>JAPTMU010000331.1:61740-171740 GCA_028583405.1 Pogonophryne albipinna | reverse complement strand
ATCAGTGATTATGTTACAATGGAGGACAAACAGGTGAGAATGCTGCGTGGGGTCTGGGTGCCGTGTTAGGGGGGACGCTGCGGGGCTCGTTGCTCCGCCCTTTGAGGCTCGAGGAGCAGACAGTGTGAGCTAGATACTGGGGTCGTTTCCTGGTTGCTGCGTGGGGTCTGCGGGACAGCGAGACACAGCGAAACCTAGCCTGAACCGCAGAAATCCGCGGAGCTGCAGCTGAGAAAAGATTGTGTGTGTGAGGAAGTCCGCGGAGGCGGTTACATCACTATACCCAATACGTCACTGTACTCACTACACTATAAGAAGAAAACAATGGAAAAAGAAAGATCTCCAACGCGGCGTTCTGGGGCAGCACAGACAGGTCTTTCTGTGTTAGAGTTTTACTCGCTACAGGGTGTACTTTGAGGGTTTTGACTCTGCAGACCATTTACATGCAGAAGCTACAGAACACAAGGGACGGGTGATAACCGGAAAAGCATGACATGGGACCTTTAAGACGGTGTTTCTTTCACTTTCATCGGCAGAATTGTTGTTAATTAATTGACCGTGCTGTAGTTCCTTTAAGCCCAACATTAGCCTCCTTTAGCTTAGCGGTGGTGACGTGAAGTCATGTGACCGTGCTGTAGTTCCTTTATAGCCCAACATTAGCCTCCTTTAGCTTAGGCGGTGGTGACGTGAAGTCATGTGACCGTGCTGTAGTTTCCTTTATAGCCCAACATTAGCCTCCTTTAGCTTAGCGGTGGTGACGTGAAGTCATGTGACCGTGCTGTAGTTCCTTTATAGCCCAACATTAGCCTCCTTTAGCTTAGCGGTGGTGACGTGAAGTCATGTGACCGCACTGAAGTTGCTTTATAGCCCACATTAGCCTCCTTTAGCTTAGCGGTGGTGGACGTGAAGTCATGTGACCGTGCTGTAGTTCCTTTATAGCCCAAACATTAGCCTCCTTTAGCTTAGCGGTGGTGACGTGAAGTCATGTGACCGCACTGTAGTTGCTTTTATCGACCAACATTAGCCTCCTTTAGCTTAGCGGTGGTGACGTGAAGTCATGTGACCGTGCTGTAGTTCATTTATAGACCAACATTAGCCTCCTGTAGCTTAGCGGTGGTGACGTGAAGTCATATGACCGTGCTGTAGTTCCTTTATAGCCCAACATTAGCCTCCTTTTAGCTTAGCGGTGGTGACGTGAAGTCATGTGACCGTGCTGTAGTTCCTTTATAGCCCAACATTAGCCACCTTTAGCTTAGCGGTGGTGACGTGAAGTCATGTGACCGTGCTGTAGTTCCTTTATAGCCCAACATTAGCATCCTTTAGCTTAGCGGTGGTGACGTGAAGTCATGTGACCGTTGCTGTAGTTCCTTTATAGCCCAACATTAGCCTCCTTTAGCTTAGCGGTGGTGACGTGAAGTCATGTGACCGCACTGTAGTTGCTTTATAGACCAACATTAGCCTCCTGTAGCTTAGCGGTGGTGACGTGAAGTCATGTGACCGTGCTGTAGGTTCCTTTATAGCCCAATATTAGCCTCCTTTAGCTTAGCGGTGGTGACGTGAAGTCCTGTGACCGTGCTGTAGTTCCTTTATAGCCCAACATTAGCCTCCTTTAGCTTAGCGGTGGTGACGTGAAGTCATGTGACCGTGTTGTAGTTCCTTTATAGCCCAACATTAGCCTCCTTTAGCTTAGCGGTGGTGACGTGAAGTCCTGTGACCGTGCTGTAGTTCCTTTATAGCCCAACATTAGCCTCCTTTAGCTTAGCGGTGGTGACGTGAAGTCCTGTGACCGGTGCTGTAGTTCCTTTATAGCCCAACATTAGCCTCTTTAGCTTAGCGGTGGTGACGTGAAGTCATGTGACCGCACTGTAGTTGCTTTATAGACCAACATTAGCCTCCTGTAGCTTAGCGGTGGTGACGTGGAAGTCATGTGACCGTGCTGTAGTTCGCTTTATAGCCCAATAGTAGCCTCCTTTAGCTTAGCGGTGGTGACGTGAAGTCCTGTGACCGTGCTGTAGTTCCTTTATAGCCCAACATTAGCCTCCTTTAGCTTAGCGGTGGGTGACGTGAAGTCATGTGACCGTGCTGTAGTTCCTTTATAGTCCCAACATTAGCCTCCTTTAGCTTAGCGGTGGTGACGTGAAGTCCTGTGACCGTGCTGTAGTTCCTTTATAGCCCAACATTAGCCTCCTTTAGCTTAGCGGTGGTGACGTGAAGTCATGTGACCGCACTGTAGTTGCTTTATAGACCAACATTAGCCTCCTGTAGCTTAGCGGTGGTGACGTGAAGTCATGTGACCGTGCTGTAGTTTCCTTTATAGCCCAATATTAGCCTCCTTTAGCTTAGCGGTGGTGACGTGAAGTCCTGTGACCGTGCTGTAGTTTCCTTTATAGCCCAACATTAGCCTCCTTTAGCTTAGCGGTGGTGACGTGAAGTCATGTGACCGTGCTGTAGTTCCTTTATAGCCCAACATTAGCCTCCTTTAGCTTAGCGGTGGTGACGTGAAGTCCTGTGACCCGTGCTGTAGTTCCTTTATAGCCCAACATTAGCCTCCTTTAGCTTAGCGGTGGTGACGTGAAGTCATGTGACCGTGCTGTAGTTGCTTTATAGACCAACATTAGCCTCCTTTAGCTTAGCGGTGGTGACGTGAAGTCATGTGACCGTGCTGTAGTTCCTTTATAGCCCAACATTAGCCTCCTTTAGCTTAGCGGTGGTGACGTGAAGTCCTGTGGACCGTGCTGTAGTTGCTTTATAGACCAACATTAGCCTCCTGTAGCTTAGCGGTGGTGACGTGAAGTCATGTGACCGTGCTGTAGTTCCTTTATAGCCCAATATTACCCTCCTTTAGCTTAGCGGTGGTGACGTGAAGTAAAGTGGTGTTAATATGTGGAGATTTTGTATCCAACATCATATAGAGCAGCGGTTTTCAAAGTGTGAGGCGTGCCTCCCCTGGGGGGCGCCAGAGAGCTTCAGGGGAGGGGCAGCGTGAGAAGAAAATACGAGAAACAGTGAAATCTAGCTAGTTAACTTCAGCTAACTTTATGCGAGCGGCAACATGGATCGACTTTTAGTGAAGTTACCTGAAGTGAGAGAGGAGACAGCGTCTGGCAGAAAACGTCACTTCCACACTTTTGGCTGTCTGTGGAGACCGAGTTCCCCACCTCGCCTAAAAGGCTGTAAAAGTGCTCATTCCCTTCCCCTCCGCCTACCTGTGTGAGTGCTCATTCCCTTCCCCTCCGCCTACCCTGTGTGAGTGGCTCATTCCCTTCCCCCTCCGCCTACCTGTGTGAGTGCTCATTCTCTTCCCCTCCGCCTACCTGTGTGAGTGCTCATTCTCTTCCCTCCGCCTACCTGTGTGAGTGCTCATTCTCTTCCCCTCCGCCTACCTGTGTGAGTGCTCATTCTCTTCCCCTCCGACTACCTGTGTGAGTGCTCATTCCCTTCACCTCGCGCTACCTGTGTGAGTGCTCATTCTCTTCCCCTCCGCCTACCTGTGTGAGTGCTCATTCCCTTCCCCTCCGCCTACCTGTGTGAGTGCTCATTCCCTTCACCTCCGCCTACCTGTGTGAGTGCTCATTCCTTCCCCTCCGCCTACCTGTGTGAGTGCTCATTCCCTTCACCTCCGCCAACCTGTGTGAGTGCTCATTCCCTTCCCCTCCGCCTACCTGTGTGAGTGCTCATTCCCTTCCCTCCGCCTACCTGTGTGAGTGCTCATTCCCTTCACCTCCGCCTACCTGTGTGAGTGCTCATTCCCTTCACCATAGAGGGTCCCCTCCGCCTACCTGTGTGAGTGCTCATTCCCTCCCCTCCGCCTACCTGTGTGAGGTGCTCATTCCCTTCACCTCCGCCAACCTGTGTGAGTTGCTCATTCCCTTCCCCTCCGCCTACCTGTGTGAGTGCTCATTCCCTTCCCCTCCGCCTACCTGTGTGAGTGCTCATTCCCTTCCCCTCCGCCTACCTGTGTGAGTGCTCATTCCCTTCACCTCCGCCAACCTGTGTGAGTGCGGGTTTTCTGCTTCGACTTTGATCAAAAGCAAGTGCCGGTCAAGCAGGGGCGGATCTACCATAAAAATAGCCTTGCCACCCCAGCTGCCACCCCAGCTGGCAGCTTTGTTTTGAAATAAAAGTTGTGGCTCATTTGACATTTATGAGAGAAAGTCTTTAATGTCCGAGTGCAAGTGAATGCAGCACAAGACGCGAGCCTTGTGACCCCTCCTCCGGCCCTGGCTGCGAGCGAGGAAATGTTATTGGCGGCGATTTCATTTGAACGGGACGTCGCAAACGTCGTTCTGACCCAAGCAGACTGAAGGAATGAGGTGCGGTCTACAGTGACAGAGAAGAGCCTGTCAGGTTGGCTGCACTCAGCATTGAATCAAAACGCACTAAAGCTTAGATCTTAATCAGTCTGTGAGGCGTGTTGCTGAACAAGATGGTAATCGCTGCATTCAGTCGTTATAGCCAACTTGATGCTCTGCTCACGGACGAGTCGATGAGCGTAACAAACTGTTAAGATGATGACCTTACGTGTGTAAATACATTTTTTCTTTGTGGGGGTCTGCCCTGAGAAAGTCAAATAAGACAGGTGTGTAAAACTTAGGTAAGACCAGTAGGTAGGTGATATGGAGGAATCCCATTGGACCAGGGAGATGCTGCCTTCAGGGACCAACACAGAAATACATACGTCCACTTTTCTGGCACACTAACTGGCAAATTAGTGGGTATTTTGTATGCTTTGTAAGGGCAGCTGCAGTACATACTGAAAGTAAAAGTAAGTATGTTTGACAATGAAGGGTGTGGCGTGTGTGTGTGTGTGTGTGTGTGTTTACCTCTGTGGGAATGTCCCAGGTCAGTTTCTGAGGGAGGGGAAGCGATCGGTCCACGTCTCCTTTACAGTGTCCGTCCTCAGTGTATCCCAGCTGGAAGGCATCGGTGGCCAGAGTGTACTGCAACACACACACATGTATATTAACACACACACAATTAACATTAAGCTGTTTTTGGCTCTTTTTTTGCTGTAACAAATGTAAATGTCCCCTCTGTGGGACGAATAAAGGTATTCTGATAATACAGGCTAGAAAGCAGGCAGAAATTGAACACACACACACACACACACACACACACACACACACACACACACACACACACACACACACACACACACACACACACACACACACACACACACACACACACACACACACACACACACACACACACACACACACACACACACACACACACACACACACACACACACACACACACACACACACACACACACACACACACACACACACACACACACACACACACACACACACACACACACACTTCTGTACTTCAGAGCACATTTTCTGTTGTTCAAAAGGAAGCTACTTAATTAATTTCTTATTTTAAAGAAATCTTCAATCATCTTTGATTTGATCTTTGATTGTATTCATCTCTAATCTGTGTGAATCTGTCCTGTTTTTCATTCTCACCCTGTAGCTTCTTATCTTATCTTACACAACCTTGCATTAGTTTGTGCATAAGCCATCTCTGATGGGAATGTACAGTGGTTCAAGGTGTATGGAGGTGTCCTGGCTTCTCAGACAGAAGGCCTGCCTCATGAAATTATCATATGGTTGTTATGGTTTGTAATTAACATGCTGCACTTCCCCTTCTGTCTTCCCCCCCCACCCAATTTAGGACTGTAATGTGGATTGCCTTCCTTCCTGTGACTCATCTCTCTAATGGCGCATTTCCACTGCAGCACGTAGCCCGTTTTTCTGGCCCTCCAAAATCCAGGTTCTTTCCGGGCCAACAACCAGGCTGAGTCGGGCTGAGAATGCTAAACTAGAGAGAGAATCGCTGGCAAGGGGGCTACAACTACAACAAGATGAACATATTTGACCGTGATTTAATTGTAATACACGTTTCTAAATGATGCCGAAGTAACAACATACTGATACCGGTTAGTAAAAACCATGAATTAATGCTTTGACGAGTCTGCAGACAGACGGCAGGCGAAAAACCTTTTTAAATGTGTGTTTTCTGAATGGAGATCGGCTAAGCTAACGCAGTATAGCCCCATGAATTGACCAATCAGAATCGAGTATTCAACTAAGCCATGTAATAAGTAGAGTGTAAAGTATGTTAGTATGCACTCTGAGAACCACATGGTGCTCTGGTGTCTTCTCACACTCAGCGACTAACATCTGGGCGACGAAACGCAGCTTAGAGTGATTAGGGTTTCTAGTGAACAAAGCACTAAATAAAGATATTTAACCAAACTGAGGTTGAAAGAGGACTTTTGTTTGGACAATTGAGCAGTCTTTGACGATTTTGTATTGAAAACAATTACATGGCTTGCCTGCTAGCTATCAGCCTCTCTGAAGACTTTCAATTGAACTATTCATATCTTACACGGCACTGGAACTTTTTTCCGGGAGGCTTAAAGACATGTCTATAGGTTTAACGTCCAGATTCTGGGAGTCTCAAAGAAATATGTTTAAATATCCTCACCTAAAAAGGAAAGGGTGTTTCTGGGAAAGGTAAAAATGTCTCGGGAGGATTTGAGAGAGAGGTTTATTCATGCATTTTATACATGTGTTGTTCATGTTTTATTTTATTATCAGAGTTGTTAGGGATTAATTTAGTCTTACTCCCTTATCTGTATGTTGACGTTTACGACCAACCCTAAGTCTGTTATCTGTCTTAAGGAATGGGAAGTCTCAGCTATTGTTGACATTACCAGTAGAGATGTCCCGATCCGATCACGTGATCGGAGCCGATCACGTGATTTTCAAAAGATCGGGAGAAAAAAAATCGGGGATCGGGAATTTTTTCTTTTTCTTTTTTAATAATTTTTTTTAATTTTATTTAATGTTACAAAACTAAAATGACCATGTTCACGTCTTAAAGTCATCCTGAGGCCTTAGTTTTGGTTTGAAATGACACAACATCATGTATGTGTTGCTTCTTTTGGGCTTGTTTTCAGACCTGGTTGCTTATTTCTCTCAAAGCTGGCAACAGAGTGGGCGCGCAGTGTCTAGCAGTAAGCTAACGAGAGGCTACGTTCAGCTGGTGACTCGGGACTCGGGACAGAGAAAATGTCAGGAGTTTGGAAGTATTATAAAATTGAAAGCGAGGGCAGTAACAGCCAGATGCAATGTTTGCAAGACGGAGGTTCCGCGTGGTGGAAAGAACAGAGCTACGTTCAACACGACCAATCTAATACGCCACCTGAGAAACAAACACCAACAACAACAGGACGAGTACACAGCGGCCACTCAGGTAACGGCACTGAAACAACCGACACTTTCAGAGACTTTTAAAAGGAAAGAGAAACTGCCCCAGAACAGTGAAAAGGCCAAACAAATAACAGCCAAGATAGCTGAACTCATCGCGTTGGATGACCAGCCGTTATCTGTTACCTTTTTTTTCTCTTAATGCATTGCATAAAGATCGGATCGGGAGCAAAAAAATGTGATCGGGACATCCCTAGTTACCAGTTTTATGACCGGTCAACTCTCGGTCACAGAGCCTAAGAGTCAGATAAGTGATTCAGTGTCTCCAGGTGTTAACGCCCCATCCCCCAATATGTGGGTTGACTCTCTGTGAACTAGTTAAATGGTGTATCGAGAGAGATACTGGGCGGAACCTTTGACTGTGTGACTTGTGATGTGAATTTCTCCGGCCGATGCTTGTATTAAAGATCCATGTTTGACGTCAAAGCTCCAGCTCTCCTCGTGTCTCTGTGAGTCCTGACTCTCCATTGCTGCAGAAGTTTCCCTTACAAGAGTGTTTCTGCCGCACTATTTCCCAATGTCTTTGGTCTTTGAAAAGCACCTCGAGTCGGCTTGTGTTGAAAGGGTCTATATATAAATAAACGTGCCTCTAAACCCAGCCATGTGTTTGAAAGGCAAGAGTCAGTTTTTCATTTGGTTTGAATTATCATTGTTTCCGAGACAAACAGGCAGCACTACTCCATCCTGACTGCGAAGTTCACTTTGTGAACGGATGCTTTTTGGGATGTGTTTTATGATCACAAACATGATGACTGCAGCTTTCTCTAAACACAGCCATTTCCCATAAATCACTCTGGACACACACACACACACACACACACACACACACACACACACACACACACACACACACACACACACACACACACACACACACACACACACACACACACACACACACACACACACACACACACACACACACACACACACACACACACACACACACACACACCACACACACACACACACACACACACACACACACACACACACACACACACACACACACACTCACACACACACTAAGTGTGTCAGGGATGGAATATAAATGTAAAGTGTGATTTTAAGTCTGGATATAATTCATTTTCAGTTTAAGACTTTATTCGCTTGCATTTCTAGTGAGTAACAAAGAGGCTTTCTGAGTATTACAGTGATTTTAGTTTTGGATCACCGCGTGCGGGATTAACATCACTACAATGGCTTCCACAGTTATAATCACATCGATATGGAGACCAGCCTGTTTCCGTTAGCGTTGGTGGTATAGTGGTGAGCATAGCTGCCTTCCAAGCAGTTGACCCGGGTTCGATTCCCGGCCAACGCAACCCTATTATAATATATTAAATATACATTTGAATGTAAAATGTACAGTGTGATTTTAAGTCCAAGTCGAGGAACCGGAGGGTCGCGGTTCAAGTCGCAACGGAACCAAAAATATTAATAAAGTCTGATCCCCTCTGATGTCCCTTTTTTTTTTTTTAAACAATATATTATAGGTCGAAACAAAACATTTCTCTGAAGTGTTTGGCACCAACGGATCATGCATTGTCATTACAAACACACACACACACACACACCTCCCACAGGTGAGCCACAGTAGGTGCGTCGGCCCAGGAGTGTTCTGCGTTGAGGCCACTCTTCCCGTTCTTGTAGATCACGATGGAGAAAGATTTATCGAACCACCTGAGGGAGAGGAAGATGGAGACGCGTGAGAAAATATTTCATGCATTACAAAAACGTTGTGGTCTCTCAACCACAGACCAAACATTTCCTCCTCCCTCCGTTCGTCAGTAAATAATAAGTTAAACCTCAGACTAGTGTTAATTTCGTCAGCTATTTTTTAAATTTAGTTTTAGTCTTAGTCCTGTGTTACATTTCCTTTTTAGTTTTAGTCATATTTAGTCACCTTCATCCTGTTTTTATTTAGTCAAGTTTTAGTCGACTAAAAGTCTGAGCATTTTAGTCTTATTTTAGTCAAAGAAAACTAATTATTTTATTCTACTTTTTGTCAATGAAAACTGTTGAGTCTTTTTTTAGTCATCAGATTATATAGAACATTTCAGTCAAACTAGCCAAAACCAATCATTTGTCATTTTAGTATATATAAATAAATAACATTATATCTTGTCCTTATTTGATGAAAAACAGGTTGAATGATTAAGCAGCTTTGCAGAGAGTATCAGGTTTGTGGTGTTTGTACCTGTGTTATGGCGACATTGCTTCCCTTCTGATGAAACAATGCATTCGCTTTTTTTCTCCGCCTCATTGTAGCGAAAATGGGCCCAAATATCACGTTGTTTCTTTCTCCCAAGCAGTGGTGGCTTTAGACTTTTTCGTTGTCAGTCATTTTGACGGACAGGATCGTAACATTTCCGTCATAATCCATTATTATCCGTCGAGTGCACAATTTATCACTCACTCGCGCTGACGGGGGTATTCGGTTAACGCGAGTGCGACCACTGCTCCCAAGCCCTGTTGTTGCCATTTCATTTTCTGTTAAATAAGGTTAGTTAGACCACGAGTTAGACCACGAGTTAGACCACGAGTTAGACCACGAGTTAGACCACGAGTTAGACCACGAGTCTTCCTGACAGTTCACAGTGTGCCGCTGCCCGGTGTAATTCAAATCTACCGCCGCGCGCAGCACAGACACACAGCTGCTGCCCAGCCGCAGCACAGACACAGCTGCTGCCCAGCCGCAGCACAGACACACAGCTGCTGCCCAGCCGCAGCACAGACACAGCTGCTGCCCAGCCGCAGCACAGACACACAGCTGCTGCCCAGCCGCAGCACAGACACACAGCTGCTGCCCAGCCGCAGCACAGACACACAGCTGCTGCCCAGCCGCAGCACAGACACACAGCTGCTGCCCAGCCGCAGCACAGACACACAGCTGCTGCCCAGCCGCAGCACAGACACACAGCTGCTGCCCTGCCGCAGCACCGGAAATGGAACTGCTGGGAGAAAAACTGACTATCAGAAATGTAACGTTATCTTTGATAATATTTCGTCTCCTCATTTTTCGTCAACGAAAGTAAAGAGAGATTTTGGCATAGTTTTTATTTAGTAAACTACATTTTCGTCTCGTCACTTTTCGTCAACGATATTGCATGATGATTTCGTTACAGTTATTGTTTACTGCCGTCGGTGCCGTCTCGTCATCGTCTCGTTTTCGTCATGGAAAAAAAGGTCGTTGACGAACATATTTCGTCATAGTTTTAGTCAACACAATTAACACTACCTCAGACTTTAATCTCTGAATTCTTAGAAAATAACTTAACGGTTAATTCAGACATTTTCACGTGCTTTAACTTCACCAAATAATGTGTTGATTGCCATTTAAATTACTGGATACTTCCGATTTCAAAGCAGCTAAAAAGTTAACGTGTTTTCTTCTGGGTTCAGTGAGATATTGATCCCCGTTTGCGATCCCTTCTCTCGACGCCAATTAGTTGCATTCCCTGTTTGTCATTCCTCACCAATCGCAGCACTTTCAGTAAGAATACTTAAATCAGAATTCCAACTTATTTTTAAAAAAAAAGATTCAAAAGTTTACTACTATTTAGCTTTTTCTGGGTTCAGTGAGAGATATTGATCCCCGTTTGCGATCCCTTCTCTAGATGTTAATTTGGTTTGCCGTTCCTCGCAGCACTTTCAGTAAGAATACTTAAATCAGAATTCCAACTTATTTTCAAAAAATTCTGTCTTTTTTGTTAAATTTGACTTTTTCCTAAAAAAAAAAAAAAAAACTTTTTCTTATTTTTGATTTATTTTCCCAGAATTCAAGATTTTTCCTCAGAATTCTTAGGGAAAAAACACTTTAAGTCGATATTTTCGGATATTTTAACTTCACCAAATAATGTATTTAATGCGATTTAAATTACTGGATACTTCGGATTTCAAAGCAGCTAAAAAAGTTAAGGTGTTTTCTTCTGGGTTCAGTGAGAGATTGATCCCTGTTTGCGATCCCTTCTCTAGACGCCAATTAGTTGCATTCCCTGTTTGTCGTTCCTCACCGATCGTAGCACTTTCCGAAAGAATACTTAAATCAGAATTCAAACTCATTTAAAAAAAAAAAATGCTGCTTTTTAGTTAATTTGTTCTAAAAATTCAGACTTTTCCCTAAAAAAAATCTGAATTTCTTACATTTGATTTATTTCCCCAGAATTCAAGATTTTTTTCTCAGAATTCCGACTTTTTCTCAGAAATCTTAGGGAAAAAACATTTAAGTCGATATTTTCACATATTTTTAACTTTAACAAATAATGTGTTTAATGTGATTAAAATATTGCACAATTCCCGGTTACTCCCGGATTTCAAAGCAGCTAAAAAGTGTACTACTATTTTGTATTTTCTGAGTTCAGTTCGAGGTATTGAGCCCCGTTTGCGGCCCATTCTCTAGACGCCAATTGATGTTATTTCTCACCGATCGTAGCACTTCCCGTGCAGAATAGACTTGGCGTATCGGTCCAGATTTCCCACGGGATCGTCTCCCTTCATGCCTTGCTCTTCATCGTCCAGCGTCACGAAGAAGGCCGACCTCTCGATGATATCCAGAGATCGCTTATTGATCCCAGAGCTGAAATACTGCTTTCTGATCTTAGCCCAAGGAATCCTGAGAGAAACACAAAGGAACACTATTAGAGAACATATAAAACACATTATCAGACACACAAACAAAAGCACATGATGTGAAACTGGTCAAAAACACTAATCTACACTGCTTCCTGCACGATTTAAATGTATATATTTAACCTTGTTTATATATCTGTGTACATTCACCTGATCACATTTTTGTTATTTCTTTTCATACTTTTACTCATTTGTTATCAACTCAAACAAGATCTGTCAAAAAGTTAAGTGTGTGTGTGTTTTCTGCTGCGTTCACATGCCTTGTTTATCTCCCCTGTCCATCAGCATGAACACACTCCAAATTACACAACAGTTGGGAATAATTTGCTTTGGTATTCAACCTTTGACAGAGTTCATCATTTTCTCCTTTCCCGCGGCATAGGTCTACGGCCTGGGGTATTGCTGCTATCTCTCATTGGGCGCATTGTTGTTGTTTATGACCGAGCCCAAGCTGACATGAGTTACTGTTCAGGGACGTAGGTTCCTTCGAGCTCTGGTTAGATTCAGGGTCCATATTGCTTTAGGCCCCGGCCAAACGAGGACGAAAACGGTCGTTTGCGTTACTGTTTAGTGTCATAGAGTCCGTTCGGCCACACGAGGACGACCGAACACGGCACTAAACGACTGCGGAAACGATAACGGGTCCCAAGGTGGATAGAACGGCATACGCAACGCTCTGGGGGGTCCAACGGCTCCGTGTGTACGCCCTATACGATCATGTTCTGATAACGATGAGGCAATAGCCCCGCCTCTCCCCACCTCTGCTGCTCACCCCGCGTCAAAGTAAACTGCACACTGAATTCAGATTATTTATCTTTCTCTCTGATATGGATATAAACGCGAGTGAAGTCTAATCTGACAGGACGGAGACACCTCTCAAACTAGTTATAAATATGTTTATTCTTACTGTCGGCCGGGTCACTCATTACTGGATCAGCTGCTGCATGACACAGACACTGAGCTGTCCGAAGAGAGGGAGGAAAAAGAGAGGCTCCGTGTATTTTATTATTATATTATATAGATTCGTTATTCATTTCTTTTAAAGCTCAATAAATAACAAAGAAGACCTTTGACCGGCACTTTTATAATTTTGTCCGGAAGATTTAAACTTTAATTCACGTTGACTGGCGAAAAACTCTGCCCGGTTCCCTCGGCCCCCACCGCGGAGAATAAACAGAAGGGTAACCATGACAACCATGCTTCTTCGCTGCTTTGTGGAGGAAGTTACAGCGCCACGTACAGGCTCAGCATATGTACTGCAGCTTCTCCAGCGGTTGGAGCGAAACGGAGCTGTCTCGTGTGGACAGAAACTATCCGGTGAATATTGCGTGAGGACGGAAGCTTTTTTGCGATTAGCCATTTTCGTCCTCGTGTGGCCGGGGCCTTAGTCTCACTGATGAAGAATGTTGATTATTACACTCTGAACTAGTTCAAACCTGGAGCTACAGGAGGGCTCTTCAGAATTGATTTGGCATCTCAACCTGTGGTCAACCCGTGGCCCGTGACATGTCGTGTGAATTCTCCGGACAAAGCTCCAAATAAACCGTCTGTTTGCCATCAAAGCTCCAGCTCTCTTCGTCTCTCTCTGAGTCCTGACTCTCTATTGCTTCAGGAGTTTCCCCCACAACACCCACACAGACCCTCATTTCCTCCTCCCGTGACTCTTTGTTACAGAAGCATATCCAACATTATTTCCTGATACGTGTTTCCTTTTCATCTGACCTTCTTCATTTTGTCTCCATTTCTAACTCTGTGAAAAACAACTTGCAGAGACTAGAAATACTGCCTGTAATATCTAATTCATTACAGACTAACGGAAGAGGAATCTGACCAAAAGTTAGCTATTTTTTATAAAAGTCAGAATTGTTAAGATAAAAATCCGCTTTGGTCAGATCCTAATTTCTGAGATTTAAAGGTGGGGTAGGAAATTCCCTTCAGAAACACTTGTTATATTGCATGGAATGCTCTTAACGTCCCGATAGCAATGAATATATTAAATACTTTGACAATAAATACATAAACAAATGTCATCAGTGGAAGCCGTGGCGCTGTAGAAAGCACGACCAATCATCTGAGCCGGCTAAAGTAACTGGATGGCCTACCTGCCTGTCAGCCTTCCATCTGGGCACAAACTGATCTCGTGCCCTCATTGGTCATGTGCGCGTTCGTGTGTGTTGGAGGAGGGGCTCTGTGAGGAAGTCTCCATTCTTACCTCCCCTGCCTTTAAGTCAGAATTCAAGGAAAACAAAGGTTACAGTCTTGAGTACTGAGAACGATAGAAATTATTTTCACTGAATTCTGACTTTTTTTCTCAAAACCTTTTTCCTTAAATTTGACTTTTTCCTCAGAATTCTTAGGGGAAAAAAAACCCTTGAGGTCGGATCACAATTTATTTTTAGATCTGACATTTAAAGTCAAAATCCTGACTGTGATCTAAGAAAAATCCACTATTGTTCAGATCTGAATTTGGGATCCCATGACGTCAAAAGCTTCTAACGTCTTCCTTTAAAAGATAAGTTATACTTCAGTGAACAAGAAACAGCTTCCTCCAAAGACCCCTTGAGATGAAGTGCCTTGAACACATTCGACAGTATTTGAACATCCGAAAGCTCTCCAGAGCTTATCGGGCTGTTAACCTTTGAGCCCATTTGTTCTTTAGATTGCGCAATATCCTGACCCCAGGGCTCAGATAGGGAAGTGTGGTTCAGATCATGACCTGGGTGTGGGCGTGGTCATTATACTGGAGGGGAAGTGTGTACTCTGCTGCCCCCCAGTGGTTACAGTCTATAATCCTACAACATGCTGAGGAGTGGTGAGAAGATTGATTCTGTTGTGTTGAAATTAAATGTGTGTTTTAAACGTATTTTTCTCAAATGTGTATTTTTTCACATATTCTGACTTTTTTCTCAAATTCTGACTTATTTCTTATATATTTGACTTTTACTCAGATTTCTGACTTATTTCTTATATATTTGACTTTTTCTCAGATTTCTGACTTTTCTTATATATTTGACTTTTTCTCAGATTTCTGACTTTTTCTCAGATTTCTGACTTTTTCTCAGATTTCTGACTTCTTTCACAAATGTCTATCTTTTCTCAAATTTAAATGTTTTCTCAAATTTGACTTTTATCAGCAGTGTGTCCTCTGCTGCCCCCTAGTGGTCCCAGTCTATAATCCTTCATGCTGCTGAAGATTGGGGATGGTGGTATCTCTGTACAGATTGATACTGTTGTATTGAAATGTGACTTTTGTTATACAATTTTTCTTTTAACAAATTATGACTTTCTCTTTTACAAGTTCTGACTTTTATCTCAAATCTGGCTTTCTTCTAAGAATTCAGACTTTTTTCTCAAATGTCACTTTGTTCACTAAATTATTAAATGGATCACATTTCTGAATTTTTTTTCTCCAATCTGGACTGTTTTCTCAAATTTCCCTGCTTGCTCAGATTTCTGACTTTTTTCACAAATTTTAACTTTTTTCTCAAATGTCACTTTTACTCAGAGTTTAGCAACTCGTTCCTGCACCTCTCCATGTTTCCCACCTGCCCCCCCGCAGAGTTTATAGACTCATTCCCACCTGTCTCCAGCAGAGTTTAGAGACTCATTCCCACCTGTCTCCAGCAGAGTTTAGAGACTCATTCCCACCTGTCTCCCGCAGAGTTTAGAGACTCATTCCCACCTGTCTCCAGCAGAGTTTAGAGACTCATTCCCACCTGTCTCCCGCAGAGTTTAGAGACTCATTCCCACCTGTCTCCAGCAGAGTTTAGAGACTCATTCCCACCTGTCTCCAGCAGAGTTTAGAGACTCATTCCCACCTGTCTCCCGCAGAGTTTAGAGACTCATTCCCACCTGTCTCCAGCAGAGTTTAGAGACTCATTCCCACCTGTCTCCCGCAGAGTTTAGAGACTCATTCCCACCTGTCTCCAGCAGAGTTTAGAGACTCATTCCCACCTGTCTCCAGCAGAGTTTAGAGACTCATTCCCACCTGTCTCCAGCAGAGTTTAGAGACTCATTCCCACCTGTCTCCAGCAGAGTTTAAAGACTCATTCCCACCTGTCTCCAGCAGAGTTTAGAGACTCATTCCCACCTGTCTCCAGCAGAGTTTAGAGACTCATTCCCACCTGTCTCCAGCAGAGTTTAAAGACTCATTCCCACCTGTCTCCAGCAGAGTTTAGAGACTCATTCCCACCTGTCTCCAGCAGAGTTTAAAGACTCATTCCCACCTGTCTCCAGCAGAGTTTAGAGACTCATTCCCACCTGTCTCCAGCAGAGTTTAGAGACTCATTCCCACCTGTCTCCAGCAGAGTTTAGAGACTCATTCCCACCTGTCTCCAGCAGAGTTTAAAGACTCATTCCCACCTGTCTCCAGCAGAGTTTAGAGACTCATTCCCACCTGTCTCCAGCAGAGTTTAGAGACTCATTCCCACCTGCCCCCCCGCAGAGTTTAGAGACTCATTCCCACCTGTCTCCAGCAGAGTTTAGAGACTCATTCCCACCTGCCCCCCCGCAGAGTTTAGAGACTCATTCCCACCTGACTCCAGCAGAGTTTAGAGACTCATTCCCACCTGACTCCAGCAGAGTTTAGAGACTCATTCCCACCTGACTCCAGCAGAGTTTAGAGACTCATTCCCACCTGACTCCAGCAGAGTTTAGAGACTCATTCCCACCTGACTCCAGCAGAGTTTAGAGACTCATTCCCACCTGTCTCCAGCAGAGTTTAGAGACTCATTCCCACCTGACTCCAGCAGAGTTTAGAGACTCATTCCCACCTGTCTCCAGCAGTCAGCGCTCCTAGCTTCTCCTCTCCAGGCAGAGGGACAGATTGATCCTCCAGGATTCTCTGGATCTGAAGCTCTATTTCTCGGGGGGAAAGCAGACGACCCGCTCGATAAACCCAGAGGCGGAAGTAGCGCCCCCGGTGGTAGACGGCGATAAACTCACTGTCCTGCCAGTGCTGCAGAACATCTGAGGAGAGAGGAGGCCAGGTTATATATCTGTTTTTATTACATGGTTTAGTTGAATACTCGATTCTGATTGGTCAATTCAGAACACGTGACACGTTGTTAATCCAGAACAGACAGACCGCTGTCAAGGACTTATTGACCGGTGTTAAGGACGCTCACATCTGCAGAAAGAAGTTTGGTCGATTTAACTGTTTACAGTTTGGAACTGGGTCAAGAAAACAGCGGAGAAGTAACGGGCAGAAACCGTCCTTTTTACGCAGCGGTCCAGACATAGACATCAAACAGCAAAACATATTCAGTGTGCAGTTCCTTTGGCATTAGAGCAGGGATATCTAGATGCTTTCCAAGGTTTGACATCATGAGTTGTGCTACTTTTAAAGCAAGCAACGATGTTTTCAAATCTGTAATCAAAAAGCTCCTCAAAAGCGCTATCGAAGCAGTTCCTGCCGTTGCTACGTTAGTTCAAACGGTAACAACGGACTATTTCTCTCAGCGGATGCATGTCAATTTAAATCAATAATAGCGTACTATTTTTTAAATCAATAAAAACATTTTCTAAATCTATAAAAGCATTTCAATTAATATTGGGAGTCATGTCGTCACTTTGTTGAGAATGTGGCCGTGTGATGAGCGGATAATGTGCAGCGACCTGGTCATTATGGGGAACACCCGACCGGCGGATCAGGATCCCTCCGCTTCCTGGTCCGCCTGTCGGGTGTTCCCCATAATGACCCCCTCGCTGCACATTATCCCTTACATATTCTATCGTACCTATACTAAACCAATATTCAGACTGACTGATACATGCTTTGGTGTTTAGCGTTGGATTAGTTTTAGTAGGTTAGTGTTATAGACTACTTTCCAACAGTGGGTTCCCAGACATTTTGAGTACCCCAAGTTTCTCAAATTTAGATTTGTTCAAATGTCACTTGTCAACATTTTAAACCAATATTCAGACTTATTGATAAATGCTTTAGTGTTTAGGTTTAGATTAGCATTTAGAAACTGAAGGGTGCTAACTTGCATATGTTGGGTAATTAGCATGATTAGCATAATCACTAATATGGACCATATAGGCAGATTTTGGAGAGGTTTTTCGGGGTTAAGATTTTTTAAGATGTACTTTTATTAATCCTCGTGGGGAAATTGTTTCTCTGCATTTGACCCATCCTAGTGTTAGGAGCAGTGTGCGGCCATTTTGAACGGCGCCCGGGGAGCAGTGTAGGGAATGGTGCCTTGCTCAGGGACACCTCGGTAGCACTTGGTCTTGCCGGGACTTGAACTGGTGACCTTCCAGTTGCCTAGCCAAGTCCCTATCGACTTCGTCTCCACCGCCCTTAAGTTAAGGGGGAAGCTGAATCCATTTCTAAACTTTGAGGATCGAAGATTAAACTTTAAATCAATGAAGTGGCGACCCTCGGTCCACCTGTCTTTTGGCTGATCTTCAGGTGTAAAGATGGACTGGATTGGGCAGGTAGCTCAGGTATTTGAAATAGTTGTAATTATGTCGGTCCATAAAGGTGATTATGCAAATTAGCCTGTGAATGTTTCCGTATAATGCATTTACAATACGGGACTCATTGTGGCAGTGAAATGTGCGCTGTGTGTGTGTGTGTGTGTGTGTGTGTGTGTGTGTGTGTGTGTGTGTGTTACCTGTCTCCTCTCCAGGTGTTCTTGTTGTGTTGAACATCCTCTCACACTGGGCGGCACACAGAGGGATGACGGTGCCTGGAACTCGACTCTGAAACACAAAGAGAAACACTTCAATTATTAATATCATTTCATATTTATTTTCTTTATTAAAACAGTCATTTTTCAAAACTAAAGGAGAAGAACGACTTTTTCCTCAAATTAATTTCTTTCTCAGAATTCTGATTCTTTTTTTATTTATTTGACTTTTATCTCAAAATTAAAAAAAATTCTCAAATTTGACTATTTTCTTGATAATTTGAAAAAAAATGAATCTGAATTTTTTTCTCAGAATTCTAACTTATTTCTAAGATTTCACTTTTTTTCCCCCAAATTAGAATTTTTTCTGAAATATGACTTTTTCCTTCCAGGCGCTTAGCAAACATGCTTCTCCACCCACAAAACTCCCAGAATGCAGCAGTGCTCACCGGTTTGAGTTCCTCGCGGTTCACTTTGCGTCGGTACAGCAGCAGGGCGGTGATGGTGTTTCCGGCCCGAGCCGCCTGCACCGAAGTGGGAGAAACGTAGAGGAAGTCCTGCGGAGAAAAGGACGTTAAACAACTGATGAAACTCTGGAGGGGCTTCACACAGAAACACAGGACGTTAAGACACTGGTGAAACTCTGGAGGGGCTTCACACAGAAACACAGGACGTTAAGACACTGATGAAACTCTGGAGGGGCTTCACACAGAAACACAGGACGTTTAGACACTGGTGAAACTCTGGAGGGGCTTCACACAGAAACACAGGACGTTAAGACACTGGTGAAACTCTGGAGGGGCTTCACACAGAAACACAGGACGTTTAGACACTGATGAAACTCTGGAGGGGCTTCACACAGAAACACAGGACGTTAAGACACTGATGAAACTCTGGAGGGGCTTCACACAGAAACACAGGACGTTAAGACACTGATGAAACTCTGGAGGGGCTTCACACAGAAACACAGGACGTTTAGACACTGATGAAACTCTGGAGGGGCTTCACACAGAAACACAGGACGTTAAGACACTGATGAAACTCTGGAGGGGCTTCACACAGAAACACAGGACGTTTAGACACTGATGAAACTCTGGAGGGGCTTCACACAGAAACACAGGACGTTAAGACACTGGTGAAACTCTGGAGGGGCTTCACACAGAAACACAGGACGTTTAGACACTGATGAAACTCTGGAGGGGCTTCACACAGAAACACAGGACGTTAAGACATAAGACACTGATGAAACTCTGGAGGGGCTTCACACAGAAACACAGGACGTTAAGACACTGATGAAACTCTGGAGGGGCTTCACACAGAAACACAGGACGTTTAGACACTGATGAAACTCTGGAGGGGCTTCACACAGAAACACAGGACGTTTAGACACTGATGAAACTCTGGAGGGGCTTCACACAGAAACACAGGACATTAAGACACTGATGAAACTCTGGAGGGGCTTCACACAGAAACACAGGACGTTTAGACACTGATGAAACTCTGGAGGGGCTTCACACAGAAACACAGGACGTTTAGACACTGGTGAAACTCTGGAGGGGCTTCACACAGAAACACAGGACGTTAAGACACTGGTGAAACTCTGGAGGGGCTTCACACAGAAACACAGGACGTTAAGACACTGATGAAACTCTGGAGGGGCTTCACAGAGAAACACAGGACGTTAAGACACTGATGAAACTCTGGAGGGGCTTCACACAGAAACACAGGACGTTAAGACACTGATGAAACTCTGGAGGGGCTTCACACAGAAACACAGGACGTTTAGACACTGATGAAACTCTGGAGGGGCTTCACACAGAAACACAGGACGTTAAGACACTGATGAAACTCTGGAGGGGCTTCACACAGAAACACAGGACGTTAAGACACTGATGAAACTCTGGAGGGGCTTCACACAGAAACACAGGACGTTAAGACACTGATGAAACTCTGGAGGGGCTTCACACAGAAACACAGGACGTTAAGACACTGATGAAACTCTGGAGGGGCTTCACACAGAAACACAGGACGTTAAGACACTGATGAAACTCTGGAGGGGCTTCACACAGAAACACAGGACGTTTAGACACTGGTGAAACTCTGGAGGGGCTTCACACAGAAACACAGGACGTTTAGACACTGGTGAAACTCTGGAGGGGCTTCACACAGAAACACAGGACGTTAAGACACTGGTGAAACTCTGGAGGGGCTTCACACAGAAACACAGGACGTTTAGACACTGGTGAAACTCTGGAGGGGCTTCACACAGAAACACAGGACGTTAAGACACTGATGAAACTCTGGAGGGGCTTCACAGAGAAACACAGGACGTTAAGACACTGATGAAACTCTGGAGGGGCTTCACACAGAAACACAGGACGTTAAGACACTGATGAAACTCTGGAGGGGCTTCACACAGAAACACAGGACGTTAAGACACTGGTGAAACTCTGGAGGGGCTTCACACAGAAACACAGGACGTTAAGACACTGATGAAACTCTGGAGGGGCTTCACAGAGAAACACAGGACGTTAAGACACTGATGAAACTCTGGAGGGGCTTCACACAGAAACACAGGACGTTAAGACACTGATGAAACTCTGGAGGGGCTTCACACAGAAACACAGGACGTTTAGACACTGATGAAACTCTGGAGGGGCTTCACACAGAAACACAGGACGTTAAGACACTGATGAAACTCTGGAGGGGCTTCACACAGAAACACAGGACGTTTAGACACTGGTGAAACTCTGGAGGGGCTTCACACAGAAACACAGGACGTTAAGACACTGGTGAAACTCTGGAGGGGCTTCACACAGAAACACAGGACGTTTAGACACTGATGAAACTCTGGAGGGGCTTCACACAGAAACACAGGACGTTAAGACACTGATGAAACTCTGGAGGGGCTTCACACAGAAACACAGGACGTTAAGACACTGATGAAACTCTGGAGGGGCTTCACAGAGGAATATTTACATTTGATTGGTTTCCTTTTACTTTTTAAGTTTTAAATATTTGTATTCTTAATTTATTAATTTGACTTTATTTCATTTTATTTCAGCAACTGTCACAAAACCTAAATTCCCCCTTGGATGTAAAACAGTAGTCTGAAACTGAAGAAGTTTCAGACTTCAATAAATCCTAAATTGAATTCAGACTTTAATCCCAGATCAAAGGTCAGAGGCTCTCGAACATATCGTCTTCAGTGATTGTGTTGTGTTAAACGTCTTCTTGTCTTAAAGGTCACATGTCATGTTTTTCCGGTTAGTCCCCGCCCCCTTGTTGTTATGAAGGTTTTAATGCATGTAAACGGTCTGCAGAGTCAAAACCCTCAAAGTACACCCTGTAGAGAGTAAAACTCTAACACAGAAAACACCTCCCCAAAACGCCTCGTTGGAGATACGTCACTGTCCATTTGATTCTTCCGGGTACATCATGATGTCATGTCGTCCCCGGAACGAAATGGACCAATCCGTGGAGCCGTTACGTTACGTCCGCGGAGCCGTTACGTTAAGCCCCCGCTGATTGGTCCAAATTGACCAATCCACGGACTTCCTCACTCACTCAGTGCAGCTCTGCGGATCTCTCCTCCCTGGCTGCAGGCTGATAACAGACAGTTGGGATCGCGGTGAAATTCTCTCTGCAGACCCATTCTCACAGCCTTTATCAACCTTTTTCTTACTCAATATCAAGACACACTTATTGTGTTTACTTCGGCTGTGACTTTGTGTGTGCTCAGGGTGAGTTTGGCTGTGTTTCGCTGTGTATCGCTAAACAAGGAAATCACACCTCCACGGAGCTCAGCTCGATTCACAACGTCCCGACCAATCGGAGCACACTGGGCTCACAGGGAGGGGGGGGCAAGAGCTGCAACGAGCCGTTTAGTGGAGAGAGTGAATACACGTAGTTTACAGAGATGCTGTTTGAGAAACAATGTGAGTTTGGAAAATTGCACAGTATGAATCTATTCTAGTAGACCTCATCAATGGAACTATGATCAGTGGAAATGGCCGTGACGTGGGACCTTTAACGATGAAGCATTTTAATATACAGGTGTTGTGTGAAAGCATCAGTTACCATGCCGTAGTAGTTGCTGTTGACCATGATTGGTCCTCGGCTCCTCAGGTAGATGTACTCCTCCCACCAGTCGCTCACCTGGAACACAGTTACTCATTTATCATAAACAGGACGAAACACAGCCATTGACTTCCACTAAACCTGAAGATGTGTTGTTGCCATTTGAGTTTGTATAAAAAATATGAGATTTCTCAGGAAAAATTACAATTTTCTCTGAATTTTCATTTTTCTCCAATTTCTTTTCCTTCAAATTTCATTTTGTTCTCAGAATTCGGACTTTTCTCAAATCTTTTTTTTTCTTAAAAAATTCTGACTTTTCTCAACGTTTTTTTTCAAATTTGTATATGTGTGTGTGTGTGTGTGTGTGTGTGTGTGTGTGTGTGTGTGTGTGTGTGTGTGTGTGTGTGTGTGTGGCAGATTATTATCATCTGATATTTGGGAAGTGTGTTACATTTGAAATGGCAGAAAGTCTTGTTGCAACTTCCAGATATTAAAAGAGGCCCCTTGAGTTTCTCTGGAAATTATCAATAGTAGCAGTTAAGTGAATACTGTTTAAACAATACCTGTGTTTGTGTTTTGTATTGGTTTCTCTGTTTTATCCTTTCATAAATGTGAGGACTAAAACTTGCTCAAACATTCTGGGGTGCTTGGAGTTAACAGGTTTTATTGCCCTGTGGGGGAGGTGTAGATGGCAGGGTGAGAGTTGGATGAGAGTTCCTTCTGCTTAAGATCTCCAGTATGTCATGTTTCAGGGAAGTCATCATATCTTGAATAGTATATGTGTGTGTTTGATTACTTTGTATTCATATGAGAGTATTAATATGTATTATCTTTGTGAACAAAGGGATACAGCTCAGGCCTCTGGAATGTGCAGGAAAGTGTGTGTGTGAAAGTCTATGCAGGAAAGTGAGATAACGG
The DNA here is from genome assembly GCA_028583405.1 of Pogonophryne albipinna. Classification (NCBI taxonomy): domain Eukaryota; kingdom Metazoa; phylum Chordata; class Actinopteri; order Perciformes; family Artedidraconidae; genus Pogonophryne; species Pogonophryne albipinna. The sequence continues at coordinate 148,189 of JAPTMU010000331.1, read as the reverse complement.
ACGCCAGATACATTTTATTACCATCTCAGAGACACTTGTTTATTATCCTGGCTGGCTCGCGCTGATTCGCTAAGAAAAGTCATCTTTTACATCTTCCAATGAGATAGACTGACTCGGCTCCTCCGGTGATTTTTGGGTATAAAAGTTGGGTTTGAATTTAGTTCATTCTCTTTGCTGGCTGGCTGGCTCAAATGCATCAGGTAAAGTTGGGATCCCAAAGATAACTGTATTGAATTTGTACTGTATTTGATTGTATTGCATTGTCATATTACCATTAAAGTAGATTATTGTTTAACGGTTACTTGGTAGCTCTGGATTCCTTCCTGTGTTATAACCAGCTAGATAAGGACGCGCGGAGGTTTGAAAAGCGGACAAGTTATCCCTTTTAATCTCTACCAGTTGGTGACCCGACGTGCCGAACAATGCTGAGGAAGAATCCAGACGACCGGAATGGGTCGGGAACAAACGCTTTCAAACATCTCAGACAATCAGCTGGGCCCTGACAAATAAGGTTCGCAGACGACTGTTTTGAAAATCAAAAGTCTGTAATTGGATACGCTAAACAGTTAGGATTGTCTGTAGACGTTTCACGGTGTTTTTAAAGTTTAAATGGAATATACAATGCATATTTTAATATGTTAGGAAAGTTATATACAAAACGAGAACGTTGATCGCCAGGTTGACGGAAAGTCCTGCGTAACGTAAATAGAGCGGTTTGGCGTGGATCTACAGGTAGTTTTATTCCTGAGTGGCGTAGAGACGGTGCAGTTTGTAGGTTGCGAGGTTTCAGTCCTGCACTGCAAAACCTGGAAACCCGATATTTAAGATTGGGTCGCCGTTTAAAACTGGGATGATGGACCAAGGCTGAAATAGCTAAAAAGCCAGAGGTCTGTTATATGTTAAAATCGAGGGAGAGAACGTGAACCTCACCAAAAGTGTGACGGGGACCGGCTCTTGTTTCCCTTTGACTGTAAACTTAATTTGAAAAGCTAACGTGTGATGAAGGTTACGTCACATTATAAAAGCTGGACAAACTGTACGGGGAATAAATCTGTGTGATTTTTACCTAAAATACCTGTGTGAGCGGTTGTCTGCGGAGCTCAGAAATGCACTCGGGAGTGTGAAGTTCATTTGTGGTCTGCTGCTGCCATCTAGTGGCTGAAAGGGGGTAACACCCCTTTGACATTTTTATATGGTTTAGCTTCGAGCGTGGAGTTTAATCATTACATTGCTGGCCGGTATTGAAGACGGGAAGCACGTTAATAGTAACAACGACAATAGCCCAGTATATTAATACAAGTGAACACATCAGATGAAGAGATGCGAAGTCATAATGGTAGAATACCATGGGTTTAAGAAAGCCCCTTTCTCCACATTTCTGCTCTAATTGCTGGACATTGCTCTGGAAAATGGATGCTGAGCGTTAAATTTAAAGCAAGGAGTGAAGGATCGACGAGTGATCTGAAGTTGGAGTGAATAACATTGAAATAGCATTGAGGGATACAGTTACGTCACATCGTGGTTTTTATGAGGAGTTTTGAGAACTGATTGTTACTATTGCAGGGCATTGTGAATTTCATGGTATTTGTCATTAACTGGGAATTGTACTTAATCATATTTCAGAAGAATTTAATTACATACAGAAACGTTGAGGGAAAGTAAAAGGAGATTTACTGAGTATATGAAGTACATAGAGGTTAAGGTTCCATTCAAATTAAATATGATAGTGGATTATTCCACCTAGATTAGACATAAAAAGAGGATAATTTGTTTGTGACGACCCCCCCCCCCTTCTGCCTGGCTGTGCTCCCTGCCTTGCTGTCCTCTGGCAGGTACTGGGAGTGTCGTCCTGTTTGTGCCCGCCCATCTAGAGGCGGAGCCTCAAGAAGGTATAAAGGTTGCCCAGCTGCAAGGTTCACTCTCTGATTTCTGATCCTGGCATGCTGCAGCAACCTCAGCCTACGTTAGGTTTGATGCACCCTCCAACATGCTACAACACCCTTCCACACACCCACACACCCACACACTGCTCACACTACTGACACTCTGATTCTTACATACACTATTCATCAGAGGGGTTTTGTGTTAAACTAGCAAACAAACATATATTTGGCAATTAACTCTGTGTGGCCTCCCTAATTGTTCCAGCCTTAAGGCAGGTTGTAACAAGTGGGGGCTCGTCCGGGATATTTTCCGGTGCTGGATAAAGGACATGGTGACCTATTTCAGTCAGGGAGTGTTCACACAGCTTGTTGGTTGACTCTGAGTTTTGTAGGGGAAAATAGGTCAGGTTGATCTTACTCTGTCTAAGTAACTGGTCTTACTCACAGTTGTGTTTCTGTCCAAGGCAAGCTATGTTTTCCGGTATTGCTGTTTTGTGTTAAGGGCTGTCAAATGTTTGGAACCCTTATTCCTGTTAGGTATAAGCAATGAGAGACACAAGCTGTCTCCATTGAACCTTTTTTTGTTTTTGTTTGTTATTTTTGTGTAGTAAGTGGCTAGAGCATTTGCTCGGGTACACTCCATGACTGCCTAGGTGATTTTCAATTGCTGAGAATTAACCGGGTCACTGGGCTTTTGTGCTTAAAATCCTCCCACAATTCTACACGAAGACTAGGGTTGAGTGAGTTAGTAAGCATTTGGTAAGGTAGTTAGCCAGAGGAGTGGGGTCTCCATATGTAAAACTGTCTTTCACTATCAGTTACTGCTCGAAAAACCTTGCCTTGGTCGGTAAACAGTTAAATGGCTTCTATTGAAGATTTTGTTGAGTCCCCAAATGAGAATTTGTTGGGTACTTATAAAAAAGATCAGCTTTTGAGAGTGGCTGACCATTACGGTCTTGAACTTCCCAAAAAATTGAATAAAGAGGAGTTGTTGGTAGAAATAAAGGCACAGTTAGTGGAAAAAAGTGTTTTGTCTGTCTTTCTGGGGCCTGCCTCCCAACAGTCAATTGAGTCAGGTAATGTTTCAGGTGTGGTTCCAGTCCTGTCTGGACTTGGGATTGGACTATCATTTAAAGAACAGAAAGAGCTTCTTATGCTACACTTGGAACGTGATGTGGAGGTTGAAAAGTTGAGACAAAATGCCCGTCTTCAGGAAGCGGAGATGGCTCAAGTTCAGTCTAGACAAAAACTAGACTTGGAGCGCTACAGATTGGACCTGATGAGTGAAGGTAAGCTTCCATCTGAGACCAGGAGAGCTGCAGAGACTGTAGGTCAGGTTCCTGCAAATCAAGCATTTGATATTGCTGTTAATTTAAGGATAGTTCCGAGGTTCAATGAAAAGGACCCAGACATTTTCTTTGTGTTATTTGAGCGTCTAGCAGAGGCACGAGACTGGTCTGATGTTGAGCGCACCCTTCTGCTTCAGTGTGTCTTCACTGGAAAGGCCCAGGAGGCTTTCGCTGCCATGACTGCTGAAGACAGTAGCAATTACCAGTTGGTGAAAGCTGCTGTACTTCAGGCATTTGAGTTAGTACCTGAAGCATATCGACAGCGCTTTAGGTTACTCAGAAAAGAGAAGCAGTCACACATGGAGTTTGCTCGTGATTTAACCACTAGTTTCAACCGTTGGTGTGTTTCCTCACAGGTAAAAACTCTGGAAGATCTGCAGGAGCTTATCTTGCTTGAGCAATTCAAAAGTACCTTGCCTGACCGTGTTGTTACCTACATTAATGAGCAGAAAGTAAACAGAGTTTCAGAGGCAGCCAAGCTGGCAGATGAGTTTACTCTGACCCATAAAGTGTTTTTTGGCGACAGCCGTGGTCGTGGAGATGCGGGATACAAAGAGAGTAGTGAGGGGGCTCACTACAGTGAAGGTGTTGCAGAAGGAAAAGATACATTTCCAGTTAGGATTGACCGTGGGAATCGGGGTAAGTTTGACCCCGATCGTATCTGTAATTACTGTTTTAATAAAGGACACTGGAGAAACGATTGTCCTGAGTGGAAGAGAAAGTCCAGGCCTGGGGCTGTGTCGGCAAAAGCGTCTGGGGCTGTGGCATCGTTACGTGCAGTGGAAAGGGAAAGTGCCATTGCGGCAGTGCGGAAACACACTCGGTTCGCTTTATCTGAATCGGTAATTCAGGCTCCTGTCAGTAACATGAGGAGATAGACCCTGGTTATAAAGCTTTTGTGTCTGATGGTTTTGTTTCACTGGTCGGGAGTAAAGAGAAGGTACCGGTAAAGATATTAAGGGACTCAGGGGCGTTGGACTCGTTTATTGTTGGTTCTGTGTTACCTTTCTCTCCTAAGACAGACACCGGTTCCAGTGTTGAGGTCCGGGGGATGGGATTAACCGTCTTCTCTGCTCCACAGCATAAACTGACATTAGTCTCCAGTCTGCTGCAAGGGGAAGTGGTCATGGGAGTGCGTCCTTCTCTGCCTATGGGGGGCATACAGATCATCTTGGGAAATGACCTGGCTGGTGATCGAGTATGGCCTGGGTCTCCAATCTCCCAGGTAGAAGGTGCTAAGTTCCCCAAAACCCCTTCTGTGATGCCTGCTACCGGCACAGTAACACGTGCTACCAGCCGTAATGTGTGTGACCTTACAAAAGATAAGAAAAAAGAATCTGTATTTCCTGTGCCTACCTTTTCTTTGCCTTTGTCTTGTAGCGACCTTGGGAAAGAGCAAAAGAACGATCCCACCCTTCAGGCTCTGTACAGCCAAGTTCTACCGGATGAAATGTTGAGTCATGTAACTGAGCCACAGCGAACAGAATTAGTTGATCTAATCAAACGCCTTATACGTTGGCTGATGCCATGTCCAGGGCTATAACCTCTTAGGTTAACTAGTGTTTTTCTCCCTGCCGGGGTATCTGTTTTTTCTGTTTGCCCTCTCTTAAAATGCTTCTTGGGTACCAAAGTTGCAGAGGGGTTGAGCTAGATGCTGCAGATGTGCTTGCAGGTTGTATGAACATTTCAAGATTAACCTTGTCTTGTCTATTGTGTTTTGTGTCTGTGATTTTGTGCCCCAGGTTGGAGGATCCTAGTGGGTCCTCCATTTTAAGGGAGGGGGTGTGACGACCCCCCCCCCCTTCTGCCTGGCTGTGCTCCCTGCCTTGCTGTCCTCTGGCAGGTACTGGGAGTGTCGTCCTGTTTGTGCCCGCCCATCTAGAGGCGGAGCCTCAAGAAGGTATAAAGGTTGCCCAGCTGCAAGGTTCACTCTCTGATTTCTGATCCTGGCATGCTGCAGCAACCTCAGCCTACAGCCTGGGTTAGGTTTGATGCACCCTCCAACATGCTACAACACCCTTCCACACACCCACACACCCACACACTGCTCACACTACTGACACTCTGATTCTTACATACACTATTCATCAGAGGGGTTTTGTGTTAAACTAGCAAATAAACATATATTTGGCAATTAACTCTGTGTGGCCTCCCTAATTGTTCCAGCCTTAAGGCAGGTTGTAACATGTTAAACATTAAATAACAAACTCACTGTAAGAGATATACATTGTAATGTTATTTAGGAGTTGTGTGGATCATACCACAGTGACTCTGAGTTGGTGGTTGTTTAATGTAGATAGGAAACTGAAAACGCAAACAATTCACCAAAATTGTGTTTTAAGTTTGTGAAGAAAGAGTAGAAAGTACACAGAAGGTTTTGTAAGTTTGTCAGACAGAGAGAGAGACAGAGAGAAAGACAGAGAGAGAGACAGAGAGAGAGACAGAAAGACAGAGAGAGAGACACAGAGAGAGACAAGGAAATATGATCAAATGATAGGATAGGAGGTGTTACATTTTTTATTGAAGCCAGACTACAAGTCGTATGGTTTAATTTTTATTGAACTCAGTCTAGTCAGTTACACAATCTTGTGTAAGACAAATCATTGTTCTTTTGTCACATTTTGAATTACATAAGATTTCATTTTGCTAAATCAATTTATCTATAAATGTTGTAGGTGGAGTTTGGTGTCTGCTAACATTTCTAGGAACGAAATAGGCCTACGCTTGGGTCGAATTACATTACTGTGATCTGATTAGTGTGCTCTGCAACTTTACAATTGTTGCTAGATAGCAGTGGGATTTTTTGAATGCGGAGGGGTTCTTTCATAGTGTGTGGAATATGCGATGCTGGAAACATGTGGGTGTTGAGAAACTTAGTTTGGGTAAATATGTCACAATGGATGAAACGATTATGAGAGGGAGTTTATGTAATATCATTAGTAGACATTAATTGTGTTGTTTGGATGGCATTTAACTACTAAGACAGATAGTATGATTAGAAAGAGACGGAGTGGAAAGGGTTGGATCTATTTAACCTCAGTGTGCTAGAAATTCTATAGGTTATGCGTCCCGAGACCTGGACTCTCTCTCTCTGCATGTCAGACGGCTAAGACCCCGATCCGCTTGAGCAAACAAAGGCCTAACCCAACAGGAGACTCCTCCTTCTCAGTGAACCAGAGCTGAACCAACAACAACAATAAGAACTGCATCCAGAACTATCTCCACCTGTGGCATCCAGAACCAAACAGCTTGCTGACAGGCAGAGATCTATCAGTCCCTCAAACAAGAGCAAAGTGTGGGACATGAGAGCAGAATCCGCCCTCCATAAAGCAGCAGAGAGACTGTGAAGGAGGAGATGAAGTGCAAAGCAGTGCAAGAACAGTGGCATGATGGGGGCTGCAGATGTGGCTGGGCAGATGGCTGCCTCAAAGAGTGACAGCTGATGGACAAAGGGGGAGGAGTCAGAATCAGGGGAATTGGCCGAGAATGTGAGGTGGCCAGGGATCACGGCTTGAGATAAACCAGAGGAGAGGAGAAGGGAATCAACGGGAATGAGTGAGTTTACACATAAACACACTTATAAGCGCACATTTAAAGAACTTGAATTGACTTGATAAATAACTGAAGATAAAAAGTTGTATTAACCATGAATTAATCAATGGGTAAATTGTAAATAGCAGTAAAGGGGAAACTATTAAAGTAAAATGAGAATCATCCTAAAACACACTGAGGGATAAAGAGGGTTACATATAGTATTCCATAACCATATTCTTCAATCTTTTCATCATGTTAACAAATCATTCTTCAAGAGATTTTTATTCACTTGTGAATAAAGTAGTGATCTCATTGGTTACAATATTGATCACCATTAAAGGGATAGTTTTAGGAACCACTCTAAGACAAACCTTTATTTGAATGGATAATGTTAAAGGGAGAGCTAGTGCCAAGCCAGATATAGTATCCCAATCTAAAGTATTGATTTCACCATTGTGCCATAGTTATTACCAGAGGAGGGCTTTAAGATGGAAATATGAAATGACTTCTGTTTTAAATCCTTGATAAAGGAGGGAGTAATTGTTGCATGGTCGGACACCCGATGTTCCACACACTGCTAAAGAGTTTAACATTGTTTTTTAGGTGGACCAGAATTGAAGAGGAGTTATGAAATGCATAGCAGAGCTACACAGATCCTAGTAATGGTTTGACACAAGATAATAGTGATGTACACAAGTTTCTGAAATAGATCTATTAGACATTTTAATACTAGTTAGATGTAAATGAATTGCAGTAGTAGTACTATAAGGAAGTGACATTTTTGGCGAACACTTTTCAGGGAATGTGGGGAACAGCTGTTCCGATGAAAAGTTAGAGATATCTGGAAAATTATAGTTGTGGTCGTGAATTGATTGATGATGGCGCTCCATATATGACAGATTTTTGTAGACAAAGGATACTGGCCTATGCTGAAATATCAAAGTCTCTGCAGAGCACACACATGGCCAAAAGGACTGAGACCAACTGACCTTTGACCCTGACCGACAGTGTAACTTGGGAAGGCACTGTCAATGACTGACTCGGGGGTGAATCTGTCCAGACCAAGACTTTACAACCTGACAGACGGTGTGAGTGTGAATGAATGCCGGCATGTGATCAGTGTAACTGCATGATTCTAAAACAATAACTAACCAAGCATGTTTTTGGACTAACATATTATTACCCGTTTCAAGTCCACTTGATGATATTTTACTCCCACAGGAGGTGGCAGTTTGCAGAATGTGAAACTCAAACTAAAACATGAAGATTCTGTTTCTTTTAGGACTGAAGGATGGAGAGAAACACTTCATCTCACTGAAGTGTTTACTGTGGAAATGATGGATGTACATTTGGGAAAATGTTTGGTATTTTCTTATAATCCATGGTTACACATGAGGTTCATGTGTAAAAAGGGGGAGTGTAAAATTCACAATGTACATTTTTCATTTAGGGACTGAAAGGAACCTGCTGCCCCAACTCAATTGTTCAATCTGACCATTGATTGACAGTTTTAGAATTGACCTGCTCCATATCTGGGGATAAGATACTGTTTGATGAATGTTGACATGTCTCTAATATTGATTGAGTTATAACAGGTAAGACAGATGCAGAATCAGTGGTCAAGGGGCTGCTGTAAGTTGACCGGTGAGTAATGTTTCAACAGGTATTAAAGTAACTGAGGTTTGAAATGTAGAAAGAACATATTACAGTTAAAGCTAAAACATAGTAATGTAATGAGATTTAATTTAGACAGCATCATGTAACTAGCCTGGTAAAGAAGTAAAAGCCATAGACTCTATTGTTTAGGTCATTATGGGGATATACATTTCATCTAAATTCATAATAGAAAGACAGTTGATGACAGTTTGTTGGAATTCTGTATTCATTTTTTCAGCTTGATAATATCTCAGCACTGACCGGTAGAAGCAGTATCACCAGGAGATCATTCACTTTGTCAGTATCATGATTTTGATTGTTTTTGAATCCATAACATTAGTGTGTTTCTTTACCAGAAACATTAGCAGTTCATATTATATTTACATTTTAAATAGGATCTCAGGGATTTCATTTAAAAATAAACACAGATGCTTGTCAGAAATTCAGAGCTATTGAAATATGTTATTTAGTTCACCTAGAGATGTGGGGGTTTTATTTTTAGTATTTTTATCCAAGTATTGAGATTCTGAAGCTGCACTGGCAGATAGGAGGGCCCCGGAGCCCTGAGCGTAGGCTTGAGGGATTTGTATCAGATTTCTCCACACAGGTTGGTGATGCCAAAGGGGGACCCAGGAGGCGGACACAGCGGAGTTCGTCTGGCTGAAGGTCATCAGGACAAAGTGGCTCAACCCCAGGCTCTCCGGCCCCGACCGAGTGACCCAGCGGATCTCTCATGCCGTCCGCGTGGGAGGAAAGGGGGACAGCTCGTACCACGGGAGCCAGTGTGCGGCGGGGAAACCACCTGCTAGGACCGGGGACGACATCAGCACGGACGTGGCCCTCGCAGAGGAGGTCGACTCGGAAGCAGCCATCAGTGGACTGGACGACAACGACCTCGAGGACATCCTTACAGCAGACGACTGGGAAGCGGCTGTCAGCGGGCTGGGGGACTTGTCGAGGCAGCAGAGGAGTCTACTTCTCTCTGATCAGTTCCACCAGTGAAGGGAAAGCCGCATCTCCCCCTCCCTATCAGAGGGGGGGGGAGGAGATGGTTCCTACACTGCCATGGAAAGTGGTGTTCTGTTCTCAAAGATTTCAAGTACTTTGGGTCTCAGTTTCTGATAGATTTATACAATATTGGGGGACAGACACAGTGGAAAGGAATGACAGTAGTTATGTTTCAAGTGCCGTATGTAAGTTGGTCTCTTTATAGAGAGACCAAAAGGGGGATTGCAGATTATTATCATCTGATATTGGGAAGTGTGTTACATTTGAAATGGCAGAAAGTCTTGTTGCAACTTCCAGATATTAAAAGAGGCCCCTTGAGTTTCTCTGGAAATTATCAATAGTAGCAGTTAAGTGAATACTGTTTAAACAATACCTGTGTTTGTGTTTTGTATTGGTTTCTCTGTTTTATCCTTTCATAAATGTGAGGACTAAAACTTGCTCAAACATTCTGGGGTGCTTGGAGTTAACAGGTTTTATTGCCCTGTGGGGGAGGTATAGATGGCAGGATGAGAGTTGGATGAGAGTTCCTTCTGCTTAAGATCTCCAGTATGTCATGTTTCAGGGAAGTCATCATATCTTGAATAGTATATGTGTGTGTTTGATTACTTTGTATTCATATGAGGGTATTAATATGTATTATCTTTGTGAACAAAGGGATACAGCTCAGGCCTCTGGAATGTGCAGGAAAGTGTGTGTGAGAAAGTCTATGCAGGAAAGTGAGATAACGGACGCCAGATACATTTTATTACCATCTCAGAGACACTTGTTTATTATCCTGGCTGGCTCGCGCTGATTCGCTAAGAAAAGTCATCTTTTACATCTTCCAATGAGATAGACTCGGCTCCTCCGGTGATTTTTGGGTATAAAAGTTGGGTTTGAATTTAGTTCATTCTCTTTGCTGGCTGGCTGGCTCAAATGCATCAGGTAAAGTTGGGATCCCAAAGATAACTGTATTGAATTTGTACTGTATTTGATTGTATTGCATTGTCATATTACCATTAAAGTAGATTATTGTTTAACGGTTACTTGGTAGCTCTGGATTCCTTCCTGTGTTATAACCAGCTTGATAAGGACGCGCGGAGGTTTGAAAAGCGGACAAGTTATCCCTTTTAATCTCTATCAGTGTGTGTGTGTGTGTCTCTCACGTAGTTGGTGGCCCACAGAGCTTTGAGCTTCAGGTATCTCTGCAGACGGTTCCCCAGGTTGTTTTCAAACTGAGCCGCAAGTTTAGTCATCCGTTCGTAACCTTCGTCCGTCAGCAGGGGACGAGCCGACAGCAGGTACTGAGGAGAGAACAGGTGGGTACTTAACAAGCAGGTAAGGTCAATACTTAACGAGCAGCTGAGGTCAATACTTAACGAGCAGCTGAGGTCAATACTTAACAAGCAGGTAAGGTCAATATTTAACGAGCAGCTGAGGTCAATACTTAACGAGCAGGTGAGGTCAATACTTAACGAGCAGGTGAGGTCAATACTTAACGAGCAGGTGAGGTCAATACTTAACGAGCAGGTGAGGTCAATACTTAACGAGCAGGTGAGGTCAATACTTAACGAGCAGCTGAGGTCAATACTTAACGAGCAGGTGAGGTCAATACTTAACAAGCAGGTGAGGTCAATACTTAACAAGCAGGTGAGGTCAATACTTAACGAGCAGGTGAGGTCAATACTTAACGAGCAGCTGAGGTCAATACTTAACGAGCAGGTGAGGTCAATACTTAACAAGCAGGTGAGGTCAATACTTAACAAGCAGGTGAGGTCAATACTTAACGAGCAGCTGAGGTCAATACTTAACGAGCAGCTGAGGTCAATACTTAACGAGCAGCTGAGGTCAATACTTAACGAGCCGGTAAGGTCAATACTTAACGAGCAGGTGAGGTCAATACTTAACGAGCAGGTGAGGTCAATACTTAACGAGCATGTGAGGTCAATACTTAACAAGCAGGTGAGGTCAATACTTAACGAGCAGCTGAGGTCAATACTTAACGAGCAGGTGAGGTCAATACTTAACGAGCAGCTGAGGTCAATACTTAACGAGCAGCTGAGGTCAATACTTAACGAGCAGCTGAGGTCAATACTTAACGAGCAGCTGAGGTCAATACTTAACGAGCAGCTGAGGTCAATACTTAACGAGCAGGTAAGGTCAATACTTAACGAGCAGCTGAGGTCAATACTTAACGAGCAGCTGAGGTCAATACTTAACGAGCAGCTGAGGTCAATACTTAACGAGCAGCTGAGGTCAATACTTAACGAGCAGCTGAGGTCAATACTTAACGAGCAGCTGAGGTCAATACTTAACGAGCAGCTGAGGTCAATACTTAACGAGCAGGTAAGGTCAATACTTAACGAGCAGCTGAGGTCAATACTTAACGAGCAGGTAAGGTCAATACTTAACGAGCAGCTGAGGTCAATACTTAACGAGCAGCTGAGGTCAATACTTAACGAGCAGCTGAGTGAGAGAGTGTGAGTGTGAGTGTGAGTGTGAGTGTGTGTGTGTGTGTGTGTGTGTGTGTGTGTGTGTGTGTGTGTGTGTGTGTGTGTGTGTGTGTGTGTGCGCTCACCCTGTTGACAGTCTCTTTGATCACAGGAACTGGAAGGTGAGGTAGAGACGTCTGATAGCTGTAGAGCAGAGGCTTCCTGCTGGATAACAGCCTGAGGAGAGTCTGAGAGAAACAAGAACATTGTGACATCACTACGTAACACTAGCGCTCCTATTGGCTAGCGCTCCAACACATTGTACGTGATAGGCTAAAGGGGCGGGACATCTCTAAGCTGGTCGACCAATCACAACAGAGCCGGCCAGCTGACCAATCAGAGCAGACTGGGCTTTTAAGTTAAGTTGTTAGAAATTGGAGCAGAAATACAAATATGTTAGTGCAGTCTATGTGAAGTTAAAGGTTTGGAATAGGCAGCATTGTGCAGAATATACAGATATGTAACTGTATTACTTATAGAGACACTTAAAAGTAATAAAGATATATGACGGACGCTGCATCGATGTTCACGTGTGTGTTTTATTTTTTTTAAATGGGAAAAAGTTGATTTAAAAACGTCCGATACTTGAATGCAGGGCTTGCTCTATGTCTACAGTGTGTGTGTGTGTGTGTGTGTGTGTGTGTGTGTGTGTGTGTGTGTGTGTGTGTGTGTATGTGTGTGCGTGTCTGTGTGCCTGTGTGTGTGTGTGTGCCTGTGTGTGTGTGTGTGTGTGTGTGTGTGTGTGTGTGTGTGTGTGCCTGTGTGTGTGTGTGTGTCTGTGTGTGTGTGTGTCTGTGTGCGTGCGTGCGTGCTTGTCTGTGTGTCTGTGTGCGTGCTTGTCTGTGTGTCTGTGTGCGTGCGTGCGTCTGTGTCTGTGTGTGTGTGTCTGTGTGTGTCTGTGTGTGTGTGTGTCTGTGTGCGTGCGTGTGTGTGTGCGTGTCTGTGTGTGTGTGTGTGTGTGTGTGTGTGTGTGTGTGTGTGTGTGTGTGTGTGTGTGTGCGGGGTCTCACCACCCAGATCTTGGTGGTGTTGGAGGCTCGTCCGTGCTGCTCGAACATCCACTGATGGTATGAGAGCAGCAGCTTGAGACAGAACCTGAGAGCCAGGATGAGGCTGAGCCAGAGCAGCGTGCTGAAGAGCAGAGCCGACAGCATGGTCTGACCCTGAGAGCTGAGGGACACGTGGAGGCTGGAACACACAGGAACGTTACATTTAATACCGTATTAACCCGAATATCAGACAAAACAAATTCAGAAAAAGAGGGGTCGTCTTATATTCGGGGTCTAGACTTTTTGATGTCACAAGAACAGATGGCGCCAAACGATTGTTCCCCAAGAGAGACACTGTCGTAACAATTTGGGTCAGGAAGCAGCACCAACGAAAAACCAATGGGTCGTGATCGTGGAGGAAATATTTTTGATGGAAAAACTATAAATTGTGATTGCAAGAAACTCAACAGAAAGTGGTTAAAATAGACTCTATACAAAACTCAAAACAAAGACCTTTGACTGGAACAATAGCTAATAGTTACATCATCAAGAATATAATAACATGAAGCCTTTTACTTATTTATTTTTGTATTGCTGGCCTTTTGTAACATGATTGTTATGTTGTTGTAATGTGACAATAAATATTTAAATTACACTCAGAGACACGTGGAGGCTGAAAACACACAGAAGATATTATGTTAGATTACTTTTAGAGCCGTCTATTTGCAGCTCAGATATTTATGGGACATCAGAGATTGATTCAGCATCCTCGATAACCACAAAAACACTCCAAATCCTCCACGCCATTGTGCTGGAGACCCTACTACGTACTACGTTGCAATTATCTTTTTATTGAAATAGCAGATTGTCACAAGACAAGACAGCAAACACTTGACATTTCACTATCCTTTTGTGTCTTTATAAACAGCCAAATAAAGTAAAAAAGTTGGAATTGGAAAGTCAGAATTCTGAAAACACGCAGGAAACATCAGGTAAGATTCAATTTAATAATCTATTTAGAGCTCATAGAGTCCTGACCCTGGCATGTTCAGTTTTATGTTACAAATGTAACTTGGACACATTTGTAGTGGTGTTGTGGATTATTGAGGATGCTGAACCCATTTCTGATGTCCCATAAACACTTAAAAATCTCACACCCTTGCCAAAACTATCTGCCCTATGACACAGCTGTAGTCATCAACAGGCAGACAATTGGGATTTAAATAAACGGACTGTATTCTGTTCTCTGATTGCAGCTGGGATTGAGAGCAGCTTTAAGTGGAATAATGCTTTCTCCTCTTTCTTGTAATCCTATTTGCAGTTTCTCTGTGTGATGATAAACTGAGGAAGTGACAGACCGCACAGGCATGTAATACAGCCTTACCGCCAGCAGGGGGCAGACGGTAAACTACTGATTTGATCTCATATCTTAAAGCTGCAGAAGAGCAACAGCGACCTCTGCTGGTTCAAAGAGGAAACGGCAGAATCACACAAAGCAGGACGAGAGACAAACCTGAGAATCATAATAATACTGGGTCGTATGGGTGCTGATATTAAGTAACTGATATTCAACTGAAATCACAACATGAACTAGAGCAGGGGTTCTCAAACTTTTTGTTTTCGCGGACCACCTCATATGCAAACCGTAAAAATAAGTACATATATAAACGTAGTGTTAAAACACCGATATTTTTTTATAGTTAATTATAGACAATCAAAAGTAAAATGAAGCCTATCTGATACTTTTGTGACCAGTGTCTGTCTGCGTTGTGTATGTTTCTCAAAGAGGACGGCGGACGGTATTTTAATTAGGTCATCCCAAACAATGCCCGCGCGCAGTGCACTCACAAAACAGGCAGACAGGTCTACAAAAAAACGACCGCTATGCTTTGTCCTACTTTAGTTACTGTACTGCAAAAAGCTGACGGCGCTGCGCTCGATCTCTCTCTCTATCTCTCTCTCTCTCTCTATATATATATCTCTCTCTATATATATCTCTCTCTCTCTCTATATATATATCTCTCTCTATATATCTCTCTCTCTCTATATCTCTCTCTCTCTCTCTCTCTCTCCCCTACACACTACACACTACCCGTACCCCCTACACACTACCCCCTACACACTACCCCTACACACACTACCCCCTACACACTACCCCTACACACACTACCCCCTACACACTACCCCTACACACTACCCCTACACACTACACACTACCCGTACCCCCTACACACTACCCCTACACACTACCCCCTACCCCTACAAACTAACCCCTACCCCTACACACACTACCCCTACACACTACCCGTACCCCCTACACACTACCCCTACACACTACCCGTACCCCCTACACACTACCCCTACACACTACCCGTACCCCCTACACACTACCCCTACACACTACCCCCTACCCCCTACACACACTACCCCTACACACTACGCCCTACACACACTACCCCTACACACACTACGCCCTACACACACTACGCCCTACACACACTACCCCCTACACACACTACCCCTACACACTACGCCCTACACACACTACGCCCTACACACACTACGCCCTACACACACTACGCCCTACACACACTACACACTAGCCCCTACACACTAGCCCCTACACACTAGCCCCTACACACTAGCCCTCCGTTCGCGCGGAGGGTCCGCCACATTAAGGGCTGTTCCAAAGCAACGAGTCTGCAGCGGTGTGGAGGGGAGTGGGCTATCAAGCCCTCAAACAGCGAGTCTGCAGCGGTGCTGACTTGAGACCGGTCTCTACCTGACCGGAGTCACGCTGTGTGTGTCCGTCAGGAAACAAGCTGTAAACAAGTAGTTCCAGCAAACATCCACTGATAAACTGCGATGTTAACAACCTCATGATGACCTCATGATGACCTCATATGTTTTAACTTAGGATCAAACCTGTGTTTAGTCTAGAAAAAGGTAAATGTGTGCATTTTATTATAAAGTTGTGTATATTTACAGACCGTTGCAAAAACTAAGAAGCTTATAAACATCAGGTTTAAAACTAAAAGAGCTTTGAAACACAATGAAAGATGTTTGGAGTTTTATTTGAGTTATTCAGTTACATTTTAGTTTGCCGTATATTCACTGTCCTAATTATCTTTAATATTTGTTTTGCATGCTTCTATAGCATTAAGCTGTCTTTGGCTCTTTTCTGGACTAATAAAGGTATTCTGATTCTAAGTGTGTTAGCTTCTAAGGTTATTTGTTTATTTATATTTGGTTTAAATACTCATCTTTATGTCCTTACCCCAAGTGAAGGAGTTCAAGTATCTCGGGGTCTTGTTCTCGAGTGAGGGAACAATGGAGCGTGAGATGGGCCGGAGAATCGGAGCAGCGGGAGCGGTACTGCAGTCGCTTTACCGCACCGTTGTGACGGAAAGGGAGCTGAGCCAGAAGGCAAAGCTCTCTGTCTACCGGGCCGTTCCTACCCTCACCTATGGTCATGAAGGATGGGTCATGACCCAAAGAACGAGATTGCGGATACAAGCGGCCGAGATGGGTTTTCTCCGCAGGGTGGCTGGTGTCTCCCTTAGGGATAAGGTGAGAAGTTCAGTCATCAGGGAGGGACTCGGAGTTGAACCGCTCCTCCTTCGCGTCGAAAGGAGCCAGTTGAGGTGGTTCGGGCACCTAGTTAGGATGCCACCTGGGCGCCTCCCTAGGGAGGTGTTCCAGGCACGTCCAGCTGGGAAGAGACCAAGGGGTAGACCTAGGACCAGGTGGAGGGATTATATCTCTTCTCTGGCCTGGGAGCGCCTTGGGATCCCCCAGTCAGAGCTGGTTGATGAGGGGAAAGGAACGTTTGGGGCTCTCTGCTGGAACTGATACCCCGAGACCCGACCACGGATAAGCGGGAGAAAGATGGATGGACTCATCCTTATTATTATTATTTAATGCTAAATAGTTTCTTAAAAAAACTTATTTTGATTATCTTTCTATACGTTTGACCAAATATACTAACTTCTGTTCTTAGATAGGGTTAGGATAGAGATGGGTTTATGTTTGCACCAAGTGTTTTAGTTTTTTAAGCGTGTAAGGTTCTTTGTTTAAATGTGGTGTAAATACTTGTCTTTATTGTTTTGTAATGCTTAAAAATACTTATTTGTATTTTCTTTATATATGTTTTACCTACTATTACACGGCATCACTCTATTAGAATGTATTCATCAGTGTGTATTAGGGCACAGAGAGTTGCAAGCAGCTGTTGTCTGAGATGGCATGATGTAGTATTGTTAGATGTGCCAAGAGCAAGGACTGTCTCAGGTGAGACAGCTGTTATGTGCAGCTCCACTTGCTTGGAACAATCTACAGCAAGAATTAAAACTGAGCAATCTCATTCCTCTGCATGTCTTTAAAGCTAGGCTAAATGAAATGCTCGTTGATACTATGGGCACTTGTAAATGTCTATAACTATGTAAATGTATCCTGTAAATATAATGTATGATGTCCTTTATTGTTTTATGTTTCATGTGGAACCGATATGCTGCAGGTCTCCCTTGGAAAAGAGATCTATGATCTCAATGGGACCAATCTGGATAAATAAAGGTTTGAAATGAAATGACAACTTATTTTCTTATGTTGTCATGACCACCAGACACCAAAGCTAATTATGTGTAAACGCACCTGGTAATAAACTTGATTGTGATTCTGAAGATTATTCTAAAAAGAATCTTCTTGGTGCAGAAATCCCACCATGATCCTTTTAATATATGTTTTCAAAGGTAATGGGAATAACGCTTGAGATAAGACCCTTCCCTGAAACACTAGGAATCGCCATCGGTCTAAATAACATCCATTCCTTCACGAATCGTGCAGCACAGGTTGTTGTTCTGTTGGATTCACACAAAGCACAAAGGTATATTCTTGCTTTGAGAATTGATGATTTCTCCCGGTGTGAGACTCACTTTCTGGCTCTCAGCGTCACTTTTAGTCAAAAGAAATGTTTATTTCTTAATTTCTGCCGTTAAATAAAGATTTCTATAACATTTGGATTCTTTGCGCAGCTTCACCCTGGTTCCTTTTGGCTCACGCTTCACTTCTGCCTCAGCAAATATGTCGGGGAGAGGCAGAGGAGTGGTTAGTGTTCACAGTTAGAGAATAAACTGGTAGTAGGTGAGAGTTCACAGAAACACACCTCCACCTGCTCACAGTGACTCACAGTCTGGTCACACACTCTGATGCCTGACTGACTAAAGCGCCCAGAAACTGTTCTCCTTATTGGACTTCTTTATGTCGCTTGGACACTTTGGTAAAGCAAAAACATTCTATTTGTGTTTTTTGTTAGCTGTATGCTGTTTTTGCACTGTATCAACACCACCAACATGTTTTGAGTGTGTGTGTGTCTTCGTTCTGAGTGTGTGTGTCTTCGTTCTGAGTGTGTGTGTCTTCGTTCTGAGTGTGTGTGTCCTCGTTCTGAGTGTGTGTGTCTTCGTTCTGGGTGTGTGTGTCTTCGTTCTGGGTGTGTGTGTCTTCGTTCTGGGTGTGTGTGTCCTCGTTCTGAGTGTGTGTGTGTGTCTTCGTTCTGAGTGTGTGTGTGTGTCTTCGTTCTGAGTGTGTGTGTGTGTCTTCATTCTGAGTGTGTGTGTCTTCATTCTGAGTGTGTGTGTCTTCGTTCTGAGTGTGTGTGTCCTCGTTCTGAGTGTGTGTGTCTTCGTTCTGAGTGTGTGTGTGTCTTCGTTCTGAGTGTGTGTGTCTTCATTCTGAGTGTGTGTGTCTTCGTTCTGAGTGTGTGTGTCTTCGTTCTGAGTGTGTGTGTCTTCGTTCTGAGTGTGTGTGTCTTCGTTCTGAGTGTGTGTGTCTTCGTTCTGAGTGTGTGTGTCTTCGTTCTGAGTGTGTGTGTCCTCGTTCTGAGTGTGTGTGTCCTCGTTCTGAGTGTGTGTGTCTTCGTTCTGAGTGTGTGTGTGTCTTCGTTCTGAGTGTGTGTGTCTTCGTTCTGAGTGTGTGTGCGTCCTCGTTCTGAGTGTGTGCGTCTTCGTTCTGAGTGTGTGTGTGTCTTCGTTCTGAGTGTGTGTGTCTTCGTTCTGAGTGTGTGTGTGTGTGTGTGTGTGTGTGTGTGTGTGTGTGTGTGTGTGTGTGTGTGTGTGTGTGTGTTGTTACCTGAGTGGCAGGTGCTGCTGTATCTTGGTGATCAGACCCATGCTGGGGTCAGAGCGCATGTACATGGTGGCGAGTATCGCTATGACGACGAACAGCCAGGAGGAAGGGCTGGCCGGGTACACTCCCTTGATCACGCCGTTCTGGAACCACAGAAGAAGAAAACGCATCAGAAACAAACACTTGCCCCTCTTTTACCTTTAACAGAGTTTATCATTTAGTACGTTATTAAGTACTTCCTCCACCTCTGCAAAGTGTGTATATCGACTTAAATCTTTCAACTCCAGATGTTTTATCAATGGTGTCACTTTTGAAAATACAGTGTTAACCTAAAAAGCTGTAAATTATTTTGTGGGAACGCGGATCAAACTATCCGTTCTTCTACGGACGAATTCTTTATTTTTATTCCGCCGGATTATTTTGCGCCTCTTCTTCTTTTCCACATCGCAGAAACTCCGTTCAAACATCAAAACGTTCAGCTCGGTCGGGAATCGATGGCTATTACTTTTCTCATTCATAACTTTCATAATTCCAGAGATACATCCCATAATACATCACATTTTGGAGGACATCTTCAGACTTAAACAAATCTTCATGCGACTTCAACTGCTAAACTGTTCCTTCATACTTTCACTCAGAAACCTCATTCCAACTTTAACACGTTACACATCTTTCTGACATTATTCGTGTAAAACAACTTTTAAATCTGATTCTTATTTTTAGAGATATTACACATTGTTCAGACCTTGTTTTAGAGGTTTTCTTCACATTTTACCAATAACTAGAGTGCGTGATGTCACAGCTAGAGTGGAGGACAGCTTGAAATTCGCCTTCATATTTTCTTTTAAAACTGCCATAATTCCCAAACCCTACATTCCTGAGACATAATTTATCATGACAAATGTAGGAAAACAACTCGTAGCTTGAAAAAAAATTTTTTTTTAGCAAAAATAATTAAACAAAATGCCTCTTGAGGGCATGAAGTGACAACAACGTTCAACATGTCGCCATTAAACCCCATTGTAAGTTCAGCCTCATCTGTCCCCACCACAGCAGCCGCACACCTTTAGTTAAACTGCCAAAAAGGCCACATTATTAACCCGAAAGTACACAAAAATCACACTTCAGATGCTCAGGGTCCTTGAGATGCTTCACGCTTTGAAATTTCACCGATATCTGTTACGGTTCTTCCACAAAACGTTCACATGTAAGAGGTTTATCTCTCTTTCAGAACAATGGAAAGGCTCTCCTCTCACTGATTACTGCACATCACCATGGAAACCTTTGATCTCTGGGCTCAAGCGCAGGTGTTTCATAACGTCGTTACCTCAAACATAAACACCTGTGTGATGGGACACGATGATGTCATAACTCCAACTGACATGCTCAGAACGCCACCAAACATCACATGATGGTTAACACTGTGACCCTGAACAGCTCTACATCAAATCTGATGTTACGTAATGTGGTGTTACTATGGCAACGCATCCCTCGCCATAAAACACGATGATGCTGTAACTCCAATGGACACGGTCCAATCGTCCCCCAAACTTTGCTTGTATATCACCTCTCCATGCCTCAACAGCTCTACGCCAAATCTGAGATCTCACCATAGGCTGTTTCCATGGAAACGCATCCCTTGCTCAAACTTCACATGTGTGCCAACAGCCGTGAAAACATCTACGGGACAGTTTTGAGATTTCTTCAAATGCCGTTGCCATGGCAACACAATGCTCGCCATGAAACACGGTTTTCTCATAACTTCAGTGAAAATACTCCAAACAGCCCAAAACTTCACAGGTTTGGTAACGATGCAGCCATCAACGCATCTAAGCGTAGTATGGGGTGTCATCAAATGCCGTTGCCATGGCGACAGATCATTCGCCATCAAGTTAGTTCAAAAGTTTAAGGTTCAAATATTCTGCTGCTTTTCCAAGCCTTTTCACTTTCTTTTCTTCTCTCATCACGCATTCAAGCCCCCAGTGTTCATGTTTCATTTCAATCTAAATTCTTCACTTTCTTCTTACACATTACATTTCCGCATAGCAGTTTAGCGTCAGCTTTTCAGCATAAAGCATTCCCACGAGCAATTTCTTCTTCCTATAAATGTGTCTTTTTTTCCACGTATATTTCTGAGTTTATTTTCTCATACATTTTTCAATATTTTATTTTGAATTTTTATCGTAATTTGGGATGGTAAAGTTTACAGTTTTTTCCTAAAACATTGTGACTTTATTTTATAATTTGTTATCGTATTTCAAGTTGTTATTTTTCTATAGATGTGAATACTTTTCTCATACATCTTCTATCTTAAATGTTAGTTATTTTCTTATCAAACATTGTTTGGAAAATGCCTTGCCTCAAACACAACTCCACACACACATTCCTGAGGTGTGCGTGCGTGCAGAACACGTTAGACCTGCTTCTCTCCAGGTGGGAATTTATCCCCGTAATAAACCCTCTGCTTTTAACACACATGACTTCCTTACACCCAGGGATCGACATTATAAATGGCCCACTGGCCTGGAAGCACTATCTAGACATCCCGGGCCAGCATAACGTACTTTCCACCTGCCCGCTTGGGGCATAAGACATAAAATCACATTGTCCTGTGGTATTGGTATTTTGACTAGCAATTTTGTTAAATTGTTTCGTTTATTAATGCTACAACATAACGTTTCGTGAGCCGTTGTTGGGTGAAAAGCAAACAGCGGTTTTGCTGCGGAGCGCAGCGCGAGCAGGCTCCCATGAGCGGGAGCGCGTTCCTTCACTACAGACTATCGCGCCACCTAACCATTCGCCAAAATGTTTTTAAAAACCCTGGTGACCGGCCAAGCGCCGGGCAACATACAATCTTCAAGTAAAAGAATGTCACCGGAGGAGTTAAAGGAGAGTGAGAAGAAGAGGGAGAGAAAGTTTAAGCGACACTGGCTTGATCAATGGAGTTGGCTTCAATATGATATAAACAAGGTCTTGTGTCGGCTCTGTACATCAATGCTGACCTCTGCTGACAAGTGAGTGAAGAGTAGAGAATATAAAGGTATTGGCTTCAGGGAAATGTCCCGGCAGTTTAGGAGAATGAAGGTTCTAATCTAATACATAGCCATTACATTTCTAACTCCTGATGACAGGAAGGCAGAAAGTGTATTAAACTAATAATAATAGTCATAGCAGAAATGCCACCCTTCTTTTTTTCTTTAACAATGACCACAATATAATAATTGTAATAAACCAAATATGAACAATTGAGGAAAATGAGGAAGAACTGATGATTCAAATTTTGTAGTACAAGTAGTAATGTAGTTACGGTACGTCCACACCGCAGCTTTAAACAAATCTTCCAACGCTTCCAACGCTTCTCTGCCCATTGACTTTGAATGGGGATGACGTCACTTTGCCTCGCTTTTCGCCGAACTGCATTGTGGGGGAGCGAAGCGAAGATTTCCAGGATTTTCAGGATTCAAAAGTTGAGCAATGTTCAACTTTTGAATCTGAGCTGGAAGCGTCAGCCAATCAAATCCCGTGTATGCAGGGAGAGCCAGACCGCAGTTCATTTCCTCATATTCCAAACGAGAAATTACGGTAGCACCCGGTTCTTTACGACCAGACTATTAACGGGATACAAACCGGAGGAACCGGAGGAACCAGGCATGGAGGGAGGTGGCAGAGACAGTGGGTGGAACTGGTAGGGTTTCGCCTGTTTGGGGATTTTATATATATTGCTCGCATAAAATCCCCGGGCTTTTTTGCTTTACATGTCGGGGCCGGGAGATTCATGTGATTGGTTGTTGGTCGCGTTGCTCGCAAAAAATCCCCAAGCTTTCAGACACGCCCAGCTCCAAGATTTTCAAGATTTTTGAAAAGCTGCTGTGTGGACGTACCGTAAGTGCATCAATTACTATTGCAACAAATGTGTTCATTTTCTTCATTATTAGAGTCGATTTCTTTGGACGAATGCTCCGGGCCAGTGGTTACCATGGTGACACCAGTGACAATGCAATTCTACTTTACCCTTAATGTCTACCCCTGCTTACACCCCTCCCCCTCCTCTCTTAGAGATACAGGTATTTCCCCTCATGCTCACCCTCATTCTGCTGACTCTCTTCTTCCAGGACCGAACCCCCGACAGGAGGATCTGGTTCAGAGCCTGGTATGAGAGCTGCAGGTCGATCCCCTCTGGAGTGATGGTGAACTGGAAGGCCACCGCCTGGTGAGCCTCCGCCATGCTGCAGAAGAAACAGAGAGAGAAACTTAGACATCACTCTTCTCATTAAACAGAGGTGGAGGAAGAACTGTCTCTACTTTAAAGAGTCCTCTCCTGCTGATGTTCAGGTGTATATCAGTATGTAGTGTCTCTACTTTAAAGAGTCCTCTCCTGCTGATGTTCAGGTGTATATCAGTATGTAGTGTCTCTACTTTAAAGAGTCCTCTCCTGCTGATGTTCAGGTGTATATCAGTATGTAGTGTCTCTACTTTAAAGAGTCCTCCTGCTGATGTTCAGGTGTATATCAGTATGTAGTGTCTCTACTTTAAAGAGTCCTCTCCTGCTGATGTTCAGGTGTATATCAGTGTGTAGTGTCTCTACTTTAAAGAGTCCTCTCCTGCTGATGTTCAGGTGTATATCAGTATGTAGTGTCTCTACTTTAAAGAGTCCTCTCCTGCTGATGTTCAGGTGTATATCAGTATGTAGTGTCTCTACTTTAAAGAGTCCTCTCCTGCTGATGTTCAGGTGTATATCAGTATGTAGTGTCTCTACTTTAAAGAGTCCTCTCCTGCTGATGTTCAGGTGTATATCAGTGTGTAGTGTCTCTACTTTAAAGAGTCCTCTCCTGCTGATGTTCAGGTGTATATCAGTATGTAGTGTCTCTACTTTAAAGAGTCCTCCTGCTGATGTTCAGGTGTATATCAGTATGTAGTGTCTCTACTTTAAAGAGTCCTCTCCTGCTGATGTTCAGGTGTATATCAGTATGTAGTGTCTCTACTTTAAAGAGTCCTCTCCTGCTGATGTTCAGGTGTATATCAGTATGTAGTGTCTCTACTTTAAAGAGTCCTCTCCTGCTGATGTTCAGGGGTATATCAGTATGTAGTGTCTCTACTTTAAAGAGTCCTCTCCTGCTGATGTTCAGGTGTATATCAGTATGTAGTGTCTCTACTTTAAAGAGTCCTCTCCTGCTGATGTTCAGGTGTATATCAGTATGTAGTGTCTCTACTTTAAAGAGTCCTCTCCTGCTGATGTTCAGGTGTATATCAGTAGGTAGTGTCTCTACTTTAAAGAGTCCTCTCCTGCTGGTGTATATCAGTATGTAGTGTCTCTACTTTAAAGAGTCCTCTCCTGCTGATGTTCAGGTGTATATCAGTATGTAGTGTCTCTACTTTAAAGAGTCCTCTCCTGCTGATGTTCAGGTGTATATCAGTATGTAGTGTCTCTACTTTAAAGAGTCCTCTCCTGCTGAATCGGGCCTCTTAAAGTAGCACTACTAATCAAAATACTCTCGTTAACTTCCGACAAGCAATGTGTGTATTTTGTTTGCTTGTAAATAACTACGACTTCCTCTGAGCTGCGGCAGACTTTGTAAACAGACACAAATAAGCAAGTTTTAATAACCGTGTTTTATAATTAGTTTTCTGAGCCAACGGGCAGCGCGGCGTGTTTTGGTTTCGCTGTGTGAAAATGCCAGAGTGATGCAATGTGTCACAGGACTGGTGCCTCATTCTGAGTTATGTCTTTGTACGGTTTCTATTCTGCTTTTATGTGAAGCGTCTTTGAGCATTAGGGAAAGCGCAATTACAAATTAGGGATCGACCGATATGGCTTTTTCAAGGCCGATACCGATTATTAGTAATCAAGGAGACCGATAACCGATATTTGGAACCGATATACATTTGCAGTAAAATCAAATGCGGAATATCGGCCCCGATAATCGGTCTGGCCGATTATCGGGGCCGATATTACAAATCCAATGTATTATTATTATAGACTCATTTAAAGACATGCAACTTCAATCACATATTGAACAAAACAAAACATTGAGCAAGTATCTGAGAAACATGAGTTGTGTCCTTCATCGATGTGTGAATATAAATACGTTTGATTCAAAGAGTCAAAGCTTTATTGTCGTGTGCACAAAGGCTAGTTGTTGGCAACACCATTTTAAGGTACACTTTTTTTAAGTGGTTAACTGAGGTTATGGTTGGGTGGTTATAAGACGAGGACACACACACTCAGTACGAGGACACACACTCAGAACGAGGACACACACACTCAGAACGAGGACACACACTAAGAACGAAGACACACACACACTCAGAACGAAGACACACACTCGGAACGAGGACACACACTCGGAACGAGGACACACACTCGGAACGAGGACACACACTAAGAACGAAGACACACACACACACTCAGAACGAAGACACACACTCAGAACGAGGACACACACACACTCAGAGCAAAGACACACACTCAGAACGAGGACACACACTCAGAACGAAGACACACACTCAGAACGAAGACACACACACACTCAGAACGAGGACACACACTCAGAACGAAGACACACACACTCAGAACGAAGACACACACACTCAGAACGAAGACACACACACTCAGAGCAAAGACACACACACTCAGAGCAAAGACACACACTCAGAACGAGGACACACACTCAGAACGAAGACACACACACACTCAGAACGAGGACACACACTCAGAACGAAGACACACACACTCAGAACGAAGACACATACACTCAGAACGAAGACACACACACTCAGAACGAAGACACATACACTCAGAACGAAGACACACACACTCAGAACGAAGACACATACTCAGAACGAAGACACATACTCAGAACGAAGACACATACACATATGAGTACACACACACTCAGAACGAGGACACACACACTCAGAACGAAGACACACACACTCAGAATGAAGACACATACTCAGAACGTGGACACACACACTCAGTAGGAGTACACACACTCAGTACGAGTACACACACACTCAGAGCGAGGACACACACTCCGTATGAACGCACATCGCTGCCAAATACACCTTTAGTTAAATAGACCATGAAAACAAATCCCTCAGCTCAAAAAAAACACATTTCATTCAAGATTTCATAAAAGTTTGTCACGTTTTATGCAACTGTTGGTACTTTAAGACTCTGTAGATGCTAATACTTGTGTACTTGTACTCAAGTAAAACATTGAATTACTTGTAAGAGAGTATTTGGACAGTGTAGTGCTATCACTTTTACTTTCACTTGTAGATCTGAGTACTGTTGGAGCTCTGCACAGCTGTGAACGATGACATGACAAATATACAGTTACAGTCAGACGTCCTATAGATAGTAGGTCAGCATGCAGTGTGTGTGTGTGTGTGTGTGTGTGTGTGTGTGTGTGTGTGTGTGTGTGTGTGTGTGTGTGTGTGTGTGTGTGTGTTAGGGCTGTACCCAAATATCTGAATATTCGTTCGTTGGAGTACTATTCGGGTTTCAATTTCGTTATTCGTTTTGTTTCTTCATTTCTTCCCCGTTTTTTTTCTCAAATTGAATTTATTGAAATCTCCAATATCAACGTAAGCGCTTGTGTCTCTTCGGGGGGTGCTAACACTTAACCATAAACGTTATCGTTTACTTTCTCCGTCTTTATATGTAGATATTACTTTTCTCCGTTAATCTCCGTCACGTTGTTTCCATAGCAACAACAACTTCCTGTCAACAGCTCTCCTTCAAAATAAAAGCATGTCAAAATAGGAAGCCAAGCCAAATTACACTTAAGACACAACTGCAACGAAAGTAACAAACACAATGCGATATCATTTTCAATTTCAAAGAACACAAATTGGGTTACATTAACAAATAACTATAAAACAACAATACTGTAGAATAACTAAATTAATGCCGTGAATAAACCGAAACACACGTGTTGAAGCGGTTCGCTGATTACCAAGCACCCCCCCCGCGTGGGTTGATTACTACCGAATATCCGGAGCACGAAAAATGGTATTCGGGAGAGCCCTAGAGTGAGTGTGTGTGTGTGTGTGTGTGTGTGTGTGTGTGTGTGTGTGTGTGTGTGTGTGTGTGTGTGTGTGTGTGTGTGTGTGTGTGTGTGTGTGTGTGTGTGTGTGTGTGTGTGTGTGTGTGTGTGTGTGTGTGTGTGTGTGAACAAGTGGTTAACTGAAGTTATGGTTGGGTGGTTGTAAGATGATTTGCTAAGGTTTGACTTAAGGTTGGGTTTAGGTAACATTTAGGGAGACAAATTCTGACACAAAGAACGTTTGCTAGTGAATATTAATCATTTAATTGATGAGCCAATAAACCGAAATGCAACTGAAGGCAAGTTGAGTTAGCATGAGCTGCTACAATTAAGTGTGTATAATTACATCTCCTCCAACAGTGCAACAAATAACACAATCATTGAGTCATCAAAATAAATAAGGAAGTTAACAGTGCCGGGGAAATATAATGAACAAATAAAGTTTTAATAACGGGTAACCAGGGGCGATATGAACACATTTCGTCAAAAGGGAAATGATAATGAGAACGGAAATGAACACTTTCTGGACCCATCACTAGATATACGTTCCTTATTCGTCACCTTCGAGTGATGTCATGTACATTATGATTGTTATTTCAGCAGTTGTGTGTTTTATTTACGTCTTTAAAATGTCTAATCTGTCCTCGTTACGTTTGGATGAATGATCTCCTTCAGAAGCCGGGAGTTTCCTCAACAAGCACTCTCTGATTGGACAGAAACACAACCGCGTCACCACTGCTGTTTGTTATTGCTCCTTTATTTCCACTAACACACACAACGAGGACACACACACACACAACGAGGACACACAGAATGAAGACACACACACAGAACGAGGACACACACACACAGAACGAGGACACACACTCACAACAAGGACACACACACTCAGAACGAGGGCACACACACACAAGGACACACACACTCAGAACGAGGGCACACACACACGAGGACACACACACTCACAACGAGGACACACACTCACAACGAGGACACACACACTCAAAACGAGGACACACACACACACTCAGAACGAGGACACACACACACACTCAGAACGAGGACACACGCACTCAGAACGAGGACACACGCACTCAGAACGAGGACACACACACACAACGAGGACACACACACACAACGAGGACACACACACACAACGAGGACACACACACTCAGAACGAGGACACACACACTCAGAACGAGGACACACACACTCAGAACGAGGACACACACACTCAGAACGAGGACACACACACACACTCAGAACAAGGACAAACACACTCAGAACGAGGACACACACTCTCAGAACGAGGACACACACACACTCACAACGAGGACACACACACACACAACGAGGACACACACACACACAACGAGGACACACACTCTCAGAACGAAGACACACACACACACTCAGAACGAGGACACACACACTCAGAACGAGGACACACACTCAGAACGAAGACACACACACTCAGAACGAAGACACACACACTCAGAACGAAGACACACACACTCAGAACGAAGACACACACACTCAGAACGAGGACACACACACTCAGAACGAGGACACACACACACACTCAGAACAAGGACAAACACACTCAGAACGAGGACACACACTCTCAGAACGAGGACACACACACACTCACAACGAGGACACACACACACACAACGAGGACACACACACACACAACGAGGACACACACTCTCAGAACGAAGACACACACACACACTCAGAACGAGGACACACACACTCAGAACGAGGACACACACTCAGAACGAAGACACACACACTCAGAACGAAGACACACACACTCAGAACGAAGACACACACACTCAGAACGAAGACACACACACTCAGAACGAAGACACACACACACAGAACGAGGACACACACACACAGAACGAGGACACACACACTCAGAACGAGGACAGACACACACACAGAACGAGGACACACACTCACACAGAACGAGGACACACACACACACACTCACAGTTTGAACAGCTGACAGCTATAGGCCTACAGCTTTCGTGCTTAAAACATAACTCGGTTTTTTAAATGAAAGAGGGATCAAACACGAACAACATCACGGGTGAGGGTAACGTTGGAGAGGCTGTGGCTCAGTGGAGAGTGTGATGGACTTGGAATCAGGGGGTCACAGGTTCAAACCCCACTGCAGGCAGCATGTCGTTGTGTCCCTGAGACTCTTCACCCCAAAGTGCTCCTGTGGGGATTGTCCACAGTATTGAGTTTGTTAGTCGCGTTGGAGAAAAGCGTCTAACAAGTGACATGTAATGTAACGTAACCCGTGACAACAGAGATCAACCTGTAGCAGGGCCTATCACAGAATGCAGCTATTCAATACTCATTCCTCTTTAAGAATATGAGCATGTCTACTCAGGGGAGAGGCGATTCACAATCAGGCCAGCGGTAGAGAAGACCCTCTCAGCTGGGATGTGGGCCTAAGATGAGGTTTGAGTCTGCGTGGTCTGCGTGTAGGGAGGGGCAGCAGCCACATCATTAGCTAGAACTAGATCTGATGGATTTGGACATAAACGCGAGTGAAGTATAACCGGACGCGAGAGAGATCAGCAGCTCTGCCCACTGTGAGGGGCCGGTGAGCGGAGCAACACACACCTTTAGACCTGACACACTCAGCTATGGCTCTGTCGTATACATTGAATTATTCAAAAAAAAGAATTACAATCAAAATATTCATAACTGATATTCGAATACCTGAATAATTTCGAATATTCGATTAATCGTTCCCATCCCTACTCAGTATGACACACACTCAGAACGAAGACACACACACTCAGAACGAGGACACACACACTCAGAACGAGGACACACACACTCAGAACGAGGACACACACACTCAGAACGAGGACACACACACTCAGAACGAGGACACACACACTCAGAACGAGGACACACACTCAGAACGAAGACACACACTCAGAACGAAGACACACACTCAGAACGAAGACACACACTCAGAACGAAGACACACACACTCAGAACGAGGACACACACTCAGAACGAGGACACACACACTCAGAACGAGGACACACACACTAGGGCTGTGCAATTAATCGTATTTTAATCGCGTTTACGATTACGGCTTGCGACGATTATGAAAACAGCATAATTGACAAAATACAATTATTTTGCTGGGTGCGCTTTCGCCCCTCCCTAAAAGCGCACTCGGCCACGTGGGAGTGACGTGTTGTGAGTGTTCAGCGCGAGCGAAGATGTCAGAACAAGAGCAGCAACTCGTTAAAAAGAAGGGCAAAACTATTTCCAAGTACTTTGGCTTTCAGGAGTCCGACGTGGAGCAAAGCAAAGCACAGGATTTGTTACCAGGTTGAGTTGGCACCACACGCTAACACAACCAATCTCTTTAATCTTCTGAAATACAACCACAAAGTGCGACCGGGCAATAATACAACAAAAAGCAGATGCCCGCTCGACTTCATCCACCACATCATCACAGTCATCGATTCAGGACGCATTGTACAGAGCAACGGCCTACGCGACGAGCTCGCAGAGACACAGAGACATTACAGGTGCCATTACATTCCACATCGCTAAAGATATGTGCCCAGTTAGCACCGTTAGCAGCCAGGGCTTTAAGCAACTTGTCAACACGTCGGACAAGCGTTACGCGATGCCGTCTCGGTATTATTTCAGCAGGTCTGCGCTGCCTGCGCTATGTGACAAATGCCGTGGGGAAGTTGAGAGAGATGTGGCTTCAGCTGACTACTTTGCCACCACAATGGACCTATGGTCTATCCCAGGGGCGCCCAACCAGTCGATCGCGAGATGTGTCTAAAAATAGAACAATATTCTGTTTTCTCGTTAATGTCCTGTAACATAATCTTCCCGTGCCAGAATAATGCACTTGAACGCATCAAAGCTTTGTGATTGGCCGGCGTGACCCCATGTGTCGGGGCGTGGCTGGTGGGCACTAGTTCGCTGACGTTGTCCGTGGCAACAGGAGTGACAGTCCGCTCACACACAAGACCGCAATTATGGCAGAAGCAAAAGAGCCCAAAATATATAATTTTACTCCGAGTGGGAGGATGATTACTTTTGTATCTATTCCAATTCAAAGTCCATCTGTCTCTCATCTGTCTCTCATCTGTCTCTCACCTGTCTCTCACCTGTCTCTCACCTGTCTCTCATCTGTCTCTCATCTGTCTCTCACCTGTCTCTCACCTGTCTCTCATCTGTCTCTCACCTGTCTCTCATCTGTCTCTCACCTGTCTCTCACCTGTCTCTCACCTGTCTCTCATCTGTCTCTCATCTGTCTCTCATCTGTCTCTCATCTGCAATGTGAGCGTGGCTTTATCGAAGAATGGTAATTTAGGAGCGGCATTTCAAAACAGTGCACAAACGCTACGAGACGGAATTCCCTCCTAATTCTGCCCTACGCTCCAAAAGGGGAGGGGCCTGAAAGGACAGCTAAATGCACAGCAGTCCATTTTCACCAGGCCCAACAACAAGAGCAAGGCTGCTCCAGAGCATCTTATCGGGTCAGTCACGTTCCTGAGAAACACATGAAGTCTTTCAAAGACGGCGAAGTTGTGAAAGAAGCATTCCTGGAGGCTGCCGACGCGCTTTTGGGGGACAGTAAAAATAACAGAAGCATTTCAACAGGTTTTTGATATAATAAAAACTCAAGTTAGATACCGTTATTAATCTGCTGTAAGTTTTAGTTTGAACTTATTCATTATAATTATTGTACAAAATGGTATAATAATGCAAACTTAAATTGATTATAGTCTATCATCAATTCAGGTTAAGAAGCTAGTGTTGCTTGCATCCTATTTTAAAGGCATTTCTTTTTATACTCTAATAAAATGCACAAAAAAAGGGTTTGATTCTATTAATGTTGTCTTTTTTAATGCACTGTTGCAGCAGATTCCTGAGTAGCTTCAGATCTGAGTTGTCTTATTAGTAGAGATGTCCCGATCCGATCACGTGATCGGGGATCGGAGCCGATCACGTGATTTTTAAAAGATCGGAATCGGGAGAAAAAGATCGGGGATCGGGAATCTTTTTTATTTTTAAATTATTTTTATTTAATGTTACAAAACAAAAATGACCATGTTCACGTCTTAAAGTCATCCTGAGGCCTTAGTTTTGGTTTAAAATGACACAACATCATGTATGTGTTGCTTCTTTTGGGCTTGTTTTCAGACCTGGTTGCTTATTTCTCTCAAAGCAACAGAGTGGGCGCGCAGTGTCTAGCAGTAAGCTAACGAGAGGCTACGTTCAGCTGGTGACTCGGGACAGAGAAAATGTCAGCAGTTTGGAAGTATTATGAAATTGAAAGCGAAGGCAGTGTAACAGCCAGATGCATTGTTTGCAAGGCGGAGGTTCCGTGTGGTGGAAAGAACAGAGCTACGTTCAACACAACCAATCTAATACGCCACCTGAGAAACAAACACCAACAACAACACGGCGAGTACTAGGGTTGCCAGAAACTGACCATGATCAAAATCGATTATTCGGCAGCCCTGGCGAATAATAATCGATTATTCGACCGACCCCCCCCCCCCCCCCCCCCCCGCGGGAGAGAGGAAAAAAAAACTCAGACAAAAGGAATTCCGTTGTTTTCTTTACTGGAATATGTTTAACAGGACAAACAACAAACATGCACGCATGTCATCACAACGACGTGGCCTTGAAGTGAAGTTGGTAATGGCCGGCTGTGCTGCGTCTTCCTCTGTAACCTCTTTGGCGTGCTTCGCACTCAAATGCGAACGCATTGTTGAGGTTGAGCTGTGATAGACCAACGTCTTTTCGCAGAGCTTGCATTTAACTTCCTTTGGACTTGTCAGTTCGAAGTAGTTCCACGAGGAGGAACTCTTTTTACCTGCCGCTTTGTTCATCTTTAGTCGCACGTGTGAGGGAGAGGGGGGGGTGGGAGCGGGGTCGGTGTGTAGCGTGCTGGAGCAGCAGTCTGCTCTGCACGCAGGCTTCCTCCAAGTTTACAGTAAAACAAACTGGTGGTGTGACCAATGGCCATTTACAATTATTAATACTATTACTATTATTAGCATTAGTCGATATTTTGGTTGAAACTAAGCCACACACTCAGTATGGCACTCAGAATGAAGACACACACACTCAGTAGGAGGACACACACACTCAGTTTGAGGACACTGTGACGGGGTTCTAATTGTCCGTTCGAAACATGGCCTAGTCGGTCGTTTTAAGCTCAAAAAAACTTTATTTATAACAGCAACAAAAAAATAACGAAACAGCACACCTTAACCAAACAAAATAAAAGACCAAAGCAGGCCGTCCATCACTCAGAGTAAACATGCTCTGTTGCCTTCTCTGCAACATTCTTCCGAGTCATCCTCCAGGGCCAAAACCGCCCCTTTTTACCCCATAGCCCCTCCCACAGGCTTACCGTCAACAGGTGACACAATTAGCTCAAAACCACATTATCCACATACAAATCCGACATAAACAGGTTAACCACCTCTTAACATAATCATTTCCCATAATTAACAAACGCAAAAATAAATAAGAAATTGCATGGTTCATTGCAGGAATTTAAAACACGGAAGTGATGCGCCTCTGTCTTTTCTCAGAAATGTTTGGTGTGTGTGTCGGCTGTCAGTGGCGGAGTCAGTCACTCATGTGATCCGCTCCGTCACAGACACACACACACACTCAGTATGAACACACATCGCTGCCAAATACACCTTTAGTTAAATAGACCATGAAAACAAATCCCTCAGCTCAAAAAAACACATTTCATTCAAGATTTCATAAAAGTTTGTCACATTTTATGCAACTGTTGGTACTTTAAGACTCTGTAGATGCTAATACTTGTGTACTTGTACTCAAGTAAAACATTGAATTACTTGTAAGAGAGTATTTGGACAGTGTAGTGCTATCACTTTTACTTTCACTTGTAGATCTGAGTACTGTTGGAGCTCTGCACAGCTGTGAACGATGACATGACAAATATACAGTTACAGTCAGACGTCCTATAGATAGTAGGTCAGCATGCAGTGTGTGTGTGTGTGTGTGTGTGTGTGTGTGTGTGTGTGTGTGTGTGTGTGTGTGTGTCAGCTGTGTTAAGACCTCTGTCAGGCGCAGAGTCATTGATTGCTGAATATTTCACACTTCCTGAAGCTATTTCACACAAATGAAGCTCAGCGCAAGTTCAACCAGGAAGACCGTCTTTACTCATTAATTTACTATTCCCCCGTTACTACTCTCTCTCCTCTCAATAAGTGATCGGGGGCGTCACTCCCCAGCTTAGCCAATCACGTCGCTCTATTCTCACAAGCCTGTCATAGCGCTCCGCTAACCCTTTTAAATCTGCTCCCCCCTCTGTCAGCTGTCATTTCAGGCAACCCCCCTCCACCCCTTTTCACCTCCTGTCCCTCTGAATCCAGGGTCAAGCTAAGCCCCTCCCCTTCAGACCGAACCCAACTATCCATTCACCACCATCAAGGTCAAGCTAAGCCCCTCCCCTTCAGACCGAACCCAACTATCTATTCACTACCACCAGGGTCAAGCTAAGCCCCTCCCCTTCAGACCGACCCCAACTATCCATTCACCACCACCAGGGTCAAGCTAAGCCCCTCCCCTTCAGACCGAACCAAACTATCCATTCACCACCACCAGGGTCAAGCTAAGTCCCTCCCCTTCAGACCGACCCCAACTATCCATTCACCACCACCAGGGTCAAGCTAAGCCCCTCCCCTTCAGACCGAACCCAACTATCCATTCACCACCACCAGGGTCAAGCTAAGCCCCTCCCCTTCAGACCGAACCCAACTATCCATTCACCACCACCAGGGTCAAGCTAAGCCCCTCCCCTTCAGACCGAACCCAACTATCCATTCACCACCACCAGGGTCAAGCTAAGCCCCTCCCCTTCAGACCGAACCCAACTATCCATTCACCACCACCAGGGTCAAGCTAAGCCCCTCCCCTTCAGACCGAACCCAACTATCCATTCACCACCACCAGGGTCAAGCTAAGCCCCTCCCCTTCAGACCGAACCCAACTATCCATTCACCACCACCAGGGTCAAGCTAAGCCCCTCCCCTTCAGACCGAACCCAACTATCCATTCACCACCACCAGGGTCTAGACCCCGGGGCGTTTCATCGGGTCGGTTCTCCCCTCCCGAATGATACTCCTGCACAACGGGGCCTAATCGCCAAAACTCCATTACATTCATTTGTGCATTCCTGGCAATAAATATGTATTCTTTCATCAAAACCGTCCTGATTGAACTGCTGTGGGCACATTAGCGTGTTAGCATGCTAACGAGCACTAGGTCTGCGCTTCTGGATTTTTAAAATTGTTTTGGTAACACTTTATATTAAGGTACACGTATTCTCCATCAACTAGCTGTTAATTTACATAATAATAATAATACATGTTATTTATAAAGTGCTTTTCCTGGTGCTCAAAGCGCTTAACAAGTAAGTAAAGAAGATAAATAACAAAATGCATATCAGAGTCAAACTACTAGCTTATTGGTTATGAACAACATTTAGGGAAAATAGTCTGAGTTAGAAATACCACATTTTTTGTGATTTTGACACGAGTACATAGTTTCATGTCTTGTTCCATAAGAATAGATCATTTTGTTAAGTGTTATTAAGGGAGAATCCCTATTCTTGTGGTGCTGCTGCCTCATTAGGCCCATATTGAGCAGAGCATATTAAGACCACAGCTCATGTTCAACAACTTCCTGACTTGAAACAAATCAGCACTAATTAGAGGGTTATTGAGGAGAAACTCTCAACTAATGGCTTAGTACTTGTAGAATAAGGTCATGCAGAATACGGCATTAATAAGTGTTTTATAATGACTACTAAAGAGCCACTATACTGATAATATACATGTTAATTAACAACTAGTTGATGGTTAATTTGTGTACCTTAATATAAAGTGTTAGCAATGTTTTAATCACAAGATGTTCAAAACTTCTAGGTTTTGGGCTAACATTTAAAATCTGATGATTGAATCACCCTAAAGAATAAGATGGAATAAATGTTTTTTTTATGGATTCAGATCACTTTATCGTCCATAACATTTAAATAACATTTAAATTGTGCCTTTGGGAAACACAACCATTGGCCAAGTGGTATGTTTAAGAGCCTTGGTGTCATCCTGGACAGCTCCCTCTCATTTTCACCTCACATAAATAACATCACCCAGACTGCCTTCTTCACATACGCAACATCTCCAGACTGCCTTCTTCACATACGCAACATCTCCAGACTGCGCCCATCCCTTTCTCAACCAAACCTGAAGTCCTGGTCAATGCATTCGTCACGTCCCGCATCGACTGCTGTAACGCCATCCTCTCAGGCATTCCCACCACCACCCAATTAGAGTTACAGTTAATTATTATGTCTGTCCTTAACGTCACCACTTGTGTGGAATTGTCGTTAGCATACTCTAGGAGTTCCTGATTTATAGCCAAAAACCTGTTTTGTGAGGTCAGAGTTCACTTTGAAATCAGGTCTGTGGTTAACACAAGCTGAAGAGAGACAGAAAATACCCCATTTTAAAACTGAGGTTGCTAAGGGTCTAATTGAGACGACTAAGCATTAGCACGCCCAACATTAGCCACCTTTAGCTTAGCGGTGGTGACGTGAAGTCATGTGACCGTGCTGTAGTTCCTTTATAGCCCAACATTAGCCTCCTTTAGTTTAGCGTGGTGACGTGAAGTCATGTGACCGTGCTGTAGTTCCTTTATAGCCCAAGATTAGCCGCCTTTAGCTTAGCGGTGGTGACGTGAAGTCATGTGACCGTGCTGTAGTTCCTTTATAGCCCAACGTTAGCTTCTTACTTCAGAAATCATAAAGTGGTGTTAATATGTGGAGATTATCCTGCTGAACTAAACGTGTAAATATCATAAACATTTGTTTGACTTGTTTGAATAAGAGATTATTAATTGACATAATCCAAAGTCACATGGAGGAATCCCATTGGCCCAGGGAGCCTTAAAGAGCCTGTGACAGCATCCCAACAACTGTTGTGCAATGAAATATTGGGCTACTAGTCATCTCGAACCGTCAGTTTAAAAAAGAAGATGCGATACCGTTCCGATAAATATCAATAATTTCGAACATCGCGGGGAAATTCCTTCGAGTCATTTTGAAGTTTTGGGGGAAGCCGGAAGTGACGTCAATGCGGGAACGCTTCACTGTGCGGTGAGAGAGCCAAACACAGACAAAGTGTGTTGTCATGCGTAGAAATGGTGAATTACTGAGTTTAGGCACGTTAATAACGTTTTAATGAAGTTGACTACAGTATATTCATATTTGTCAGTGCTTTCATGTCAATTCGGCGAACATAAACATAAATGATCGTGGTGAAGATGATGATTAAATTAGGATTACAAATCGGTAGTGAGAGCTGCTGAATTTCCTCCCGTAGGATGTGATATAAAAACAAATCGATTATTTTTGTAGTTGAACACCAACATGGATTAAACGTGTGTTTTTTTTTTACCACAATGTTGGGGAAATTAATGGATAAAATGCACGGATTATTATTATTATTCCCACTCCGATCGGGACACTAGGTCCACCGTTTCCCCGCAGCGAGGCTCCCCCCGTTGACAGTTTACGTGGGCTGGGTGCAGTGGCGGACTGGCCATCGGGACGAATCCCGATGGGCCGGTACCGAAGTGGGCCGGTCGGATAAGTCACTAGTACATCCCCATAGGCGGCGCGTGAGGCTCAGGTTTGGGAAGGCTAAATAACTTTTTTTACATGACGCTGCCCGCCTCCGGCGTCTATAGAAAAGAGATCAACTCAGTGTGCGGAGTTTAAATCTCTCAAGTTTTATTACAGGATAAAGGAAATACAGTTTAAACTGCCGTATGCAGAGAAGACGCCGACGTGTCGCACTTATCATTCATATTACATCATCAATCAGATCATATAATATCATAATATATCATATATTTCCTTATCCGAGTCAGCTGAGCCGTATCTGGCCGTGCAACACTTACAGTGTCACATACTGTATGCAGAAGTATTATTTTAAGCAACACATTATGTTGACGAAACACTCAAGTCAAATGTAATTAAAGTCAGATCCACTCGTGTCTTAGACGTGAACGCGCTCTCAGCTGGTGAGAGAAACCCTGGCTTGATTTACCGAGTTGATAACCAGCGTCGTAGGACCGCTTAGCGAGATCTCGTTTGTTAGTTTGTTGTTGTTAGTTTGTTTGTTACTCAAACATATCCAGGGTATGTTGAACTGGCTTCGTAGTACAGGGCACAGGTGGCTAGCAGCGGTAATGTCAAAGACACAGACATTATACATTATATTTGTATTTTACCAGGATGCAGTGACACAAATATTTGGGAAGGCTTAGCCTACAGCACCCGCCGCCCCTGACATCCCCCACTCCCCCCGTTGACAATTTACTAGCGATACCGAAGTGGGCCGGTCGAGAGTCCCGGGATGATTTTTAGTCCCAGTCCCCCACTGGTTACATGACCGTATGATCGCCCATATTGACCTAATTCCTAAACTTCTAACAGATACAACATAAACCGATCCTTCAGCCTCATATGAGCTCTCAGACACGTTCAAAATTAAACTGTCATCGCTGTCTGAGCTTGCTGCTGTGTGCGCCATCGTGCGTTTACATGCAGATGCTGGGATCCTGAACGGTGCAGCTGGAGCGCTGTGCCCGCAATGACGTCACCCATAATTTGGCGGGACTTGAAGAATCCCAGAGAAGATCCAGAAAATGGTCAACATTGAAGGGCAGATTAATGGTTATCAAAGTACAAATATCCAAAATCAGTTCAGTAACGGTTTTCAAGGGGACAATATTTACTCAAATTGATGGGTTTGGATGATGGGGGAAACTCGTGTCACAGGCTCTTTAAGCCAGTACATGTCCAGGCCCGTCTGAAGTTTGCTAGAGAGCATTTAGATGATCGGGGACAGTTTCCTCCCACAGGCCATAGGACTATAAAACACCCGTAAACATTCATCTGTTTGCATCTTGCAATTTATTTATCTATATTCGACGTACTTGTAGATGGACTATTCTTGCACTATTTCTATTTTATTGATATTTACTTGCACATCTCAAACATTCTCTTTCACTGTTTTATCCGTTTGAGGTCCGATAGATTCATGTTGCACTGTTTTCATTGACATATCTGCACTGCAGCTGCTGAGCACATGATGAAGAATTGAATCTTGAATCAGACTAAACCCTGAAACACCTGAGTTAATAGCACAAACTGCCACCTTTAAATTCACCAACCATGCCTCAAACTACATCAATATTTTAACAGACA
Source organism: Pogonophryne albipinna (assembly GCA_028583405.1). Lineage (NCBI taxonomy): Eukaryota > Metazoa > Chordata > Actinopteri > Perciformes > Artedidraconidae > Pogonophryne > Pogonophryne albipinna. Next base: position 108,793 of record JAPTMU010000331.1, on the reverse strand, counting down.
AGATGTGTTTCCGTAGCTAAAACCCATGACTCTTTGACTCCAAGTGAAGTTTGAAGAGGAATGCAGTAAAGCAGGGGTGTCAAACTCAAGGCCCGGGGGCCAAATCCGGCCCGCGACTTCATTTTCTGTGGCCCCACAAGAGCGTGCAGAGAATATAATATGTTTATTATACATGCCGATTTACAGAAGCACGTTGCCCATAAACTACATGTCCCACAATGCATCTCAAATGTTGCATTTCTCTCCAGAATTTGGCTTTTCTTTTTAAATCATTTTGTGACGTTCTCACTGAAAAGTCTTCTTCTTTCAGACGTAGTTAATTATGAAGTTATTACCCTATCCGATAATATTCCAATTCAGAGGCATTCATGTCATATAATACGTTATTTTATATATATTAAATATTTATATATGCATTTTTAGATAGTCTTAAAGTTACAAACGGCCCTTTGAGTGCAGCCATAATGTTAATGTGGCCGTGATGACATTGAGTTCGACAGCCCTGCAGTAAAGTTTCATCTCAAAGCCACGTGGTGATAAACTGGATTTACCTGAAGGACAGGTGAGGCAGGATGTCTTTACAACATTAGACATGCGGGGAAAACCCTATAAACTCATGTATATACATATATATTACATTTAGTAGTAGATTAGATGTTGTGTATCTTAGGGCTGCTCAATTCATCGTATTTTAAATCGCAATTACGATGTTGACTTGATTATTTTATTTTTTATAAATTATTTTTTTTATTGGTTTTTCAGTTGAATTATTCTTAAAGTTCCGGTTAATCAACTGTTCAACATTTTTTTTCAATAAATGGATGTTTTGAAAGTAAATGGATAATTGTTTTTAATCATCGTGATATCAATTATTGACCCAAATAATCGAGATTAGGATTTTTGCAATAATCGAGCAGCCCTAGCGTCTAGCTTCCACCGTCTGCGGCCTCCTCCGGCGTCACACCCTCCCGGGCGCGTTTCACGAGCGTTTCAGAAGCATTACGGAAGCGGAGCGTCGTGCATGCCGGATCGCAGTTCTTGTTGATTTGGGAATATTTCCTGGACATTTGTAATTCTACCAGAAAGTAAGGCTACGTAGTTAAAGGGTTTATTTGTGTGTCCGTTTAAATCGTGTTTATTGTTGTTATTTCCTATTTGCTTGTGTTGTAGACTGCAGACATCATTCATAATAATTGTAATATTCCAGTTAAAAACGACATGAATCAAAAATGGGTTGCTGTATTTTAGAGGTAAATAAAAAGCATTCATCATCATAATTATTCTCTATAATTTACACAGAGCCTGGAAACCGGAGGAGAACGCTGGCGTTTCGTTGTGATATAAAATCAAGTGTTTTTCCACTTCCAATATAAAAACATTCGTCGTCCATTGTGCGTGTCGTTGTGGAGACGATGTAGTGATGTGAAGGGGGGTCTGCAAATTAGTTTATTTGGGGGGTGGGCCGGATGCTGTCACCGTCCACTTCCTGCCCGACATTACCTTACGGCTGCGTCGCGTCGAAAAATAGACCCAAGTAGAAGTACTCAGATCTTGAGTAAAAGTAGAAGTACTCAGATCTTGTACTTGAGTAAAACTAGAAGTACTCAGATCTTGTACTTGAGTAAAAGTAGAAGTACTCAGATCTTGTACTTGAGTAAAAGTAGAAGTACTCAGATCTTGTACTTGAGTAAAAGTAGAAGTACTCAGGTCTTGTTCTTGAGTAAAAGTAGAAGTACTCAGATCTTGTACTTGAGTAAAAGTAGAAGTACTCAGATCTTTTACTTGAGTAAAAGTAGAAGTCCTATTTCGAGCGGAGCCCAGCACCGAGACGCTTCTGAGCCGTAACGCGGCGCGTCTGGTGGAATAGCACCCATTGACTAGAGTGGCCGCGATCCTTGCGGACGCCGCAACGCAGCCGCAACGCGCCCGTAACGTGCCGCAGGCGGACCCGGTGGAAACTAGGGGTAAGTGTATCTTAACTTATTCTGTAGTTTCTATGTATTGTAGATATGCAAATATTTACTCTATATGTTCATTTTTAAACTTGTGCGATGACTTGTCAACCTGCTGCTGTAACAAAACACATAGCGATCAATAAAGCACATTTAATCTAATCTAGTGATCACAGTAAACATTCAATAAACACTCACAGTAGCTACAGCTAGGCGTGGTATATAATAAATGGCTTGATTTTAGATTGTACTTCACAAATTGGTTGATTACAGCAGCTTGTAAAAAAAGGCATTGCACAAGAGTTTAAAATATAATAAATATTCAGTTTCACTGTATAAAGATGTATATCTATAGAATACAAAATATAAATAAACAACCTACTACTTAAAATGTAATCAAGATCTGAGTACTTCTACTTTTACTCAAGTACAAGATCTGAGTACTTCTACTTTTACTCAAGAACAAGACCGAGTACTTCTACTTTTACTCAAGTACAAGACCCGAGTACTTCTACTTTTACTCAAGTACAAGATCTGAGTACTTCTACTTTTACTTAAGTACAAGACCTGAGTACTTCTACTTTTACTCAAGTACAAGATCTGAGTACTTCTACTTTTACTCAAGTCCCAGATCTGAGTACTTCTACTTTTACATGTGGTGGAGTAGAAGTATAAAGTAGTAGAGATACTCAAGTACGTCATATTTACAGTACTTGAGTTACTTAACGCCACTTCTGTAAATACACACTTAGCTCATATGCTATGACATCATTAAGCTTGGCTGTGTTTAGCATTAGCTTTGTGTATAAATACAGATAGCACTTGTTTGAATGTGTTCCTTTAAGGAAGTCTAGCGATGCTCGCATCCATAGACTGTGTATATAAGCTCGCATCACAGCACACAGTGTTCTCATGTGGGTGGAAACACACTGATCAAACTACTCGTGCAAAGCTACTGTACACACCCTTTACTCATGTACAACTACACAGTATTAGTACACATTGTTAGAGTGTACCCGAACATCACACAGTGGTGCATTCAGGTCCAAACATCTCCCACGCCGCGCGAAGCACAAAGCCGACACACATCACAGGAAACGTTTTAAAAACATGAAACAGAAACACAGAAGAAGAAGGGAGGCTGTGTAAAAGAGTGTACATGTACCTGAGGAGTGTTTATGGAGAGGTCTGCCGCGGAGAACCCAGAAGAATGTGTGTGTTAACACCCCTCCGTTCTTCTGCACACTGAAGTTGAACACTGTGAGGAGTCGGACGAGAGGCGAGGAGAGAGAGAGAGCGCGAGGAGGGTCACTCCTCTGAGGAGCGCGAGGCGGTAACTCTGCGCATGCGCTGTAGCTTTGACCAGGACGACTTCAGAAATACAGAAATACAACTTATTTTTCTATAAAGTGAAGATTTGTTTACCTGCGTTTGATACACGCTCTGATAGAATAACTGGAGGTTGTTAGAAAAACCCAAGAAACAAAGAAATACTATTGCGATTTTTATAGCGTTTTTCCTAATCCTCATCAATCAGTATCAGAATCAGAAAGGGTTTTATTGCCAGGTTCACACATACGAGGAATTTGACTTGATGTCATGGAGCATACGTAAAATATAAAACCAAAACCCTCCATATAAAAGACGCTTTACATAAAATCAGAACAGAAACATTACAAAGAAAACATAAAAACACAAACAGTAGTTTGTAAAATGCAGAGTCAAATAGTGGGGTGGGGGGTTTGAAAGCTGAGTGAATAAGTGAGTGTTTATGAAGGATTGGTCCCACAAGAGGTTTCATATCTTTATTATAATTAATTGTATTACATTATTATCTTGTTTTGTTTTGTATGTGATTAAAAAACCTTTGGAGTGTGGGGTGAAGACAAATGTACAGCAATTTAACTTCCTAAAAATACATTTGAACGTTGCGTTTCTACGTAAAACTTCTTATATCTGAGTCAGAGTGAGACCTCGCTCTGTTCTTCTCTCTGCAGCGACACTCCCACTCCTCACATATACCACCAGGACATCTCGGTTTTAAAAAGAGGAACCACATGAACATGCATTCCCAGAAGAGATGTCCCGCCCTGACCCCACAGCCACACATTTCTACACAATTTAACACACAGAAACTAAAACTAACATTGAATTAGACTTTGTTTTTCGAAATGTCTTTATGATGCCATGCTGCCACTCTATCTCTGAATATTGTTTCCTTTGTTCCCATCACCTTTAATCTCATTAACTCAAAAACACGACAACATGACGGTTGAATTTGAAGGATAGGGTTTTGGAGTTGAGTCGTGGATATGAGGCTGTATAACTTTGATTGATTGAACATCAGGGCCCTTTCTCATTTCTCTAATTCCCCTCTTCAACTCCTATCCTCGTATCTTAGTCCCGCCCACAGGAGATGCGAGCGGAGGAGTCGAGGAGGGGAACCGAGGAGAGGAGGGGAAGCAGCAATGGGAAATCCTCTCCTGGATCTGAGTCTATAAATAAACTTTGATTGATTGATTGATTGAACATCAGGAGTCTGACTTCTCCCCAAAACTTGAAAAAGTTAACAAAATGTCCAGATTAAAATGTTTACCATTTAATTTACTTATTTAAAATGTTCTCTTTCAGGATGAATATCTTTATTAGTACTAATACACATATTGTTAAACACACATGTATTGTTATATAACGTATGTTGTGCATACTTTTACTTTCACTTTATTTTATATATTACTGCAGGTTTAGTTTAACTTCAAAATATTTGTATTTTAAATTATTTTATTGCACATTCATAGTTTATTGTTTTTATTTATAGAAATATAATTATTGTTAGCACATTTTTACTGACCTCTTAAATTTGTATAAATATTATTTTTCTATGTTATCCTTTTTATTTTACTCTCATTTTTATACACATTTTTTTGACCTTTTTATTTATGAAAATATTTGTATTTATTATTGTATTGCAAATCTACTCCAACATCTTACTTTTTATAAATTATCTTATTTAACTTTATTCTTATTTTTATAGAAATATTTTTTATTTATTTAATCGTATTATTTCACATTTTACTTTAGTATATATTTATGAAAAAATATATTCTTTTATGCACATTTTTACTTCGATATCTTGTGTTTTTACTAGGGCTGTCAAACGATTAAAATTTTTAATCAGATTAATCACAGCTTAAAAATTAATTAATCAGATTAATCACCATTCGAACTATGTCCAAAATATGCCATTTCTTTATGTATATTGTTGGAATGGAAAGATAAATGAAAGAAGGCGGATATATCCATTTAACATACAGTATGTTTATTATAACATTTTTCTGCACGTCAAAATGAAAGACAACCCACACACCTTTCAATCATCAAACCGTGGGGTCTTAATTCATTACGTGTTGATTTCTATCAACGGGGGGGTACTTCAGGAAAGTCGACGGGGCGGCGGCGGCTAGTGGAGTACTTCGTGACCACAGAGTGTGAACGTTGTGATCAGCTGTTTTAGAGCAGTTCTCCAGTGAAGGGGGGGGGGGGGGGGTCTCCCTCCGCAGCCGGCTGGCGTAGTTTTGGCACAATTCCGTTGTACAGACCGACGTTAACAGCAGCCCTGTCTGTGCACACGGAGACCGACTCTGTTGTCCGGTGATCTAACCGCCTTCTGGAAAAGCTTCACAAGTACGTCGGTACGCAAATGCGCTTTGTGACACAAGTTTCAGATTACGCACATAACCTGCGTACCAGTTATGTGCACCCCTGTACTACAGCAAAAGTATTCTCCGTCGGGACTTCCTGCAACAACACCGACATTATCAAAGATGTTCTATTGAGAAGACGATCACTACGTGACAAAAGTTTTCCAAACCGTTTCTGGTCTTCGGTATTTCCAGACAAGTGGCGACTGAAATCAATCTGACTAACTGCTGTCTGTGCAATTTACTCCGCGCGAGTTGGCGGACTTTATTTTGCTTACTTTAACATCATTTTTCATGGTGGGGCTAAACCGTTTCTTGGTATGGGTGTAGCCTACCCCAGCCATACCCTGGCGCTGCCACTGGTGGCACGTATGGGGCGGGCCATTCTGCACATGCGTTAAATGCGTTAAATATTTTAATGCAATTAATTCAAAAAATTAATTACCGCCGTTAACGCGATAATTTTGACATCACTAGTTTTTATATAAATATTTAATACCGTCACAAAACCCATTTTTCAGGAGTTCCCAATAACACTGAACACAAACACCTGCGTTATTTCCATTGTTGTTTATTGGTCAGTATTTCTCACAGGCAATAATAATCATTGTCATAATAGTGCACTTTTCCTTTGTTGTAATTATACTACAGACATTTCTCTTCGTCGTCATCATTTCGCTGTTTTCCTCGACCCACCCCCCCCCCCAACACACCTCCCTCAAATCTCATTTTTTTTCAACGCCACAAATTCCCCTTTCTACGGTGTGGAGTTTCAGGAGTTGGGGGTTAGGGTGGAGGGTTAGGGTAGTACGGGTGTAAGGGGAATAATGGCAGGAGATTATAGTCGTACAATTGTAACTGCAAGAATAACGATGAGAGGAACGGTGACTACAGTGTCGATAAAAGATAGTGAACGCTACATAGATATGGATGGAATACAATGGAGACAAGCGTACAGTGTATACAAATGAATATACATCGTCTGCGTAGAGTATAAAACAAGGGGAAGGTTATATGAGGGGTGAGATATGTGCACATACAAAGAGGAGGAATGGGGATGGGTGGGGGGTTTAGAAAAGTGAATTGGGGGAGATAAAGGAGGGGGAGATTTATTTCAATAGAAGCCATGGGTGCAAAGAGTCCCGTACTGAGAGGATTTTGATGCAAAGTTTGGTTAAAATACAGCAAAATCCTGCAAAAATTCCTCTATCATTCAACTATCTTTGTCTTTCCCTCAAAGCCAATGACAGAACTGTGTGTCATGTATGTGTGTAACTTTAACCCCCCTGAACTTACAGATGTGAGGGGCCTCGCAGCTGCTGCTGGATTCTGCTAAAAGGGCCCACTGAAAACGCCAGGAAGGAAAAAGAAAGCCTCTGATTACATAATGAGGGGGGGGGACACATGTTCTGTGAAACCAGATGGAAGACTGTCCTGATGACACTGAACAAGACAGTCGTTTTCACAGAGCTTTCTCGTAGGATTTAAACCTGGGAAGTTGTGTTTGCAGTTGGATGTTAATGAGTGTAAGCAGACAACTGCAAACCACACTTTCAAGTTCTTCCAATTCAAACTGGCTCATAAATCTACAAATAAAAGCAGTTTCAGTTGAGGGTGCAGAGACCAGTGAAAGTCGACTACACACGTGACGTGGTTTCAGTGGATCGTTGGTTGGCAAAAAGTCCTCAAAAGGGTGAATGAATTTGACAGGAAATGCAGTTACTGTTGTTGTTATGTAGCATTCAGCAAGTCTGCAGCCAGGCTAGCTCTGTGATGCTACTTTGAGCTACATGCTAACTGATGTACAGCTAAATATGGAGACTTTTCTTCCCTTTCTCTTCCGGCTTAACAGTATTTACTTTAGCTAGCTTTGCATTTTACTAAAAGTGGATGTAGGGAATGAATATGACCCAAAATGCAAGAGTCTGCAGACATGCTAGCTCTGGGAGGCTTTACTGTGAGCTGAATGCTAACTGATGTTGAGCAAAGAAGAACAAAAATGTGGAGAATCTTCGTTCTTCCCTCCTCCTGATTAACGGTATTTACTCTAGCTAGCTTTGTATTTTACTAAAAGTGGATATGAGGTGAGTTTGTCTGTAATACAATAGACTAACAGTCTGCAGCCATGCTAGCTCTGAGAGGTTGTAATTTGAGCTAAATGCTAATTGATGGTTAGCAGGTGTCATATTTGCCATGTGCTTGGTTTACCTCGTTAGCATGCTAACAGTTGATTAGCTCTAACCCCAAAGCAGAGCTCAGGATCAGGGAATGTTTTGCAGGTGTTTTAACATAAAGCAAAGTATTTGACCTGTTGATTTACAAGTCACAGGATAACTATTTATTTATTTAGCATTCTGAAATATAAAGACATGCTAGCCCTGTGAGGCTTTCCTTTGAGCTGAATGCTAACTGATGTTGAGCAAAGAAGAGCTAAAATATGGAGAATTGTCCGTTCTTTTCTCCTCCTGTTTCACGGTATTTACTCTAACTAGCTTTGTATTTTACTAAAAGGTGAGTTTGTCGGTAATAATAGAGACTAACAGTGTGCAGCCATGCTAGCTCTTAGTTTACCTCGTTAGCATGCTAACAGTTGCCCGTTAGCTCTAAACCCGAAGCAGAGCTCAGGTTTAGGGAATGTTTTGCAGGTTTTTTACCGTAAAGCAAAGTATTTGATCTGCTGATTTAGCTGGAAAACAACTCAGAGGATTTCTAAAGTGACAAGGGTTCATTCTCTGGGGATCATGAATTACAATATTTCAGTTTGCACCAACACAAGCCATCATTAGCCAAGTTTACATCCAAAGTTATCCCAAATGTTGTTCCACTTATGTAACGCGTTCAGCAGCTTAGCATCCTGCTCTCTTTCGCCCTGAACAAATAAAGGAGTGAATACATTTCCAGTGTGAAGACTCTTTTGTCCTCGAAGCTTACCTCTATCTGTGTGTGCATAACGTGTGAACATGGTGCCAAACAAACAGGTACAAACACAGTGTAAAAATGCATGGTATTTTTGCAGCATTAATTGTCATAATAGAGAAAAAGGAGAGGAATTGTGTTTATGTTTTTTTCAGGGAAAGCTTGTTTCTCAAAAGAGACATTTCCCGTTCTTAACCCATCTCCTGTTTTTCCATTCATGAAACACTTTCATGACAAACACAAATACACGACAAACAAATAAATAGATAAATAAATACACTTTCAATAAATATATGTGGAACAAAAATAAGTTAACACTTTCAAAAGAGTTTTTCACATTCACATTGTTGGTGCCGCCCTCATAAACAATCAGAACAGAACGACAGGTGCAGAAGTAGAAAAACAAGGTATGGAAAATATAAAATAAAACAAGATTAATTTCATTCTTTATGTGTGGCTTCACTTTTCCTCGTCCAGGCAGATTGTGTGCAGTGTTTCTATAGCAAGTCTCAGCTATTTCCTTTCCCTTCTTGTAAAAAGTCCATCATTTGTTCGTTTCTCCGTCGAAGAAGACTTTATTTGGGGCTTTGGCGTCGCCCTGCATCCTTTTGCGTCTATTGTCAAACTAAAAGGAACTTAGAAAGGGTTTCGGTTGCCTAATTGTGGCTCTAGCCTTTTTTATTCTAATTTCACTTTCCTATCATGTTGTACTTTCAAGGACTTCTCAGGAAAGGTTTGGACTTAATTCAATACAATATTCACATGCTAATTTGTACATTGAAAGAGTTATTAGTCACTGTAATGCACCCTCCTATACATACTGGTTGTTCAGTAGTTCCTTGTGACTCCACCGTGAGAGATAGAAGACAAAATACCCATCACAAAAATGCTTTCTTAAACTAATCTGAAGGTAACATGAAGATTTAGTCATGTGAGACAACCCAAATCAGTGTCTTTCTCCTGGCAATCATGAAGGCTTGTGCCTTGTTTACATAATATAATACAGATTATAAATTAGCCTTGTAGTTTTAATGCTCAGGGACAATTATGAGAGTTACAATCTCGTCAACTTGATAAAAAGAACTACCACAATGTCCACAGATTGCTGGCAAAGAGGCCGCATAGCAACAATAGCAACCAGTTAGGTCTGGATTAAAACACTGATGCTAATGCTAATACTTTAGCTAATTTAAAAGCAGCTATGATAGGCTTACACTATTATTTTGTATCTGGTGTCATTTGTTAACAAACCATACCAATTTGACAGGCAAAAGTAGTTAGTCTTTTTAAAGTATGTGACTACAAGGCTAGTTTTGGGTTAGCCATCTCAAAAAACCACAACACTAATGCTAACATTATGTTTAACATCTAACATTTTCAGCAACTTTTGAAACTATCAGTCCATATGTTCAGTTAGAAGTAATTGTCTAATTATTTGTTTATCAATATCAATTGTGCCAGCTAAAATGACAGCTTTAGCTAGCTAGCTTGTTAGGCTAACAGTAGCTCAATGAGTTGGCAGAAAACTCAAGCTAACTCCTTTTTAAAACAGTAACCTTTAAAAGGGTCTTAAATATAAGTGTGATAGCTATCATGTATATTATATTATGCCTTAGATGCAGAATGAAAAGTGAGCCAATGACTTGTATGTAGCATGTTGAGAAAACCAAATATGCCTATTAATGGTTGCTAAGCTATGCTTTTCTAGGCAGGGTTTAACTAATGTAAGTTAGGCTAACTCCGACCGCTAACGCTTCTTTTAGCTTCTGCTAACATTAGAATGGAGAGACGTAAAAGCTCAATGCTATTATGCTAACAGTACAACAGTAATGTTAGCACAATAGTACTGTTAGAGTACAAAGTATGCACAACACTTCAGCTTTTTGAGGAATCCAAAGTTAGCTAGTTTGGTTTCTAAGCTTCACTTGAACAATGTAAGCTTTGGCTAACGTTAGCATTCAGACTGTGGACTTTGTATCCCATCTTTCAAGGTAGAGTCGCACTTGGGAGGAATTACAGGAGAAACAACGGCTTCGTAAATGAATATTGTATTTATAAAGACTTGGAAAACCTTCCTCAACAAACAGACCCAGCTTTCAGTGCCATTTCTACGTTAGCTTAAATTCATGCGGCTACTTTTTTCCTTCCTTTGCTACCAAATGAATACATCTCGCTAGCTACTCTCGGTTTAATCTCCATCTATCTATCCCTCTCTACTCCTCTAGTGTGAATTTTCACTTGTGAGACATTCTAACTGTGGTGTGACGACTAGTGTCCTCTAAATCTAACTAGCTATCCACTTTTTCTCCTCCGTTAAAGGCAATACGGTATCATAGCTTTATCAGTGTAATTCAGAAATAACCGTGGGAAATGTATGCTTCTCAAACACTCAAGGAAAATCCGATGTTAAGCTAGCTAAAAGGGCTACGTAGATCCATTCTGCGTCATTCTTGCCCTGCTCTCAGACTCCCTGATGGTTAAAGAACAGCATTATGTCTGCTAATTATCTTTAGAGAAATCCACTTTAACGATCAAGAATATCCCTGTAACTCTTTCTCGTAAGACATCCTTATTTTGCTTGAGAACACACATTTGTCTTCATTTAGAAAGTGAGGAGAGCGGGTTTCCTGTCTCCACACGAGGAGGTGTTGATGATCCAGGCGTCAGAAAATAATAAAAGACGTTTGAGTGACGGATGGAGGTTTCCTGGTGGATTTGAACCACGTGTTGTGAGTGCAGCTTTGTAAGAAGGTCGTGTGCTTTTTGGATTTGTTGAGCGGATGAACAATGTTTTTCCATGGCTGTCATCTTTTCCTGTATAGAGTGGTGCAGGAATGAGTCAGCATTTTATCACCTGGTCTGGAGGTCAATGGTTTCTGAATGTGTTTTTGGTTGTTGTTGCTATCAAGTGTCTAAATGATACGACTAAACACAGTCATGTGACCGGGCTGTAGTTCCTTTATAGCCCAACATTAGCCTCCTTTAGCTTAGCGGTGGTGACGTGAAGTCATGTGACCGTGCTGTAGTTCCTTTATAGCCCAACATTAGCCACCTTTAGCTTAGCGGTGGTGACGTGAAGTCATGTGACCGTGCTGTAGTTCCTTTATAGCCCAACATTAGCCACCTTTAGCTTAGCGGTGGTGACGTGAAGTCATGTGACCGTGCTGTAGTTCTTTTATAGCCCAACATTAGCCACCTTTAGCTTAGCGACGGTGACGTGAAGTCATGTGACCGTGCTGTAGTTCTTTTATAGCCCAACATTAAACACCTTTAGCTTAGCGACGGTGACGTGAAGTCATGTGACCGTGCTGTAGCTCCTTTATAGCCCAACATTAGCCACCTTTAGCTTAGCGACGGTGACGTGAAGTCGTGTGACCGTGCTGTTGTTCCTCTATAGCCCAACATTAGTTTTTTACTTCAGAAATCATAAAGTGGTGTTAATATGTGGAGATTATCCTGCTGAACTAAACGTGTAAGTATCATAAACGTTAAGAATATTTTCTGCAATAACCCCAAATCACATGGAGAAATCCCATTGGACCAGGGAGATGCTGCCTTCAGGGACCAACACAGAAATACAACATTACTGCACCACTCTATTTCTCTTGTTTGTTGGGACTTCTTGCACCATCTTGTCTTCAGGCTCTGATGAGAAGCTATTGTCTCTGAAGTCTGACACACTTCTGCTAAAATCCGGGGAACTTCTCCATCTTATCCCAAGATCAGCTTCAAGGAAAAATGTCCCCCTCCTCCTTTACATTGCTTTGGAATAATGGCAAGAAGCAAGGAAGGAAGTGAGGAAAGTAGTCTAGTTGCAGCTCATAGAGTCCTGTCGTGAACCCGGACATGTTGAGTACCCCAACGTTTTATGTAGGAGCCAAAATGCTACTTAGCCTGAGTTTATTATTTGTATTATCATTACTTGTTTACGTACATTTTATTTGTATTTGTTGAGCACTTCCACATGGGTGTGGTTTGTGTTTTTAGGGCACCTGTTACCTTGCGCTGACATAAGTTATTGTGTGTTTGATTTTGTTTATTAAAGTATTGGCAACCCAGCTCGAAGAAAACTGCCAGATGCCAGAAGTGGGAAGTCGTGGAGTACAAATACTTCGTTACCAGTATCAGTACTTTACTCCACTACTTATTTTTGTGACGACTTGTTACTTTGACTTCTTACATGTTGAACTCAAATACCTGTACTTTCTACTTCTTACATGTTGAACTCAAATACCTGTACTTTCTACTTCTTACATGTTGAACTCAAATACCTGTACTTTCTACTTCTTACATGTTGAACTCAAATACCTGTACTTTCTACTTCTTACATGTTGAACTCAAATACCTGTACTTTCTACTTCTCACATGTTGAACTCAAATACCTGTACTTTCTACTTCTCTCATTTCCCAAACAGCTGGTTCCTTTAGTCCAGTGCTTCTCAAAGTGTGGTCCGCGGACCACTGGTGGTCCGTGAGCGCCCCCTAGTGGTCCGTGAGTATAATGGTAAAATTTCACATTTGAAATAAATAAATTAATTTAAGTTTTCCGCACTCTCGCGCGAATATTTCCGCAATGGAGCGAGCTTAAGTTTCACTTTCGATTGCATCATATAGCCCAGTGCAACACCTTCATCACACATGTTGCCACTTGTTTGTACCATTTGCAGGCGATTTATAATCTGTTATAGAAAAACGATGTGTTTTTGGATATTTGTGGAGTTAGGTAGTCCGCGAGTGTTTTTTTATTGGTTAAGTGTCCTTGGTATGAAAAAGTTTGAGAAACACTCCTTTAGTCTGAATGTGTGTTTGGTGGCGTGATCATTATTCTTTAGAGTCACTGCGTGCCTATTGATTTGAACACGATCCGTGTATCCATCATTTCCTGGTCTTCTCTAAAGAAGAGGGACCAATGGAAACGTTGTCATGTTGCCGTTGTTCAGCATGGAAACATTCATTAGCTAACAATGACATTATTGTTCTATTAATATAAAGGGAGGTCAGGTACTCTTTAAAACAGCTGCTAGTTATGGGTACTTTCTACTGAAGTACACTTCAAAGCCTCTTTACTTTTACTTGAGTAAAGGATGTGTGTACTTTTACCATCTCTGCCGGATGCTAGCCTGCATATGATGGGACATTTGCCAAACTTTTGGAGGTACTCAACATTTCCCGGATTCTCACTGCTGGCAACTAGACTGGACTAAATAGGAAAAGGATGAGGGGAGGACTGAGGGAAGGAGGAGAAAAAGGCCTTTTAGGACGACCCTCTTCCCAGACATTCGTTCAGGGGTGAGACTGCGTCCCGTTAGACGCCGACAGGAGTCTGGTCTTGTCTTTTCCCGACTCTTTTCTCTGTAAAGTTGTCCCGCTGCTGCTTCCCTCCGCCGGACGATCCTTTTCCACCCGATCTCGCTCAGAACCGCTTTCGGAGCGTCGGGAATTCTGCCGGGAAGGAGTGGAGGGCCGCGAGATCTGACAGCCGTTCTTCTCATCTGAGGGGCCAGAGGTGGGAAAACAGAGAGAGGAGACTTGAAACAAACAATACTGGAGGAAGGGGAAGAAGAAGTACTCTGATATTTACTTAAAGTAAAGTAGCAATACTACAGGGAAGAAGTACTCTGTTACAAGTAAGAGTCCTGCATTCAAAATATAGTGAAAGTAGCGACAGTAAAAGTAGTCGTTGTGCAGATTGGTCCATTTCAGAATAATATATATGATATGTTTTATAATGATTGATCATGAAAGTGTTCTCAAAGCTGGTGAAGGTGCAGCTAGTCTGAATGACTTTGTAGACTGCAGATGGATATCTGAACCTATAATTATAGGTACATGTTTATTTATTAGTGTATTTATATTTTATATTAGCTAATCATCTGAATCTGTAAAAAGCTGTAAAAGACTCGGATAAAGACATAGGCGGAGTTTGACATTTGCGCTTGGGGGGGGCAAACCTTTTTTACTGACGTCCCAACTATTGCGTGCGGTGCTACGGATACAGTATCAATAAAGCCAGCGCTCACCGCACTGAGTATGACTTTTCCATGCCCGCCGTACACACTCACTCATATGGAAGGGTCTCTCCCCCAACAACAGTGCATTACATAACTGTGCACATCTTATACTTATTTGATAACTGCTATATCCCTTGGTTACTTGAACACGCTACAATATTATTAACGAGTGTCCTACCTTATTAAAATATTGATATACGAAATATTTGTATTGGAACAGTTTTAGACGTAGTAATGCTGTAACATATATCAGCCACTAGGGGGGGCAATGCCCCCCCGCAAAATCCGCCTATGGGTAAAGAACCCCAAAATCTTAGTTAGGTACAATATGAGTGTGTGTGTGTGTGTGTGTGTGTGTGTGTGTGTGTGTGTGTGTGTGTGTGTGTGTGTGTGTGTGTGTGTGTGTGTGTGTGTGTGTGTGTGTGTGTGTGTGTGTGTGTGTGTGTGTGTGTGTGTGTGTGTGTGTGTGTGTGTGTGTGTGTGTGTGTGTGTGTGTGTGTGTGTGTGTGTGTGTGTGTGTGTGTGTGTGTGTGTGTGTGTGTGTGTGTGTGTGTGTGTGTCTGTGTGTTTCTTACCAGCCAGTGCCTGCACAGAGGGCTGATCATGAGAACTCAGCAGCTGAGCCTGAATCGTCTCCACGACTCTCTTAAATCTGCGACTCGGACCTGCGAGCAGAGAGAGGAGCAGCTGGTAAACATTCATTGTGTTTTTTTAAGCCTACAAAAAAATGTAGATGTTGAATTTATGGAAGACATCCTCATGAATAGAATCTGTGGCTTTGAGGCGGTGCATTGAACTTTCAGTCGGAAAATTGTAGGTTCGTTCAGCCCCTGCAGTCAACATATTGAGGATCCTTGCAGGGACGATTCTAGACCAATCTTACTGGGGGGCCAGTTATTTTATGAGAGGGGCACAATAAACACGGTTAAAGAATACAAAGACGGTATAAAGTGGGAGAGAAACTCCCTCTGGAGGGAACACAGGGATCACACTAGAGCAGGGGTTTCCAAACTCTTTTCACCGAGGGCCACACACAGAAAGATATACGAAGGGCTGGGCCGCTCACTAGAGGTACATCGCCTCATAAGATCAGGTATAAGTCAGCAAAATCAATTAAATGTAGGTAAATTATTCTTGATACTTGAAAATGCTTTAAGAAACACAACAGCCTCGATCACAACTCTCTATAGGGTTTCAATTGTTTTGTTGGCAGCTCATTCCTTAAAACAGAAGCTTCAGATTGATTATCATAAGAGGATCTATGAAGGGTAGATTTCAAGCTTGTTATGTTATTAAGTTATTGGGCTTTATTTTGTATCTACTTAAATTAGTTAGAAAATGTTTTCAACTTTAAAAACTGTGCTTACTAACACATGAATACTGTGCGATATATTTGTATGTATATTTTTAGGAAAGACAAGCACAAGTTTCATTTGTGGGCCCTATTTCATTATACTTTTGGAATTTACCGAGGGCCGTTTCAAAATGGGCCACGGGCCATATTTGGCCCCCGGGCCGTAGTTTGGACACCCCTGCACAAGAGGCACAAAATACTAATATGAACCTGAAAATGCGCATATTTGGGCCTCTTAACACATCTTCCCCATGAACCCATTACCTGCGATCAAGCTGAAGGTGACGCTGTAGATCCCCAGCTCTCTCTTCCCCTCCCTCTCTCTCTCTCTCTCGCCCTCAGAGAAACCGATGTCCACCTGAAGAGGATATTAGAGATTAGAGATAATAATAATAATACAGGTTATTTATAAAGCGCTTTTCATGGTGCTCAAAGCGCTTTACAAGCAGATGGTGATTATGATCAGTTTGTGTGTTTCTTTCACTGCTTTCCACCTCATCAGTGTCGCATGCCACCACCAGGGGGCAGTGAAGATGGACTGTTTAAAAGAAACACACTGCTTTATGGAAACTACAAGATAAATGAAATATTGTGAGCTGTTGACCTCATCTATGTGTCTGCAAATATAAATACAACATGCAATATCAAGTACAAAAACACTACATTGATGTGTATTAGATGTATTACATGTACAAACCAGGGTTTCCGTTAGCCGGTAATTACCAGTTTTTAGCTGGTAACATTTTATAAAAACCGGTAAATTCAAAACCTGCCGGTCAAAATGTCCGATGCTCCGATCGATTGGCCGCCGATCATTATCGGCCGATATTCACTCTTAATAGTTTGATCTGTGCTCTCTATAAAGGCCGATCAGGAGAGCTGGGTCTGATCGATATGGACAGAAACGCGAGTGAAGTTTAACCGGACGAGAGAGAGATCAGATCAGCTGCTGCATAATCACCTGAAGCCCCGCCCACTGTTTAGCGCGCTGCATGAGAAACTGACGGGCTGTCAGGAGAGCGAGAGAGAGAGAGAGAGAGAGAGAGGGAGAGGGAGGGAGAGAGAGGGAGAGGGAGGGAGAGAGAGGGAGAGAGAGAGAGAGGGAGGGAGGGAGGGAGAGAGAGAGAGAGAGAGAGGGAGAGAGAGAGAGAGAGAGAGAGGGAGGGAGAGAGAGGGAGGGAGGGAGGGAGAGAGAGGGAGAGAGAGGGAGGGAGGGAGAGAGAGAGAGGGAGGGAGAGAGAGGGAGGGAGGGAGAGAGAGAGAGGGAGGGAGGGAGAGAGAGAGAGAGAGGGAGGGAGAGAGAGGGAGGGAGGGAGGGAGAGAGAGAGAGGGAGAGGATCCGTTTCTCCCGTGTTATTATTCAAAGTTAATTTGAATAATGTACTTCATCTACTACAAGTAGTTTGTTAGAATGTAATAATTATGTTGTTTGTTGTTTGTGGAATCATTTATTGAAAAATGAATCTGAATTTTTCCGATCTGTTACGATTATAAACTGAAGCGATATAAAAATGACTCCCATTAACTGCGTTTTAAACATCAGCATATCATAGTCCGGTGATTACCTGCTAACGGAAACTCTGCTACACAATTATTATTATTATTATTGAAATATGACCGGTAAGTTTCAAATTTGTCTGGTAAAATAAATTCTGTCCGGACATTTGACCGGCGAGAAAAAATCCTAGCGGAAACCCTGATACAAACATAATACATCAATATCTTACATATTAAATAGACCCTCCAGAAAAACGCGATTATGCGATCGCATAATTTACCGCATAATCAGCAAAATGGCGCAGATTTTTAAAAGGCCGCATAATCCCCGCATCTTTCCACACAAAGTTGAGAAAAAAATAAGTTAACTCGTCTTGACGTGAAGTAGTGATGATGATGACGCAACGTCATCAGCTCGCGCATCACAGAAGGTAAACAACACAGTAGAGTGAACGTGTGGAGCTCACACGAGAGAGAAAACACCAAGATGAACTAATCTAATCTCATTTACCGACTGACTGCTAAAGACCGGGCAAAGCAGTTCCCCGATGTCTCGCACGAAAGTGGGGGGAAACTATTCTGCACCCCGTGCAACTGTGTTTGAGCATAAGAGAACATCGACGGTGACGACCCACTTTGATTCATTCAAACATTCAAAAATGCTTTCTGCTGCTGCGGACAAGAAAGCCAAACAACTCACGTTCACCGAGGCATCAACCTCCAAAACCCTTTAGAGGGTACAAGAAACGAGGTGAGAAGTGTGTGTGTGTGTGTGTGTGTGTGTGTGTGGCAGGTTGTGTGTGTGTGTGTGTGTGTGTGTGTGTGTGTGTGTGTGTGTGTGTGTGTGTGTGTGGCAGGTTGTGTGTGTGTGTGTGTGTGTGTGGCAGGTTGTGTGTGTGAGAGAATAAATAAGATTTCTCAACTTTCCGCAATTTCACTGCATAAATCACATAAACCGCATGTTTAATCACATAATCAAGGATTTTGGCCCGCGTTTTTCTGGAGGGTCTAATTAAAGGCTCAACAGAATATATTTTTGAATATAGGGAGGCCCTTTAATATTGGACTGATTGCAGTAACAGTGAATTTTATTAGAATCGTTAACAAATAATCTACTCCACTGAGAACAACATTTTTTTTACCATTTTGATATTTTCCCCCTTAAGTTTTACTTTGTTTGTTTGTTTGTCTTTTTCATGTTGTGTGTGTGAGCGAATACAGCAACTCTGTGCTGTGATATATGCATTATGAATTCTGCCTAAATGCAGGCTAAAGCTGCTTGAAGGTTTTAGATTGTATACTAGTAGTAAATATGAATGTTCTATTATTAAATATTTGTTCATATGATGCTGATATTACAACATGTAAACTCTTCACAGGGAGCATTTGCATATTGAAATAATGATATCATTATACACATTATATACTCTGCATGTTTTAATGTTACTGGCCAGGCCACACGGGGATGGATAGTTAATAAAAATGCAGAAATACCTGGAACTTGACGGGCTTCTGGAAGACAGACGGGCCGCCGGAGGACTTGTACTCTGCCCGGAAACTATTCTGAGAAACAACACTGTGGCTGAGGGACGGGATCTGAGAGGAGAGAGGGAAACAAACGCCATAAATACAGCTATAAAGGAACTACAGCACGGTCACATGACTTCACGTCACCACCGCTAAGCTAAAGGAGGCTAATGTTGGGCTATAAAGGAACTACAGCACGGTCACATGACTTCACGTCACCACCGCTAAGCTAAAGGAGGCTAATGTTGGGCTATAAAGGAACTACAGCACGGTCACATGACTTCACGTCACCACCGCTAAGCTAAAAGAGGCTAATGTTGGGCTATAAAGGAACTACAGCACGGTCACATGACTTCACGTCACCACCGCTAAGCTAAAGGAGGCTAATGTTGGGCTATAAAGGAACTACAGCACGGTCACATGACTTCACGTCACCACCGCTAAGCTAAAGGAGGCTAATGTTGGGCTATAAAGGAACTACAGCACGGTCACATGACTTCACGTCACCACCGCTAAGCTAAAGGAGGCTAATGTTGGGCTATAAAGGAACTACAGCACGGTCACATGACTTCACGTCACCACCGCTAAGCTAAAAGAGGCTAATGTTGGGCTATAAAGGAACTACAGCACGGTCACATGACTTCACGTCACCACCGCTAAGCTAAAGGAGGCTAATGTTGGGCTATAAAGGAACTACAGCACGGTCACATGACTTCACGTCACCACCGCTAAGCTAAAGGAGGCTAATGTTGGGCTATAAAGGAACTACAGCACGGTCACATGACTTCACGTCACCACCGCTAAGCTAAAGGAGGCTAATGTTGGGCTATAAAGGAACTACAGCACGGTCACATGACTTCACGTCACCACCGCTAAGCTAAAGGTGGCTAATGTCGTCTCATTTAGACAGTTATACAATATTAAATCCACCAGTGGGGTATTTACTGACGTATCTCTTCAGCTTGTGTTAAAACCACAGACTTCATTTCAGACTAAAAACACATTCAGAAAACCATTGACCTCCAGACCCCGGGACAGGAAGTGATGAAATGCTGACTCATGCCAGGGTTTTAGGACTCATTCCTGCGACTCTATATATATAGTATTATATATGAATGTCTAAACTCACGGAGAGGAAGGCGTGCACGATGTCCGCCTTGATGGAGCTGAGCGGTTTGTCTCGAATCATCACGAAGATCTGCTCCTCTTTCTCCAGAGTGATGAAGTTCCCGAACCATGACTTCTTAGCCAGTCTGCAAACAAGCAAGGGTTGGATAAGATAATATCAGAATCAGAATACTTTTATTAGACCCCATTTACACGGGAACGTTTGCGTTTACGCACCGTATGCGTTTTCAAAAAAGTCTTCCGTTCACACCCATTCGATTCATTAACGTGTCCGTTCACACGAGACCGCTGGAAACGCTGTAGTACATATGCCAGGCCTGTAGGTGGCGCTGCTGCCGCCACAAAATACACCAAAAGTAGTGAAGAAGACCCCTTTATTCTCCGCGGAGGACGGCGTGTGCTCCTGCTGTAAATCTCTCCGGTAGTCCACCAGCAGATGACAAACACCCACCTCTCCGCCTCTTCCAAGGGACGAGGGGACCGTGCGGCAGAGTTTCCGTTAACATTTTTTTCCGCCGGTCAACATGTCCGTTAAAGTTTAAATCTTCCGGACAAAATTAGAAAAGTTATTTATTGAGCTTTAAAACAAATTGATAACGACTCTATATTGTAGTGCCGAGAGATAGGGAGTCAGAGGCGGTGCAAGGAAGGTGCAAAAGGGAACTTTATTTGAGAGCAGCTCAGGTCATGTTGTCCGGTTGCAGTCCGGGAAGAAGAGAGAGAAGTCAGGAGGGCACACAACATATATAGACAACACATAACATGTCCGTGTGGGAACAAAAGCCCCAACTGTAGTTCCATGTATGAATTATGTCCCAGTGTATTAATAGGTGGTCATCACAATATAATAATATAAGAATAATAAACGGAGCCTCCCTTTTCCTCCCCCTCTTCTGACAGCCCAGCAGCTGATCTCTGAGCAGGAGAGGTGGGGAGAGGGGAGGAGAGGGAGAGGTGGGGAGAGGGAGACGTGGGGAGGGGGAGGAGAGGGAGAGGTGGGGAGAGGGAGACGTGGGGAGGAGAGGGAGAGGTGGGGAGAGGGAGACGTGGGGAGGGGGAGGAGAGGGAGAGGTGGGGAGAGGGGAGGAGAGGGAGAGGTGGGGAGAGGGAGACGTGGGGAGGGGGAGGAGAGGGAGACGTGGGGAGGGGGAGGCGAGGGAGACGTGGGGAGAGGGAGACGTGGGGAGGGGGAGGAGAGGGAGACGTGGGGAGAGGGAGACGTGGGGAGAGGGAGAGGTGGGGAGGGGGAGACGTGGGGAGGGGGAGGCGAGGGAGACGTGGGGAGAGGGAGACGTGGGGAGGGGGAGGAGAGGGAGACGTGGGGAGAGGGAGGCGTGGGGAGAGGGGGAGGAGAGGGAGACGTGGGGAGAGGGAGACGTGGGGAGGGGGAGGCGAGGGAGACGTGGGGAGAGGGAGACGTGGGGAGGGGGAGGCGTGGGGAGAGGGAGATGCGGGGAGAGGGAGACGTGGGGAGGGGGAGATGCGGGGCTATTTCATCGTTATCAGGACATGATCGTATAGGGCGTACGTACACACGGATCCGTTTGCCCCCCAGAGCGCTCCGTTTGCAGATCTGTCCCCCTTGGGACCCGTTATCGTTTGCGGGGTCCGTTTCTATCGTTTTGTTACGGCCTCGTGTGAACGAACGCGCTCTACGCAAGAGAAACTACGGATACAGCCCGTATCGTCCTCGTGGGGTCTTAGTCCCACAGAGGGGACAGCACTTTGTTACAGCAGGAAGAGCCAAAGACAGCTTCATGCTATCGGATAGGATCGGAAGTACTTTATTGATCCCAAGGTGGAAACGTTGCAGCAGCGTAAAACACAAGGCATCGTACATTAGAGAAATTAAAAGAGTAGAAATAAACAATTCTAAAAATGTAAACATCTCACAATAGAAATAAAACAGTATTAAAAAAATATAAATTGTTATCAATTTACAGTAAACTGATAATAATAAGTTCGGTGTTGGTAATTAACAAAGTAAATGGACTCTTGTACTCAAGACCAACTTTGAGATACTTGACTTTACGTGTTTCCATCTTATATCATTTGATGTTTGCATTTCAACATGTTTTGCATTTGAACATGTTTTGCATTTGAACATGTTCTGCATTTGAACATGTTCTGCATTTGAACATGTTTTGCATTTCAACATGTTCTGCATTTGAACATGTTTTGCATTTCAACATGTTTTGCATTTGAACATGTTTTGCATTTGAACATGTTCTGCATTTGAACATGTTTTGCATTTGAACATGTTCTGCATTTGAACATGTTTTGCATTTGAACATGTTTTGCATTTCAACATGTTCTGCATTTGAACATGTTTTGCATTTGAACATGTTCTGCATTTGAACATGTTCTGCATTTGAACATGTTCTGCATTTGAACATGTTCTGCATTTGAACATGTTCTGCATTTGAACATGTTCTGCATTTGAACATGTTCTGCATTTGAACATGTTCTGCATTTGAACATGTTTTGCATTTGAACATGTTCTGCATTTGAACATGTTCTGCATTTGAACATGTTCTGCATTTGAACATGTTTTGCATTTGAACATGTTCTGCATTTGAACATGTTCTGCATTTGAACATGTTCTGCATTTGAACATGTTTTGCATTTGAACATGTTCTGCATTTGAACATGTTCTGCATTTGAACATGTTCTGCATTTGAACATGTTCTGCATTTGGACGCAGTCACAATAACACGTTAACAGAGAGAAGATGTGAATTGAGACAAAGCGTAAAATGCATATTCACTATAGCCCTTAGCTAATCCATGCTATTATGCTATACGGTACTAATTGAATTATTTCCTGCACTTTAATTTGTTATTACGATATTAGAAGTATGTATGCATGCTAGCTTTACTCTTCTCTTCGTACTTCTATAATGACAATAAATGCGTCTATATTATTATGATCTTGAAATAAAGTGAGGTACATGATTCTGGAAACAGGAGTTGATATAAATCTATGTCCTGGAGTCTGAAAGCATCCATCAAACACCTAATGGACTTTGTGGTGAGACCGTTTTGAAATGTTGTTTTGCACTTTTAGATGTGGTAAAGTAGAGAAAGACTTACTCTGGACTGGACTCCGGAGTCAGACTGGACATGTCCTCTGATGTGGGAACTACAAAAAGAAAAAGAGTGAGTAACAAAAAAGGAAAAGGGCAGAGAGTCCTGACGACAGGCTCTACAGTAAATGGCCTGATTGCAGATGATCAGAGACATTAGTGACGAAGCCTGAGGCAGGAGACACACGGAGTAATGATACACTCTGACCTGGAGGTGGAGACAAACTGTGAGCATCAAGGTCACAGCGAGGGAGAAACATGTCCTACAAATGCATTTTCATTATCAATCAGTGGAGAAGATGCACACCTTCATCATTCACTGCCTCTGATTGGCTGAAACAGCAAACAGATCATTGCAGCATTACCCATAATCCCCTCTGTTTCAGCCCTGTTTCCAAAGTGCTGATTCTCTGTCTGTTACTTTAGATGAAAATAAGGAGCCCCTCCCCACGCCCCTCTGAGAGACATTTGGTTACAAAGAACTCAATGGAGCTCTAGAGGAGATTCAGGTGATAAGGGGGGGGGGGGGGGTTACCTTGTTGCTGATTGGCTAATGGTTACACAAGCCAAAACATCGTTATGACATCATCAAGTGGCCAAAATCTGATCAGCTCATTTTCAGACAGGTTTTTATAGAAATGGATCAAAAAGAGAGAGAATCTTTGTTCCTGAAACTTTAAGAGTCTCTTTCCACAGAGGGGACACATGTTGATGTAGAAGAGACATGAAGAAGAGGGGACACATGTTGATGTAGAAGAGACATGAAGAAGAGGGGACACATGTTGATGTAGAAGAGACATGAAGAAGAGGGGACACATGTTGATGTAGAAGAGACATGGAGAAGAGGGGACACATGTTGATGTAGAAGAGACATGAAGAAGAGGGGACACATGTTGATGTAGAAGAGACATGAAGAAGAGGGGACACATGTTGATGTAGAAGAGACATGAAGAAGAGGGGACATGTTGATGTAGAAGAGACATGGAGAAGAGGGGACACATGTTGATGTAGAAGAGACATGAAGAAGAGGGGACACATGTTGATGTAGAAGAGACATGAAGAAGAGGGGACACATGTTGATGTAGAAGAGACATGGAGAAGAGGGGACACATGTTGATGTAGAAGAGACATGAAGAAGAGGGGACACATGTTGATGTAGAAGAGACATGAAGAAGAGGGGACACATGTTGATGTAGAAGAGACATGAAGAAGAGGGGACACATGTTGATGTAGAAGAGACATGGAGAAGAGGGGACACATGTTGATGTAGAAGAGACATGAAGAAGAGGGGACACATGTTGATGTAGAAGAGACATGAAGAAGAGGGGACACATGTTGATGTAGAAGAGACATGAAGAAGAGGGGACATGTTGATGTAGAAGAGACATGGAGAAGAGGGGACACATGTTGATGTAGAAGAGACATGAAGAAGAGGGGACACATGTTGATGTAGAAGAGACATGAAGAAGAGGGGACACATGTTGATGTAGAAGAGACATGGAGAAGAGGGGACACATGTTGATGTAGAAGAGACATGAAGAAGAGGGGACACATGTTGATGTAGAAGAGACATGGAGAAGAGGGGACACATGTTGATGTAGAAGAGACATGGAGAAGAGGGGACACATGTTGATGTAGAAGAGACATGGAGAAGAGGGGACACATGTTTATGTAGAAGAGACATGAAGAAGAGGGGACACATGTTGATGTAGAAGAGACATGAAGAAGAGGGGACACATGTTGATGTAGAAGAGACATGAAGAAGAGGGGACACATGTTGATGTAGAAGAGACATGAAGAAGAGGGGACACATGTTGATGTAGAAGAGACATGAAGAAGAGGGGACACATGTTGATGTAGAGGAGACATGAAGAAGAGGGGACACATGTTGATGTAGAAGAGACATGAAGAAGAGGGGACACATGTGGATGTAGAAGAGACATGAAGAAGAGGGGACACATGTTGATGTAGAGGAGACATGAAGAAGAGGGGACACATGTTGATGTAGAAGAGACATGAAGAAGAGGGGACACATGTTGATGTAGAAGAGACATGAAGAAGAGGGGACACATGTTGATGTAGAAGAGACATGAAGAAGAGGGGACACATGTTGATGTAGAGGAGACATGAAGAAGAGGGGACACATGTTGATGTAGAAGAGACATGAAGAAGAGGGGACACATGTTGATGTAGAAGAGACATGAAGAAGAGAGGACACATGTTGATGTAGAGGAGACATGAAGAAGAGGGGACACATGTTGATGTAGAAGAGACATGAAGAAGAGGGGACACATGTTGATGTAGAAGAGACATGAAGAAGAGGGGACACATGTTGATGTAGAAGAGACATGAAGAAGAGGGGACACATGTTGATGTAGAAGAGACATGAAGAAGAGGGGACACATGTTGATGTAGAAGAGACATGAAGAAGAGGGGACACATGTTGATGTAGAAGAGACATGAAGAAGAGAGGACACATGTTGATGTAGAGGAGACATGAAGAAGAGGGGACACATGTTGATGTAGAAGAGACATGAAGAAGAGGGGACACATGTTGATGTAGAAGAGACATGAAGAAGAGGGGACACATGTTGATGTAGAAGAGACATGAAGAAGAGGGGACACATGTTGATGTAGAAGAGACATGAAGAAGAGGGGACACATGTTGATGTAGAAGAGACATGAAGAAGAGGGGACACATGTTGATGTAGAAGAGACATGAAGAAGAGGGGACACATGTTGATGTAGAAGAGACATGAAGAAGAGGGGACACATGTTGATGTAGAAGAGACATGAAGAAGAGGGGACACATGTTGATGTAGAAGAGACATGAAGAAGAGGGGACACATGTTGATGTAGAAGAGACATGAAGAAGAGGGGACACATGTTGATGTAGAAGAGACATGAAGAAGAGGGGACACATGTTGATGTAGAAGCGACATGAAGAAGAGGGGACACATGTTGATGTAGAAGAGACATGAAGAAGAGGGGACACATGTTGATGTAGAAGAGACATGAAGAAGAGGGGACACATGTTGATGTAGAAGAGACATGAAGAAGAGGGGACACATGTTGATGTAGAAGAGACATGAAGAAGAGAGGACACATGTTGATGTAGAAGAGACATGAAGAAGAGAGGACACATGTTGATGTAGGAGAGACATGAAGAAGTGGATTTTGCATAATAGAGCGGTGCAGGGACGACGTGTTCACCCTGAAGGAAGCTGCTGTTCCCTCGACTAAAGCAACGGGGTTTCTCCAGAGGATTTAGGAAAAGATCTGTGGAAAAGGATCCTGTTTGATAAATGCACGTTTTGTTCAGGATAATCTCCACATGTCTACTTTCATAATGTTGAATCATAAATCTAACGTCCAGAAGCTAAATGCTAACGTGATGCTATAAAGGAACTACAGCGAGTCCAGCAGCACGACTTCAACGTCACGCCGACTTCAGATCCATATTCAAACACACAGATTCTAGATGGAACGAGTTGAAGCGTTTGTTTGAACACTTTGCAGGAGGCAGGGACTTGCTTTCAAGCAGAACAGAAACTAACTTAGAGGAGTGTTTACGTGTTCGGCGTAATGACGTACAACGACCTCCACGACTTCTGTAGTCCTATTCAGCCACTTGGTAACAACCATCGTTTCTCAGACACGTCCACTCTTCAGAAATCACAGTGGGGTCACTGCTGATGATTTAATGTCCTAGAACAAAACGTGATCCGTCTCTTCAATGTGTCTCAACCACAGACCTTAGTTCAGCTATCTTCCTAAATCCTACGGAGAGATCCCATTGGCTCTGAGACCAGGGAACAGGAAGTGGTAAAATGCTGACTCACTTCCTGGTTTTAGGACTCATTCCTGCACCACTCTATTGGTGACCTTTAAAACTCCCTCACCTTGAAGTTTGCGTCGATGAAAGCGCGGCGACCCCAGCAAGTTGTTCTTGAACGAGTTGAGTCTCGTCCTCCAGTGGGCGGAGCTTGAAGCGGCCAATCCCCCGCTGCCTCCTGGGCTGGAGGGCGGAGTCAGAGACAGAGAAGCCCCGCCCCCTCCTCCTCCGTCCACTCGGGAGGAAGAGGAGGAGGAGGAAGAGGAGGGAGGAGGAGTGTTTGAGGAGGAAGAGGGGTGGTGTTGGATTTGATGCACAGGTGTTCCCAGAGGGGTGGGCAGCGGAGAACCCTGAGGAGTCACCTGAGACACAGGAGGGGAATTAGAAGAGGACGAGGAGGTGTTCTTGGATTTAAAGATGGACGGAGATGGGAAATTAAAGAAGCGAGGAGTGGGGGAGATAATGGGAGAAGGTGAAGGAGAAGGAGAGCGAGGAGAATGGAGGGGGAGGGACTTCATGGAGTGGAAGTGAGGGCGATCTTTGGGGTTTTTTGAGGGCAGGGTTTGGGTTTTTGGGTCTGGTTTTAGACGGATGGTAGGAGTGGTGGTGGTGGAAGGTCCTGGTTTGGGGTCTGGTTTGGAGGAGGAAGCTGAGGCGACTTCTGATTGGCTGAAAGTGAACACCGGGCTCTGATGGGACAGACAGAGAAGATGGAGAAGAGAGGGAGGGATGGAGAGATGAGAGAAAGATATGGTTATGAGTTATGGTTCATGGAAAGGATTCGTTAACAACCCCAAATCAGAAAGGAAAAGATGGTGATCTGTTAGAGTGGTGCAGGGATGTTGCATGATTCACATGACTTCACGTCACCACCGCTAAGCTAAAGGTGGCTAATGTTGGGCTATGAAGGAACTACAGCACGGTCACATGACTTCACGTCACCACCGCTAAGCTAAAGGTGGCTAATGTTGGGCTATGAAGGAACTACAGCACGGTCACATGACTTCACGTCTCCAACGCTAAGCTAAAGGTGGCTAATGTTGGGCTATGAAGGAACTACAGCACGGTCACATGGCTTCACGTCACCACCACTAAGCTAAAGGTGGCTAATGTTGGGCTATGAAGGAACTACAGCACGGTCACATGACTTCACGTCACCACCGCTAAGCTAAAGGTGGCTAATGTTGGGCTATGAAGGAACTACAGGACGGTCACATGACTTCACGTCACCACCGCTAAGCTAAAGGTGGCTAATGTTGGGCTATGAAGGAACTACAGCACGGTCACATGACTTCACGTCACCACCGCTAAGCTAAAGGTGGCTAATGTTGAGCTATAAAGGAACTACAGCACGGTCACATGACTTCACGTCACCACCGCTAAGCTAAAGGTGGCTAATGTTGGGCTATGAAGGAACTACAGCACGGTCACATGACTTCACGTCACCACCGCTAAGCTAAAGGAGGCTAATGTTGGGCTATGAAGGAACTACAGCACGGTCACATGGCTTCACGTCACCACCGCTAAGCTAAAGGTGGCTAATGTTGGGCTATAAAGGAACTACAGCACGGTCACATGACTTCACGTCACCACCGCTAAGCTAAAGGTGGCTAATGTTGGGCTATAAAGGAACTACACACGGTCACATGACTTCATGTCACCACCGCTAAGCTAAAGGAGGCTAATGTTGGGCTATAAAGGAACTACAGCACGGTCACATGACTTCACGTCACCACCGCTAAGCTAAAGGAGGCTAATGTTGGGCTATAAAGGAACTACAGCACGGTCACATGACTTCACGTCACCTCCGCTAAGCTAAAGGAGGCTAATGTTGGGCTTTAAAGGAACTACAGCACGGTCACATGACTTCACGTCACCACCGCTAAGCTAAAGGTGGCTAATGTTGGGCTATAAAGGATCTACAGCACGGTCACATGACTTCACGTCACCACCGCTAAGCTAAAGGTGGCTAATGTTGGGCTATAAAGGATCTACAGCATGGTCACATGACTTCACGTTACCACCGCTAAGCTAAAGGAGGCTAATGTTGGGCTATAAAGGAACTACAGCACGGTCACATGACTTCACGTCACCACCGCTAAGCTAAAGGAGGCTAATGTTGGGCTATAAAGGAACTACAGCACGGTCACATGACTTCACGTCACCACCGCTAAGCTAAAGGAGGCTAATGTTGGGCTATAAAGGAACTACAGCACGGTCACATGACTTCACGTCACCTCCGCTAAGCTAAAGGAGGCTAATGTTGGGCTATAAAGGAACTACAGCATGGTCACATGACTTCACGTCACCACCACTAAGCTAAAGGAGGCTAATGTTGGGCTATAAAGGAACTACAGCACGGTCACATGACTTCACGTCACCTCCGCTAAGCTAAAGGAGGCTAATGTTGGGCTATAAAGGAACTACAGCACGGTCACATGACTTCACGTCACCACCGCTAAGCTAAAGGAGGCTAATGTTGGGCTTTAAGGGAACTACAGCACGGTCACATGACTTCACGTCACCACCGCTAAGCTAAAGGAGGCTAATGTTGGGCTATAAAGGAACTACAGTGATGAAATAATAACTCATTTACAGGTTTTATGACCCATTCCTGCACCATCTATTCTGGGGTGTTGTTATGTTTGTGTTATGTCATCATGCACACACAGACTTTAGTATGAGGCAGCATGGTGTGTTCATGAAATGGTAATGTGTGTATAACTGAGGATGAAAAGCATAGCAAGCAACAACAGTCTGAGCAGAGGTTATCAGAAGAAAACAAAAAACAGCACCACAGGAAATATGTTTTGTTTTCTCTGATGACCAAAACTGATATGTATATATTGAATTTACTGATAATATTTACAAGTTGACTATATACAGTATATCTGACATCTGGAAGTGTATTAAGTCTACAACACTGCAGAGAGATAACAAATACTGATCGACTGCAACTGATAAACAAACACTGTCTGCCTCTTGGAAAACAAGTTCAAAGAGAAGTCTGGGAATATTCTATTGAGACCAATACGAAGCAAAGACTCTTTGACTCCTATGTAGGGTTGGGTATCGTTTGAATTTCCACGATTCTGATTCCGATTCTACTTTTCGATTCCGGTTCTTAACGGTTCTCAATTCCGATTGTTTGAGGGGCAGGGTAACAAAATGATACACGCTTCTTCCACCAAAAAAATTACATTTATTGGAGAAACTTTTACACAGGTTAGTTTACAGTAATATTCACATGAATCAGTCTGTTTATATTCACTGCTATGTAACTGTAACCTGAGAACCACTGAAGCTACAACAGTGCAACTTTTAAAGAACAGTTCTTGTTGAGAAAAACAAGCAGATCTGCCTCTCAGGCAAACCGGGAAGAAATGTTTGAACATTTTAAAGCAAAATGCTTCAATCTGGTGGACTTTGAGCAGAATGACTTGAGACTAGATCTAGGGGGTACAACTCTAAACACCCATATGACAAAGATCGGTTTACATTTGAATAATCAAATAAGTATGTGAGCATAACCAGTAACCCATAGCCAATAACAAATACATGTAACGTATTTTATTTTTGTTGTTCATTCATATCTTATTTTACTATTTTATTTTTGCACATTTTTGTATCTCTCCAGTTTAAAACGATATGTCTGGTTTACTGTCCTATAGTTTACATTGGAATGATTTCAAACCTGTTTTATCCCAATCATTATAAAGGAGTGCCTTGGAAATATGTGTTTACATAAATTGTGATCAAACCGTTTGAACTTAGACTAAAGTGAACTATCTAAACACTCAGAGTCCTTTCCCTCACTGAGCTGTAGTTATCAGCCTCAGTCTGACTGGAGAGGACTCTCCTCCACATCATTGTAGAAACATCTTCTTCTTCCGTTAGAGCAGCTAGCACCAGATGCTAATAACAACAGCGCCCTCTCTTTCTCCCTCCCTCTCTCGCACTTTGGCTGTGAGCTGCGGGCGCCAGATAAGCCAACATCTCCCATTTTCATCACTTACAGCGCCCATCGTACAGGGCGAATGAAACGTGTAACCGGGGTGAAAAGGGTGTTACATTTATTTAATTATGAATGTTGTTACATCAAGGCCGAAAATTAGGATCAGCACCAACGGTCAAAACGTTTTTTTTCCTCCCAGAGCTGTCAGCGCAGCGCCTCCACAGATCTGGCGCCCGAGGCGAACATCTATAACGCCAGTGCGACGGGCCGGCCCTGGTCTCAGGTTACGCTGTAGGAAGTGTAGGTACAACGCTACATGTCCCGCCCCGCCGCAGTCATACAGTCGGCTACGGAGAGCGGCGAGAAACATTTCCTCAGGCATCGAAAAGCGGAACCGAAATTCACATTTCTAAATAATGCCGTTGGAATCGAAATGTTGGAACTGGTTCCGAACCGGAACCGGTTCTCGGTACCCAACCCTACTCCTATTGAACATCAGTATTTTCCTACAACAACTGCAGTTAAAACAGACTTACTTAAACAGCTATATTAATGATTATATGTCTTAATGAAACCCTTCTTTCATGGCAGCAGGGGACGTTAACCTTGTGGTCTGTTCCCAGACAGCAGGTTGAACACTGTGATAATAAACCCTAATGAAGCAATGAGCTTCTCCAGGTGAGTGAAGTCTTACCCTGGGACTGCTCAGAGGACTGGAGCACAGACCTGTCGACGCTCCACTGACTGAACGGGACCTTTGGAAGAAAGGAAGAAACAATGAAGAGTCATCAAGGTTTCAGAAAATTCAATGAATTAAAAAAATATATATATATTCTATTTTTTCTCAGAATTCCACTTTTTTCTCAGAATGTCACTTTTTTTTGTAAATTGTTAATTTCACTTTTTTCCTCAGAATTTGACTGTTTTCTCAGAATGTGTATCATTTCAGAATTTCCATTTTTTTTTTTTTTTTTTTCAATTATGAATATTCTCAGAATTTCACTTTTTTCTCAAAATTTCACTTTTTTCGCAAAATTACCATTTCTTCTCAAAATCACAGTTTTTTCTTAAAACTTTTAACATTTTTCTCAAAAATGTCACTTTTGTTTCAGAATTTCACTTTTTCTGAGAATGTCTTAATTTTCTCAGAATGTATGGAGGGAACCAGGAAGATGCTGCCTTCAGGTTCCAACACAAAAATACGACATCCCTGCAAACATTAAATAACATAGAAGAACCTGCCCTGATGTGTTATCTCACCTCTGGCTGTGTGCATTAGAGTCCAGAGCCCTGCGAGGCGGGGTGGGAGACCCCTGATCTGTGACGCTCAGGACCTCCAGGCTCTTTCTCTCTGGACGACAGCGGCCATGACGCGTCAGCATGGGCGAGTCCACACGCTTCCTGGGGGGGTCTGAAGATCAGATCAGATCAGAAGCACTTTATTGATCCAGATTGGGGACATGTTTATGTTGCACAGCATAAAAAGACAAGGCATTGTACAATAAAAATGAAAAAGACTAGAAATAAACAAAAAAGTAGAAAATATACATGTTGAATTTACAAATGAACAATAACAAGATATAAAGCAAGTTATTTTATATACATACGTATGTGAGGGATGGAATATTAATATTAAACTGAATATATAAATGTAGAATGTACAGTGAGATTTTAAGTACAAGAGAAACTATGGAGATAAATAATGTATTTATTAATATTATGTATGTGGGGGAAACTTCTGAAGCAATGGAGAGTCAGGACTCAGAGAGACACGAGGAGAGCTGGAGCTTTGATGGAGTCAGGACTCAGAGAGACACGAGGAGAGCTGGAGCTTTGATGGAGTCAGGACTCAAAGAGACACGAGGAGAGCTGGAGCTCTGATGGAATCAGGACTCAGAGACACGAGGAGAGATGGAGCTTTGATGGAGTCAGGACTCAAAGAGACACAGGAGAGCTGGAGCTTTGATGGAGTCAGGACTCAGAGAGGACACGAGGAGAGCTGGAGCTTTGATGGAGTCAGGACTCAAAGAGACACGAGGAGAGCTGGAGCTCTGATGGAATCAGGACTCAGAGACACGAGGAGAGATGGAGCTCTGATGGAGTCGGGACTCAGAGAGACACGAGGAGAGCTGGAGCTTTGATGGAGTCAGGACTCAGAGAGACACGAGGAGAGCTGGAGCTTTGATGGAGTCAGGACTCAGAGAGACACGAGGAGAGCTGGAGCTCTGATGGAGTCGGGACTCAGAGAGACACGAGGAGAGCTGGAGTCTGATGAGTCGGGACTCAGAGAGACACGAGGAGAGCTGGAGCTTTGATGGAGTCAGGACTCAGAGAGACACGAGGAGAGCTGGAGCTTTGATGGAGTCAGGACTCAGAGAGACACGAGGAGAGCTGGAGCTCTGATGGAGTCAGGACTCAGAGACACACGAGGAGAGCTGGAGCTCTGATGGAGTCAGGACTCAGAGACACACGAGGAGAGGCTGGAGCTTTGGATGGGATCAGGACTCAGAGAGACACGAGGAGAGCTGGAGCTCTGATGGAGTCAGGACTCAGAGAGACACGAGGAGAGCTGGAGCTCTGATGGAGTCAGGACTCAGAGAGACACGAGGAGAGCTGGAGCTCTGATGGAGTCAGGACTCAGAGAGACACGAGGAGAGCTGGAGCTCTGATGGAGTCAGGACTCAGAGAGACACGAGGAGAGCTGGAGCTTTGATGGAGTCAGGACTCAGAGAGACACGAGGAGAGCTGGAGCTCTGATGGAGTCAGGACTCAGAGAGACACGAGGAGAGCTGGAGCTCTGATGGAGTCAGGACTCAGAGAGACACGAGGAGAGCTGGAGCTCTGATGGAGTCAGGACTCAGAGAGACACGAGGAGAGCTGGAGCTCTTGATGGAGTCAGGACTCAGAGAGACACGAGGAGAGCTGGAGCTTTGATGGAGTCAGGACTCAGAGAGACACGAGGAGAGCTGGAGCTTTGATGGAGTCAGGACTCAGAGAGACACGAGGAGAGCTGGAGCTCTGATGGAGTCAGGACTCAGAGACACGAGGAGAGATGGAGCTTTGATGGAGTCAGGACTCAAAGAGACACGAGGAGAGCTGGAGCTTTGATGGAGTCAGGACTCAGAGAGACACGAGGAGAGCTGGAGCTCTGATGGAGTCAGGACTCAGAGAGACACGAGGAGAGCTGGAGCTTTGATGGAGTCAGGACTCAGAGAGACACGAGGAGAGCTGGAGCTCTGATGGAGTCAGGACTCAGAGAGACACGAGGAGAGCTGGAGCTCTGATGGAGTCAGGACTCAGAGAGACACGAGGAGAGCTGGAGCTCTGATGGAGTCAGGACTCAGAGAGACACGAGGAGAGCTGGAGCTTTGATGGAGTTAGGACTCAGAGAGACACGAGGAGAGCTGGAGCTTTGATGGAGTCAGGACTCAGAGAGACACGAGGAGAGCTGGAGCTCTGATGGAGTCAGGACTCAGAGAGACAAGAGGAGAGCTGGAGCTTTGATGGAGTCAGGACTCAGAGAGACACGAGGAGAGCTGGAGCTCTGATGGAGTCAGGACTCAGAGAGACACGAGGAGAGCTGGAGCTTTGATGGAGTCAGGACTCAGAGAGACACGAGGAGAGCTGGAGCTCTGATGGAGTCAGGACTCAGAGAGACACGAGGAGAGCTGGAGCTTTGATGGAGTCAGGACTCAGAGAGACACGAGGAGAGCTGGAGCTCTGATGGAGTCAGGACTCAGAGAGACACGAGGAGAGCTGGAGCTCTTGATGGAGTCAGGACTCAGAGAGACACGAGGAGAGCTGGAGCTCTTGATGGAGTCAGGACTCAGAGAGACACGAGGAGAGCTGGAGCTTTGATGGAGTCAGGACTCAGAGAGACACGAGGAGAGCTGGAGCTCTGATGGAGTCAGGACTCAGAGAGACACGAGGAGAGCTGGAGCTCTGATGGAGTCAGGACTCAGAGACACGAGGAGAGCTGGAGCTTCTGATGGAGTCAGGACTCAGAGAGACACGAGGAGAGCTGGAGCTTCTGATGGAGTCAGGACTCAGAGAGACACCGAGGAGAGCTGGAGCTCTGATGGAGTCAGGGACTCAGAGAGACACTGAGTCAGAGCTCGGAGCTCTTGATGGCAGTCAGGACCTCAGAGACGGACACGAGGAGAGCTGGAGCTCTGATGGCGTCAGGACTCAGAGACACGAGGAGAGCTGGAGCTCTTGATGGCGTCAGGACTCAGAGACGACACCGAGGAGAGCTGGAGCTATGATGGAGGTCAGGACTCAGAGAGGAAGAGACACGGAGGAGAGCTGGAGCTTGGAGGAGTCAGGACTCAGAGGACAGAGGAGAGTGGAGCCTATGATGAGTCAGGGAATCAGAGCAGACACGAGGAGAGCTGGAGCTCGGATAGAGCAGGACTCAGAGCGGACACAGGAGAGTGGACTCTGCTGGGAGTCAGGACTCAGAGAGACACGAGGAGAGCTGGAGCTTTGATGGAGTCAGGACTCAGAGAGACACGAGGAGAGCTGGAGCTCTGATGGAGTCAGGACTCAGAGACACGAGGAGAGCTGGAGCTTTGATGGAGTCAGGACTCAGAGAGACACGAGGAGAGCTGGAGCTCTGATGGAGTCAGGACTCAGAGAGACACGAGGAGAGCTGGAGCTCTGATGGAGTCAGGACTCAGAGAGACAAGAGGAGAGCTGGAGCTTTGATGGAGTCAGGACTCAGAGAGACACGAGGAGAGCTGGAGCTTTGATGGAGTCAGGACTCAGAGAGACACGAGGAGAGCTGGAGCTCTGATGGAGTCAGGACTCAGAGAGACAAGAGGAGAGCTGGAGCTTTGATGGAGTCAGGACTCAGAGAGACACGAGGAGAGCTGGAGCTCTGATGGAGTCAGGACTCAGAGAGACAAGAGGAGAGCTGGAGCTTTGATGGAGTCAGGACTCAGAGAGACACGAGGAGAGCTGGAGCTTTGATGGAGTCAGGACTCAGAGAGACACGAGGAGAGCTGGAGCTCTGATGGAGTCAGGACTCAGAGAGACACAAGGAGAGCTGGAGCTTTGATGGAGTCAGGACTCAGAGAACACGAGGAGAGCTGGAGCTTTGATGGAGTCAGGACTCAGAGAGACACGAGGAGAGCTGGAGCTTTGATGGAGTCAGGACTCAGAGACACGAGGAGAGCTGGAGCTTTGATGGAGTCAGGACTCAGAGAGACACGAGGAGAGCTGGAGCTTTGATGGAGTCAGGACTCAAAGAGACACAAGGAGAGCTGGAGCTCTGATGGAGTCAGGACTCAGAGAGACACGAGGAGAGCTGGAGCTCTGATGGAGTCAGGACTCAGAGAGACACGAGGAGAACTGGAGCTCTGATGGAGTCAGGACTCAGAGACACGAGGAGAGCTGGAGCTTTGATGAGTCAGGACTCAAAGACACGAGGAGAGCTGGAGCTTTGATGGAGTCGGGACTCAGAGAGACACGAGGAGAGCTGGAGCTTTGATGGAGTCGGGACTCAGAGAGACACGAGGAGCGCTGGAGCTTTGATGGAGTCGGACTCAGAGAGACACGAGGAGAGCTGGAGCTTTGATGGAGTCGGGACTCAGAGAGACACGAGGAGAGCTGGAGCTTGATGGAGTCGGGACTCAGAGAGACAGGAGAGCTGGAGCTTTGATGGAGTCAGGACTCAGAGAGACACGAGAGAGCTGGAGCTTTGATGGAGTCAGGACTCAGAGAGACACGAGGAGAGCTGGAGCTTTGATGGAGTCAGGACTCAGAGAGACACGAGGAGAGCTGGAGCTTTGATGGAGTCAGGACTCAGAGAGACCGAGGAGAGCTGGAGCTCTGATGGAGTCAGGACTCAGAGAGACACAAGGAGAGCTGGAGCTTTGATGGAGTCAGAACTCAGAGACACGAGGAGAGCTGGAGCTCTGATGGAGTCAAGATTCAGAGAGACGAGGAGAGCTGGAGCTTTGATGGAGTCAGGACTCAGAGAGACACGAGGAGAGCTGGAGCTTTGATGGAGTCAGGACTCAGAGACACGAGGAGAGCTGGAGCTTTGATGGAGTCAGGACTCAGAGAGACACGAGGAGAGCTGGAGCTTTGATGGAGTCAGGACTCAAAGAGACACAAGGAGAGCTGGAGCTCTGATGGAGTCAGGACTCAGAGAGACACGAGGAGAGCTGGAGCTCTGATGGAGTCAGGACTCAGAGAGACACGAGGAGAGCTGGAGCTCTGATGGAGTCAGGACTCAGAGACACGAGGAGAGCTGGAGCTTTGATGGAGTCATGGACTCAAAGTGACACGAGGAGAGCTGGAGCTTTGATGGTCAGGACTCAGAGAGAGACGAGGAGAGCTGGCTTTGATGGAGTTAGGACTCAGAGACACGAGGAGAGCTGGAGCTTTGATGGAGTCAGGACTCAGAGACACGAGGAGAGCTGGAGCTTTGATGGAGTCAGGACTCAAGAGACACGAGGAGAGCTGGAGCTCTGATGGAGTCAGGACTCAGAGAGACGAGGAGAGCTGGAGCTTTGATGGAGTCAGGACTAAGAGAGACACGAGTAGAGCTGGAGCTCTGATGGAGTCAGGACTCAGAGACACGAGGAGAGCTGGAGCTCTGATGGAGTCAGGACTCAGAGACACGAGGAGAGCTGGAGCTTTGATGGAGTCAGGACTCAGAGAGACACGAGGAGAGCTGGAGCTCTGATGGAGTCAGGACTCAGAGACACGAGGAGAGCTGGAGCTTTGATGGAGTCAGGACTCAGAGAGACACGAGGAGAGCTGGAGCTCTGATGGAGTCAGGACTCAGAGACACGAGGAGAGCTGGAGCTCTGATGGAGTCAGGACTCAGAGACACGAGGAGAGCTGGAGCTCTGATGGAGTCAGGACTCAGAGAGACACGAGGAGAGCTGGAGCTTTGATGGAGTCAGGACTCAGAGAGACACGAGGAGAGCTGGAGCTCTGATGGAGTCAGGACTCAGAGACACGAGGAGAGCTGGAGCTCTGATGGAGTCAGGACTCAGAGACACGAGGAGAGCTGGAGCTCTGATGGAGTCAGGACTCAGAGAGACACGAGGAGAGCTGGAGCTCTGATGGAGTCAGGACTCAGAGACACGAGAGAGCTGGAGCTCTGATGGAGTCAGGACTCAGAGACACGAGGAGAGCTGGAGCTTTGATGGAGTCAGGACTCAGAGAGACACGAGGAGAGCTGGAGCTCTGATGGAGTCAGGACTCAGAGACACGAGGAGAGCTGGAGCTTGATGGAGTCAGGACTCGAGAGACACGAGGAGAGCTGGAGCTCTGATGGAGTCAGGACTCAGAGACACGAGGAGAGCTGGAGCTCTGATGGAGTCAGGACTCAGAGAGACACGAGGAGAGCTGGAGCTCTGATGGAGTCAGGACTCAGAGAGACACGAGGAGAGCTGGAGCTTTGATGGAGTCAGGACTCAGAGAGACACGAGGAGAGCTGGAGCTCTGATGGAGTCAGGACTCAGAGAGACACGAGGAGAGATGGAGCTTTGATGGAGTCAGGACTCAGAGAGACACGAGGAGAGCTGGAGCTCTGATGGAGTCAGGACTCAGAGAGACAAGAGGAGAGCTGGAGCTCTGATGGAGTCAGGACTCAGAGAGACAAGAGGAGAGCTGGAGCTCTGATGGAGTCAGGACTCAGAGAGACACGAGGAGAGCTGGAGCTCTGATGGAGTCAGGACTCAGAGAGACAAGAGGAGAGCTGGAGCTCTGATGGAGTCAGGACTCAGAGACACAGAGGAGAGCTGGAGCTCTGATGGAGTCAGGACTCAGAGACACGAGGAGAGCTGGAGCTCTGATGGAGTCAGGACTCAGAGAGACACGAGGAGAGCTGGAGCTTTGATGGAGTCAGGACTCAGAGAGACACGAGGAGAGCTGGAGCTTTGATGGAGTCAGGACTCAGAGAGACACGAGGAGAGCTGGAGCTTTGATGGAGTCAGGACTCAGAGAGACACGAGGAGAGCTGGAGCTCTGATGGAGTCAGGACTCAGAGAGACACGAGGAGAGCTGGAGCTTTGATGGAGTCAGGACTCAAAGAGACACGAGGAGAGCTGGAGCTTTGATGGAGTCAGGACTCAGAGAGACACGAGGAGAACTGGAGCTTGATGGAGTTAGGACTCAGAGAGACACGAGGAGAACTGGAGCTCTGATGGAGTCAGGACTCAGAGACACGAGGAGAGCTGGAGCTTGATGGAGTCAGGACTCAAAGAGACACGAGGAGAGCTGGAGCTTTGATGGAGTCAGGACTCAGAGAGACACGAGGAGAACTGGAGCTTTGATGGAGTTAGGACTCAGAGAGACACGAGGAGAGCTGGAGCTCTGATGGAGTCAGGACTCAGAGAGACACGAGGAGAGCTGGAGCTTTGATGGAGTCAGGACTCAGAGAGACACGAGGAGAGCTGGAGCTGATGGAGTCAGGACTCAGAGAGACACGAGGAGAACTGGAGCTCTGATGGAGTCAGGACTCAGAGACACGAGGAGAGCTGGAGCTTGATGGAGTCAGGACTCAGAGAGACACGAGGAGAGCTGGAGCTCTGATGGAGTCAGGACTCAGAGAGACACGAGGAGAGCTGGAGCTCTGATGGAGTCAGGACTCAGAGAGACACGAGGAGAGCTGGAGCTCTGATGGAGTCAGGACTCAGAGAGACAGGAGAGCTGGAGCTTTGATGGAGTCAGGACTCAGAGAGACACGAGGAGAGCTGGAGCTCTGATGGAGTCAGGACTCAGAGAGACACGAGGAGAGCTGGAGCTTTGATGGAGTCAGGACTCAAGAGACACGAGAGCTGGAGCTTTGATGGAGTCAGGACTCAGAGAGACACGAGGAGAGCTGGAGCTCTGATGGAGTCAGGACTCAGAGACACGGGAGCTGGAGCTTTGATGG
The DNA here is from genome assembly GCA_028583405.1 of Pogonophryne albipinna. Classification (NCBI taxonomy): domain Eukaryota; kingdom Metazoa; phylum Chordata; class Actinopteri; order Perciformes; family Artedidraconidae; genus Pogonophryne; species Pogonophryne albipinna. Next base: position 68,936 of record JAPTMU010000331.1, on the reverse strand, counting down.
AGTCAGGACTCAAAGAGACACGAGGAGAGCTGGAGCTTTGATGGAGTCAGGACTCAGAGAGACACGAGGAGAACTGGAGCTTTGATGGAGTTAGGACTCAGAGAGACACGGAGAACTGGAGCTCTGATGGAGTCAGGACTCAGAGACACGAGGAGAGCTGGAGCTTTGATGGAGTCAGGACTCAAAGAGACACGAGGAGAGCTGGAGCTTTGATGGAGTCAGGACTCAGAGAGACACGAGGAGAACTGGAGCTTTGATGGAGTTAGGACTCAGAGAGACACGAGGAGAGCTGGAGCTCTGATGGAGTCAGGACTCAGAGAGACACGAGGAGAGCTGGAGCTTTGATGGAGTCAGGACTCAGAGAGACACGAGGAGAGCTGGAGCTCTGATGGAGTCAGGACTCAGAGAGACACGAGGAGAGCTGGAGCTCTGATGGAGTCAGGACTCAGAGAGACGAGGAGAGCTGGAGCTTTGATGGAGTCAGGACTCAGAGACACGAGGAGAGCTGGAGCTTTGATGGAGTCAGGACTCAGAGAGACACGAGGAGAGCTGGAGCTTTGATGGAGTCAGGACTCAGAGAGACACGAGGAGAGCTGGAGCTTTGATGGAGTCAGGACTCAGAGAGACACGAGGAGAGCTGGAGCTTGATGGAGTCAGGACTCAGAGAGACACGAGGAGAGCTGGAGCTTTGATGGAGTCAGGACTCAAAGAGACACGAGGAGAGCTGGAGCTTTGATGGAGTCAGGACTCAGAGAGACACGAGGAGAACTGGAGCTTTGATGGAGTTAGGACTCAGAGAGACACGAGGAGAACTGGAGCTCTGATGGAGTCAGGACTCAGAGACACGAGGAGAGCTGGAGCTTTGATGGAGTCAGGACTCAAAGAGACACGAGGAGAGCTGGAGCTTTGATGGAGTCAGGACTCAGAGAGACACGAGGAGAACTGGAGCTTTGATGGAGTTAGGACTCAGAGAGGACACGAGGAGAGCTGGAGCTCTGATGGAGTCAGGACTCAGAGAGACACGAGGAGAGCTGGAGCTTTGATGGAGTCAGGACTCAGAGAGACACGAGGAGAGCTGGAGCTCTGATGGAGTCAGACTCAGAGAGACACGAGGAGAACTGGAGCTCTGATGGAGTCAGGACTCAGAGACACGAGGAGAGCTGGAGCTTTGATGGAGTCAGGACTCAGAGAGACACGAGGAGAGCTGGAGCTCTGATGGAGTCAGGACTCAGAGAGACACGAGGAGAGCTGGAGCTCTGATGGAGTCAGGACTCAGAGAGACACGAGGAGAGCTGGAGCTCTGATGGAGTCAGGACTCAGAGAGACGAGGAGAGCTGGAGCTTTGATGGAGTCAGGACTCAGAGAGACACGAGGAGAGCTGGAGCTCTGATGGAGTCAGGACTCAGAGAGACACGAGGAGAGCTGGAGCTTTGATGGAGTCAGGACTCAAAGAGACACGAGGAGAGCTGGAGCTTTGATGGAGTCAGGACTCAGAGAGACACGAGGAGAGCTGGAGCTCTGATGGAGTCAGGACTCAGAGACACGAGGAGAGCTGGAGCTTTGATGGAGTCAGGACTCAAAGAGACACGAGGAGAGCTGGAGCTTTGATGGAGTCAGGACTCAGAGAGACACGAGGAGAACTGGAGCTTTGATGGAGTTAGGACTCAGAGAGACACGAGGAGAACTGGAGCTCTGATGGAGTCAGGACTCAGAGACACGAGGAGAGCTGGAGCTTTGATGGAGTCAGGACTCAAAGAGACACGAGGAGAGCTGGAGCTTTGATGGAGTCAGGACTCAGAGAGACACGAGGAGAACTGGAGCTTTGATGGAGTTAGGACTCAGAGAGACACGAGGAGAGCTGGAGCTCTGATGGAGTCAGGACTCAGAGAGACACGAGGAGAGCTGGAGCTTTGATGGAGTCAGGACTCAGAGAGACACGAGGAGAGCTGGAGCTCTGATGGAGTCAGGACTCAGAGAGACACGAGGAGAGCTGGAGCTCTGATGGAGTCAGGACTCAGAGAGACGAGGAGAGCTGGAGCTTTGATGGAGTCAGGACTCAGAGAGACACGAGGAGAGCTGGAGCTTTGATGGCAAACACTGACGGTTTATTTGGAGTTTTCGGCCGGAGAATTCACACGACATGTCACGGGCCACGGTTTGACCACACGGTTGAGATGCCAAATCAATCCTGAAGAGCCCTCCTGCAGCTCCAGGTTTGAACTAGTTCAGAGTGTAATAATCAACATTCTTCAATAGAGAGACTAAACAGCTGAGGACACTGAATCACAGTTGTTGTCTCTTATGGCTCGAGGTCATCTCCACCCTGAGCAGGATGTGTTCCAGGTGTCCCACAACAATGACTATCTCTGACCGAGAGCTGCCCGGTCACAAACTGGTAACAACAGCAACTTGCTAGGGCAGCCCCTCCTTATGGAGATAGCGGCTGCTCGAGGCGGGGCGTCTGCGTCAGAGGGTGAAGGAGGACATGCAGGGGAAAGAATACACTAACTGCACGGAATGGATTATTAAAAAGAAGGACAACATTAGAATTTTGGTTGCACTTTTTTGGGCACTTCAAGACTATACCTAATATTATTTAATGTTTCACTTTTTTTTCTCAGGAATTCACATTTTTTCACAATTTCACTTTTTTCCTGAAATTTACTTTTTCCTAAAAATTTCACTTTATCCTCAACATTTCACTTTTATCAGAATTATGACTTTTGTCTCAGAATTTTGATATTTTCTCAGAATTTAATTTGTTTCGCTAAATTTTGTATTTTTCACATAATTCCACTTTTTTCACAAAATTTCACTTTTTTCTCAGAATTTCACTTTTTTCTCAAAATAAAAATGTTTTCTCAAAATTACCATAACTTCTCAATTTTCTTCGAATTTTTATTTCATAATTTGACCTTTTTCTCACATAATTTCACTTTGTTTTCTCAAAATGTCACTTTTATCAGAATTATGACTTTTTTCTCCGAATTTTGAAATGTTCTCACAATTAAATGTTTTCGCTAAATTTTGTATTTTTCACATAATTTCACTTTTATCACAATTTCACTTGTTTCTCAGAATTTCACATTTTGGTAAATAGGACTCAGTATAATATAATTGAATGTTGTTACCGAGGTCGTTCCTGGCGGGCAGATCCTCGTCCTCACAGCTGGGATATCTTTCCTTCCTGTCGAACAGGAGGTAGTAGATCATCTTCTCCTGGTTCTCCCTGAAGAACAGGAAGAGAGACAGAAACCAGAGAGACAGAAAACAGAGAGACAGAAACCAGAGAGACAGAATCCAGAGAGACAGAAACCAGAGAGACAGAATCCAGAGAGACAGAAAACAAAGAGACAGAAACCAGAGAGACAGAAAACAGAGAGACAGAAACCAGAGAGACAGAAACCAGAGAGACAGAAACCAGAAACCAGAGAGACAGAAACCAGAGAGACAGAATCCAGAGAGACAGAAAACAAAGAGACAGAAACCAGAGAGACAGAAAACAGAGAGACAGAAACCAGAGAGACAGAAATCAGAGAGACAGAAACCAAAGAGACAGAAAACAGAGAGACAGAAACCAGAGAGACAGAAACCAAAGAGACAGAAACCAGAGAGACAGAAACCAGAGAGACAGAAACCAAAGAGACAGAAACCAGAGAGACAGAAACCAGAGATACAGAAACCAGAGATACAGAAACCAGAGAGACAGAAACCAGAGAGACAGAAACCAGAGAGACAGAAACCAAAGAGACAGAAACCAGAGAGACAGAAACCAAAGAGACAGAAACCAGAGATACAGAAACCAGACAGACAGAAACCAGAGAGACAGAAACCAAAGAGACAGAAACCAGAGAGACAGAAACCAGAGAGACAGAAACCAGAGATACAGAAACCAGAGAGACAGAAACCAAAGAGACAGAAACCAGAGAGACAGAAAACAGAGAGACAGAAAACAGAGAGACAGAAACCAGAGAGACAGAAACCAGAGACAGAAACCAAAGAGACAGAAACCAGAGAGACAGAAACCAGAGAGACAGAACCAAAGAGACAGAAACCAGAGAGACAGAAACCAGAGAGACAGAAACCAAAGAGACAGAAACCAGAGAGACAGAAACCAGAGAGACAGAAACCAGAGATACAGAAACCAGAGAGACAGAAACCAGAGAGACAGAAACCAGAGAGACAGAAACCAAAGAGACAGAAACCAGAGAGACAGAAAACAGAGAGACAGAAACCAGAGAGACAGAAACCAGAGAGACAGAAAACAGAGAGACAGAAACCAGAGAGACAGAAAACAGAGAGAGACAGAAAACAGAGAGACAGAAATCAGAGAGACAGAAACCAAAGAGACAGAAACCAGAGAGACAGAAACCAGAGAGACAGAAACCAGAGAGACAGAAACCAAAGAGACAGAAACCAGAGAGACAGAAACCAAAGAGACAGAAACCAAAGAGACAGAAAACAGAGAGACAGAAACCAGAGAGACAGAAACCAAAGAGACAGAAATCAGAGAGACAGAAACCAGAGAGACAGAAACCAGAGAGACAGAAACCAGAGAGACAGAAACCAGAGAGACAGAAACCAGAGAGACAGAAACCAAGAGACAGAACCAGAGAGACGAAACAGAGAGACAGAAACCAGAGAGACAGAAACCAGAGAGACAGAAAACAGAGAGACAGAAACCAGAGAGACAGAAAACAGAGAGACAGAAATCAGAGAGACAGAAACCAAAGAGACAGAAACCAGAGAGACAGAAACCAGAGAGACAGAAAACAGAGAGACAGAAACCAGAGAGACAGAAACCAAAGAGACAGAAATCAGAGAGACAGAAAACAGAGAGACAGAAACCAGAGAGACAGAAATCAGAGAGACAGAAACCAAAGACACAGAAACCAGAGAGACAGAAACCAGAGAGACAGAAACCAAAGAGACAGAAACCAGAGAGACAGAAACCAGAGAGACAGAAAACAGAGAGACAGAAACCAGAGAGACAGAAACCAAAGAGACAGAAAACAGAGAGACAGAAACCAGAGAGACAGAAACCAGAGAGACAGAAACCAGAGACAGAAACCAAAGAGACAGAAAACAGAGAGACAGAAAACAGAGAGACAGAAAACAGAGAGACAGAAACCAGAGAGACAGAAACCAGAGACAGAAACCAAAGAGACAGAAACCAGAGACAGAAACCAGAGAGACAGAAACCAGAGAGACAGAAAAAGAGAGACAGAAACCAGAGAGACAGAAAACAGAGAGACAGAAAACAGAGAGACAGAAACCAGAGAGACAGAAACAAGAGAGACAGAAACAGAAACCAGAGAGACAGAAACAAGAGAGACAGAAACAGAAACCAGAGAGACAGAAACCAGAGAGACAGAAACCAGAGAGACAGAAACAAGAGAGACAGAAACCAGAGAGACAGAAACCAGAGAGACAGAAACCAGAGAGACAGAAACCAAAGAGACAGAAACCAGAGAGACAGAAACCAGAGAGACAGAAACCAGAGAAACAGAAACCAGAGAGACAGAAACCAAAGAGACAGAAACCAGAGAGACAGAAACCAGAGAGACAGAAACCAGAGAGACAGAAACCAGAGAGACAGAAAACAGAGAGACAGAAACCAGAGAGACAGAAACCAGAGAGACAGAAACAAGGTCAGAAAGAGAGGAGACAGTCTTTACTTTATAGAGATGTCATATTTATTTACAAAAGCTACCTCGACAAAAATTTGACTTGTTTCTCAGAATTCACTTTTTTTTCAAAATGTCACTTTTTTTAGAATCATGACCTTTTCCCAAGAATTCTGTAATTGTTCTCAGAATTTGACTTTTTTAAAAGAATTTAACTTTTTAAAAATCATGAAATTTTTCCCAGAATTCTGTCATTTTTCTCAAAATGTGACTTATTTCTCAGAATTCACTTTTTCGCATGGAAATACAGTACTTGAGTAAATCTACTTAGTTACTTCCCTCCTCTGAGTTTAAGGGATGTCTTGTGTTTGTACTCACTCCTCACTTGTAAGGTCCTGAGTGAGCTTCACCCGGTCTCTGAAGCACCCTAAGGAGAACATGCTCTCCAGAACATCAGGGTCCAGGTCTGATAACGAGGCGATCCTCTTCACACACACCCTGCGGGGGGGCGGCTGCTCCGGACACGGCTCGTTACGACCCCCCCTGAAGGGAAGAAGAAGAAACAATCAGTGTGTGAAGTTACAAACGTTAGACATAGGGGGAAAATAACCAATTTCAGATGTTATGACTGGGATATGAGAAGGAATTAAACATTTGTTCCACTTTCATTAAAAGATATAATTAATTTATCGTGGTGTCGTTTGTTTGAAAAGAGAATTAACAATTACAAATAAAATGAAAAAATGAACAAATATGATATCAAATATAAACAAAACAATATATAATATTCTGGATAATTAAAATAAAAAGTCAAAAATACAACAGGATCAAAAATACTGCTGGTATTTTATATATAAATAAATACGGGAACAATAACGAATTTCAGATGTTATGACTGATATTGCATTTGGGATATAAAAAGAACGTAATCATGTTTTCCATTTAAATACATATTGAATTGATCATGGTGTCGTTTGTTTTTAAGAGGATCCGTACCATATAGGTCTGTAGAAGTCCATAATGTGGTTTCTATATCATGTCAATTAACTGTGCAGCCCTAGTGCTTCTCAAAGTGTGGTCTGTGACCGCCCCCTAGTGGTCCGTGAGTATATTGGTAACATTTCACATTTGAAATAGATAAATACAATTCAGTTTTCCGCACTCTCGCGGGAATATCTCCGCAATGGAGCGAGGTTAAGTCTCACTTTCGATTGCATGATATAGCCCAGCGCAACACCTTCGTCACACATGTTGCCACTTGTTTGTACCATTTTCAGGCGATTTGTAATCTGTTCTAGAAAAACGATGTGTTTTTTGATATTTGTGGAGGTGGTCCGCGAGTGTTTTTGTATTGGTTAAGTGTCCTTGGTGTGAAAAAGTTTGAGAAACACTGATCTACCCTATTATAGTTTGCAGTAAGACTTGACAACATTACACAGGTTTACACAAACAAAAATACTACAAACCACCAAAGATTACTTATGATTGGCATTAGCCGTTAGCTTGGAGTTACGCTTTGTAGTACGTATGGAAAAGTACAATCTAAAATACTGATAAAGGTTTGGGTGG
>JAPTMU010000331.1:0-60740 GCA_028583405.1 Pogonophryne albipinna | reverse complement strand
CCTCTCTCTCTCTCTCTCTCTCTCTCTCTCTCTCTCTCTCTCTCTCTCTCTCTCTCTCTCTCTCTCCTCTCTCCCTCTCTCTCTCTCTCTCTCTCTCTCTCTCTCTCTCTCTCTCCTCTCTCATCTCTCATCTCTCTCTCTCTCTCTCTCTCCTCTCTCTCTCTATAGGAAACATGCTTTGTTGTTAACACGCTGCTGTATCAATACAATTTCCTGATTTGGGATCAATACACTTTAATTGAGAGTGCCACAGGTGCAGGAGGTGTGTGTCGTGTATCAGATGGTGTTCACACACTGCTCTGACACACACACACATCTCTGTGTGCGTTAGCTATTACTGTAAGGTAAACAGTTCCCACGCTAAGCAAAGACTCGGAGCAGCTTTGCTGTCACTTCACACAAAGATAGGCGTCTGCTGTGAAACAGGAAGTGGATCTTACCATGGTGAGCGTCATGCGGTCGATCTCATGTTTGTCTTTGGTCTTGTGTTGTCTGAAGGGACTGTGCCTGCAGAGAGAGGAAGAGAGAGGAAGAGGGAGGAAGAGGGAGGAAGAGGGACCATGAGAGACGGGCTCAGAAAGCCCTACATCGCCTGTAACCGCCAGGCTTCTCACCCGCACCGAGCCATGGCAACACATCACCCCCAGCCTCATCACCCCCACCCCCAGCCTCATCACCCCCAGCCTCATCACCCCCAGCCTCACAACCCCCAGCCTCACAACCCCCAGCCTCATCACCCCCAGCCCTAGCCTCATCACCCCCAGCCTCTGCACCATCACCCCCAGCCTCATCACCCCCAGCCTCTGCACCATCACCCCCAGCCTCATCACCCCCAGCCTCATCACCCCCACCCCCAGCCTCATCACCCCCAGCCTCACCACCCCCAGCCTCACCACCCCCAGCCTCATCACCCCCAGCCTCATCACCCCCACCCCCACCCTCACCACCCCCAGCCTCATCACCCCAGCCTCATCACCCCCAGCCTCATCACCCCCAGCCTCTGCACCCCCACCCCCAGCCTCATCACCCCCAGCCTCATCACCCCCACCCCAGCCTCATCACCCCCAGCCTCATCATCCCCAGCCTCATCACCCCCAGCCTCACCACCCCCAGCCTCATCCACCCCCAGCCTCATCACCCCCAGCCTCATCACCCCCAGCCTCATCACCCCCAACCTCTGCACCCCCACCCCCAGCCTCATCACCCCAGCCTCATCACCCCCACCCCAGCCTCATCACCCCCAGCCTCATCATCCCCAGCCTCATCACCCCCAGCCTCACCACCCCCAGCCTCACCACCCCCAGCCTCATCACCCCCAGCCTCATCACCCCCAGCCTCATCACCCCAGCCTCATCACCCCCAACCTCTGCACCCCCACCCCAGCCTCATCACCCCCAGCCTCATCACCCCCACCCCCAGCCTCATCACCCCCAGCCTCATCATCCCCAGCCTCATCACCCCCAGCCTCACTCACCACCCCCAGCCTCATCACCCCCAGCCTCATCACCCCAGCCTCATCACCCCCCAGCCTCATCACCCCACCCCCAGCCTCATCACCCCCAGCCTCATCATCCCCAGCCTCATCACCCCCAGCCTCACCACCCCCAGCCTCATCACCCCCAGCCTCATCACCCCCACCCCCAGCCTCATCACCCCCAGCCCCAGCCTCATCCACCTCCACTGGCTGCCGGTCAAGTCCCGGATTCAGTACAAAACACTCCTCCTCACGTACAAGTCCCTCCTTGCCCTCGCCCCCCAGTACTTATCGGACCTCCCTGGACATCTTCAAATCCTCATTAAAAACACACCTGTTCACCCCGGCCTTCGGGCCCGAGCCCTTTCTTGTTCCCCCGGCTTCCTTTATTTTTTGTTTGCTCTTTGATTGTCTGTCTGTTTTGTTTGTCCACCATGTACAGCGGCCTTGGGTCCCTTGAAAGGAGCTTATTATTATTAACTCCATTAATCCAGTTTGTGTTGGCACTACTTCTCGTTGTTCACGGTGCAGCCTCGGCAACCTTTAACCACACACTCCTCTTTAAAGTGTTCAAACACACTGATCCAAACATCAATGGAGAGACACGTCACACACACACGTCTCTCTTTCACCCAAAGTGTGACCTACTGGGCCTGGACCTCTGGCATTTACACACTCCAGATCAAACAACACACACACACACACACAGGAACACACACAGGAACAGACACACACACAGAGGAACACAAACACACACACACACAGGAACACACACAGGAACACAAGGAGGTGGAGATAATTCAAAGGGGCGTGGCAGGAAGTAGAACGATAAAACAACAGGAAGTAGAAAAAGGTAACAGGAAGTGATGAAATGTCGAGTCATGTTAGGGTTTAAAGACTCCTTCCTGCACCACTATGAAGTAAACAAAGTAGAACAAAGGAAAGCAGACAGGAAGTAGACGACAGGAAGTAGAAGTAGACGAAGTAGAACACAGGAAAGCAGACAGGAAGTAGACAACAGGAAGTAGAAGAAGACGACAGGAATTAGAAGTAGACAACAGGAAGTAGGAGACGTAGAACACAGGAAAGTTGACAGGAAGTAGACAACAGGAAGTAGAAGAAGACGACAGGAAGTAGAAGTAGACAACAGGAAGTAGGAGAAGTAGAACACAGGAAAGCTGACAGGAAGTAGACAACAGGACGTAGAAAAAGACGAAGTAGAACACAGGAAAGCAGACAGGAAGTAGAAGGAAACTACAGGAAAGCAGACAGGAAGTAGAAGGAAACCACAGGAAGTAGAAGAAGACCACAGGAAAGCAGACAGGAAGTAGACAACAGGAAGTAGAAGGAAACCACAGGAAGTAGACAACAGGAAGTAGAACACAGGAAAGCAGACAGGAAGTATACAAAAGGAAGTAGACGGAAACCACAGGAAGTAGAAAGAAACCACAGGAAGTACAAGAAGACCATAGGAAAGCAGAGAGGAAGTAGAAGGAAATCACAGGAAGTAGAAGAGTTGGTTACCCTCGCAGCAGTTTGAAGAGCATGCATCCTAAAGAGAACCAGTCTGCGCTGCTGTCGTACGCCGTGCCTTTCTGCAGGACCTCTGGAGCCATGTAGCCATGAGTCCCTCTGAAACACACACACACACACACACACACACACACACACAGTTTACAGCTCAGCAGTGTATTACATCACAGATATATGAGACAGGGTTAATATGAGAGGAGGTGGTATGAGATATTCCCCTCGTCTCTCGTATTAGTTGTTGTTCCCCGCTGTGTTTTAGCTTCTGGTAAATTACAGGAGCTGAGGTTATTAACGAGGCTGCAGGAAACACATGGTTGGTTTATTAAAAAGCATATTATTTATTGGAGTTATATTATTGGAACAAAGGCGGTGAAAAAGGATGGAAAACAATTACATCGTTTTTTTAATTTATTTACTATATTTAAAAAAAAAAAATGCTAGTAATTGTTTTTTCTAAAATCAAATATATTATTTATTTTCTCTTATATTTATTTATACGTATCATATCAACAAATATACCATGACTAAGAATTCTTTACTTTTTCTTGTTAATTAATAACGTTTTTCTTCAGTCTTGTATTTTCTGTTACTGTTTTTAAAACATTTGAAGCAATGGTTTCATAACGCATCAAATCTATTTTATACATCTTTTTTGTATATTTTAAATATCTATAAACGATATCTGTCTAAGGATTTTAGTAGAAATGTCTCGACAAAACTTCATTCAGATATTTTCACATTATTTGCCTTTAAAAAATACTGCTCTTACTCCAATTTGGATAATGCACCAGTCCATATTGTATATTAACACTTCCATGAATTTAGCAACACTAATTAATATTAAAGAAAGCTTAAAAACATCAATAAAACGGCTGAATCTGATTAATATCCTGAACCATAATACGGTATAAACACTCAGGTACACACACAGGTATAAACACTCAGGTACACACACAGGTATAAACACTCAGGTACACACACACTCAGGTACACACACAGGTATAAACACTCAGGTACACACACACTCAGGTACACACACAGGTATAAACACTCAGGTACACACACAGGTATAAACACTCAGGTACACACACACTCAGGTACACACACAGGTATAAACACTCAGGTACACACACAGGTATAAACACTCAGGTACACACACAGGTATAAACACTCAGGTACACACACACTCAGGTACACACACAGGTATAAACACTCAGGTACACACACAGGTATAAACACTTAGGTACACACACACTCAGGTACACACACAGGTATACACACAGGTATAAACACTTAGGTACACACACTCTCAGGTACACACACACACTCTCAGGTACACACACACACACTCAGGTACACACACACTTTCAGGTACACACACAGGTATACACACTCAGGTACACACACACACACACACTCTCAGGTACACACACAGGTATAAACACTCAGGTACACACACACTCTCAGTACTCACACAGGTATACACACTCAGGTACACACACACACTCTCAGGTACACACACAGGTATAAACACTCAGGTACACACACACTCAGGTACACACACAGGTATAAACACTCAGGTACACACACACACACACACACACACACACTCAGGTACACACACACACTCTCAGGTACACACACAGGTATAAACACTCAGGTACACACACACTCAGGTACACACACAGGTATAAACACTCAGGTACACACACACACACACACACACACACACACACACACACACACACACACACACACTCAGGTACACACACAGGTATAAACACTCAGGTACACACACTCTCAGGTACACACACAGGTATAAACACTCAGGTACACACACACTCAGGTACACACACACTCAGGTACACACACACTCAGGTACACACACTCAGGTACACACACTCAGGTACACACAGAGGTATACACACTCAGGTACACACACAGGTATAAACACTCAGGTACATGCACACTCTCAGGTACACACACAGATATAAACACTCAGGTACACACACACACTCTCAGGTACACACACAGGTATAAACACTCAGGTACACACACAGGTATACACACTCCGGTACACACACACTCTCAGTACTCACACACTGGCGTGGGGTTTCTTCTTGGAGAAGTCGCAGGCCAGGCCGAGGTCGGAGATGCGAACATGGCCGTGTTCATCCAGCAGGATATTAGCTGGCTGAAGGGTGAGAGAGAGGGTGAGAGAGAGGGTGAGAGAGAGGGTGAGAGAGAGGGTGTGAGAGAGGGTGAGAGAGAGGGTGAGAGAGGGTGAGAGAGAGGGTGAGAGAGAGGGTGAGAGAGAGGGTGAGATAAGATCCTAAGCGTAGGAAACACTGTTGGAGACCTCACTAATTCACGACTTAACTTCCAATTTCCGGAGAGGATTCAGCCAATAAAAGAAAGACGGTCCTGTCCTGGTTGTCCTCTCTGTTTGAACACCACACGTTCTCTTTCTCCCCAAACACTCAATGTGCATTGTTCCTTCTGCTCTGTTTACTGAAGCCTTGAAACTGTTCCCTGACTTCCAGCTAAAATACAAATGTTATTATGGCAACCGCTCCAAACAAGGGAATCAGAGGGAAAACAGGAGGGGGGGAAACATGGCGGAGGTGAATCTGAAACACTGTGGGGATCAGGGGGGGAGAGTCTCATGCTGTGAAACATGGGATCTCTTGTAAAGGTGGTTTGGATGATTAAAACACCTACACAAATAGATTGGTGCATTTCTCAAGGACACAGGCTGATTTAAAGCTGAGGCGTAGCATAAACAAAAAGTAATGTTCCGAAATGAATCCGTTAATCTTGTAATCATTTATCTAAAACTCGACGTTTTCATGATGGCAGCATGCAGTGAAATATGTGATCTCTTGTAAAGGTGGTTTGGAAGATTAAAACACCTAAACAAATTGAGAAAGTTGTTGGTGCATTTCTCAAGGGAACAGGGTGAAAACACGGCTGGTGTCTGACGCCTGTGTTTGAAGCATAACACCCAAAAGGAAATGTCCAGGGTTTGAATCGATGTTCTCTGAAAAATGTTTAAAACAATTCAACTTGTTCCTTATTGCAGCATGCTGTGAAATATGTGATCTCTTACATTTTGATTTGATTTTGATATACTTTATTAATCCCTGTGGGGAAATTGTTTCTCTGCATTTGACCCATCCTGTGTTAGGAGCAGTGTGCTGCCATTTTGAACGGCGCCCGGGGAGCAGTGTAGGGAACGGTGCCTTGCTCAGGGACACCTCGGTAGCACTTGGTCTTGCCGGGACTTGAACTGGTGACCTTCCAGTTGCCAAGCCAAGTCCCTATGGACTTCGCCACCACCGCAAAAGGTGGGTTTGATGATAAAAACACACAAAAAAACACCAAATGCTGTCGGAATATTGGTGCATTTCTCAAGGAGACCGGTTGAAAACACGGCTGGTGTCTGACGCCTGTGTTTGAAGCATAACGGAGCGTCCACACAGCAGCGTGCGTTGACGCTTGGCGGTGGGCGTGTCTGAAGCTTGGGGATTTTTTGCGAGCAACGCGACCAACAACCAATCACATGAATCTCCCGCCCCCGACATACAAAGCAATATCAATGTTAAAACGAAGTAAACTGGATATAAAATCCCCAAACAGGTGAAAACCTACCAGTTTCACCCACTGTCTCTGCCTCCTCCCTCCATGCCTCGCTCCTCCGGTTTGTATCCCGGTAGATGAACAGAGACTGATCAGCACCGGGTGATTCTCTACCGCTATAATGGATTTTCCCTCCATTTTTTGAAATATGAGGAAATGACCTGCGTAGTCTCTCCCAGCATACACGCGGTTTGATTGGCTAGCGCTTGTACTGGCAGATTTGCATAAACGGGATTTCATTGGCTGACACTTCTGCCGAGGCGCCAAAAGTTGAACATTGCGCAACTTTTGAAGCGAGCAACGCCAGCAACGCTCCACGTCGCTTCCCAAAATGCAGTTCGGCTAAAAGTGACGTCACCCCATTCAAAGTGAATGGGCAGAAGCGTTGGAAGGTTCAACGCACGCCGCCGTGTGGACGGGCCGTAACACCCAAAAGGAAATGTTCAGGGTTTGAATCGGTGTTCTCTGAAAAATGTTTAAAAAAATTAAACTTGTTCCTTATTGCAGCATGCTGTGAAATATGTGATCTCTTAAAAGATGGGTTTGATGATTAGAACACAAAATAAAACACCACATTTTGTCGAAATATTGGTGCATTTCTCAAAGAAACGGGTTAAAAACACGGCTGATTTGAACCCGTTTGTTTACAGATACTAAGGTCACATGGAGAAATCCCATTGGACCAGGGGGATGCTGCCTTCAGGGTCCAACAGACTATACGGTATCTTTGTAGACTTCTTTACATGTTGTACAGAACTTAAATCAGAAACAGGTTTATTCACACATAGGAGGAATGTGACTCGAGGTGCAGACATCAAATATAGAACAAAACATCTTTAAGGACACCGTAATAAAATAGTTAAATAGCAATAAAAGAAAGGAGTAATTTACATGGAAATAGAATTCTATGAATGAATAATAGGATATAAAATATGAAACATGGTAAAGTGTACCTTGAGGTCTCGGTAGACGACGAAGCGGTTGTGCATGTGCTCCAGACCCAGGATGATCTCAGCGGCGTAGAAACGCATCTCCTTCTCGCTGAAAACACCGTGCTGAGACAGGTGGTAGTGCAGATCACCGCCTGAGAGAGACACACGCGCACGCGCACACACACACACACACACACACACACACACACACACACACACACACACACACACACACACACACACACACACACACACACACACACACACACACACACACACACACACACACACACACACACACACACACACACACACACACACACACACACACACACACACACACACACACACACACACACACACACACACACACACACACACACACACACACACACACACACACACACACACACAGAGAGAGAATATAATGAAATATGGAATACAATTCGGCAGTAATACAAAAAAGCAAACAGATATCGTGTGCAGTCTATGATGACCTCATACCATCTCATCCAATAAGGCTGTGCTGATCCTCTCTGGGGGATCAATGGGAGGCTCTTCCCTCTCTGTATTTATAAGATCTGACGCACCGCACCTCTGATCAGGATGACTGTGAGGACTTTAAAAAGTGACTCAGCGCTTTGATTGTGAGGCTGTGTGCTCTGATGAAGCTCAGTCAGCGGCAGGAAGACTCTTAAAGGGGAAGCTGCCATGCTTTTCCACAGTCAGTGTATTAAGTATAGAAGATGCAGCTTGGTGAAAAAGACAGGATTTAAAGCTAACAATGTACTGCTTTGAACGAGGGCAGTAGCAACATGTATTTAAGGAGTCTCTCTCACACATAGACAACCCACATGACTTAAAATGATAGTTAAACTGCACTTAAAGGTCACCTATCTCTAGGCAATAGCATAGGTCTCAGATATATACAAATATATAAAAAACATGCCTATGGAGTGTTTTGCTCCAAATACCAAACAGATCATTCTAGCCATGCCTCATATCCCTCTATTTCACTTCCTGTTTCTAAAGTGTTGATTTGGGGATAAAGCTTTAAAGAGGAGGGGTCTGAGCTCATGCGGGACCCGGCAGCTACCGTCTAAACTAAATGCTGCCGTGATGAAACGCCATATCATGGATTATCAAGGATTCTCTCTGAAACAGTCTGGAGCTCAAAGGCTTTCTCTCTTGCCGGTTATACCACAAGGTGAGTTCCTTTTTACTTCCTGCTTCTTCACACACATGCTCTCCAGTACAGGTTAGCTCTGAGTGTTAGCGATGCTAATGTAAACACCGACCATATTACGTCCAAAACAGTCGGGCATTGTTTCTGATAGCAACGTTTCTGATTGGGCCGTGGGTCCACATTTCAGATATTACGTCATATCGGACGCAAATCTGGATCAGCTCCGTTGTTCCCCGTTTTTAGAGATTTAGGTACGGAGGAAAAGAGAGAGGGTTTTATTTCCTGACCCTGTGTGAGTTCCCCAACACACCGGGGACACATGTTGATGGAGAGAAGACATCACAAAGTGCATTCTGCATGATAGGTCCCCTTTAATGGAATATGTTAATTTGGGGCAACTACTTAAAACATAATGAATTTTTTTAATAGGCTTAAAGGCACTGTTTTATTCTTGTACTATGTATTGTCTTTGGGATTTGAATGTGTAAACTTGTTAGTGTAGTTAGGTGACTAAATTGATCTTAACCCTAACTAGGGCTGCTCAATTAATCGTATTTTAATCGCAATTACGATTTTGGCTAGCAACGATTATGAAAACAACAATCGAAATAAAACGATTATTTTATTCTTTTAATTTTTATTATTGGTTTTTCAGTTGAGTTATTCTTAAAGTTCAGGTTAATCAACCGTTAAAAACATGCTGTTCAAATGTTGTTTTTCAATAAATGGATGTTTTCACAATAAATGGATAATCGTTTTTAATAATCGTGATATCAATTATTGACCCAAATAATCGAGATTATGATTTTTGCCATAATCGAGCAGCCCTAACCCTAACCCCTAACCCTAACCCGATGTCGTTGTGTCCCTGGAAACACGTCACCCCAAATTGCTCCTGAGAGTAATTCTCCCAGTACTGAATGTATGTAAGTCACTTTGGATAAAAGCGTCTAACAAGTGACATGTAATGTAATGTAAAATAAGTTTAGGTGTTGCCATGCTACAGAAATGTACCTCTGGTATTTCCTGCTGGTAAAAAAGTACACCGACTATAGAAAAGTACCTCATATAGCCCCACCTCAAACCCTCTAAAAATGTCCCTTTAAGACAGGGGTGTCCAACTCAATTTCACCAATCAGCATTATGGTTGCATCCAAAGGGCCGGTTGTAACTTTAAGACTATATAAATATACATATATAAATATATAATAATGTATTATATTACATAATTGCAAGTGTCTTCAGTGCGCATGTCACAAAATGAGATGCATTGTGGGACATGTAGTTTATGGGCAACGTGCTTCTTTCAGAGCTCTAGCGGGCCACAGTTTGACACGCCTGATTTAAGAGGAGCTCCGAATGTCTGACAGAAGGAGTTAGGAAGGGGTTAATAAACAGGAAGCTGGGGTCATACCGTTCATCAGGTCCAGGATGAAGCACAGCTTGTCGGGGGTGTGGAAGGCGTACGTCATGCACACGATGAACGGGCAGTCCTGCACACAGAAGGGGAGGGGGGTCATAAATATTTAATAAAAGTCTTAAAAAGGTCAGAACAATGTACGTAAGGTTTTAACGTAAAGCGTGCGTGAAGAAGTCTAATCCAACTTCGTATATCGAAAAATGTGTGTTTACGTAATATTTGACAGTGAGAATTAAGTGATCATGCTAAGCTAACATGCTAATATTAGACAAACCCATCATATATATCACCTGAAGAAGAACAGGCTAATTTCTGATGACACTTTCTGGACAAAATGTCTGGGTTTGTTTCCAAAATATGAAATCATTTAACCTCTTCGTCAAATGATTAATTCATTAGCTAAATGTATGTTTGGAGGTACTGACAACAACTCTGAGACATCTTAACTGCATACCTCTTCTGGTATTTATAAAGGTCACAGGTCAAACTATTTGGAAACGTGGTTTAATATTCAATGAGAGAACAATTAATTATACTATAATAAAAACGTTATCACATAAGTGGAACATAACGTAGCATAACGTCCAAAAAACCCAATTATTTAAGTGAGGTAAACTATAGAAAACACTTCGGTGTTTATTAAGCACTAATCTACGTGAGATCTGGACGATCTGATGCAATGTGTTTCAGTTTGGTGATGCACAGCTGTAAGTGTTTAGTAGACGGTGATGATCTGAGTCATGTGATCTGAGTCATGTGATCTGAGTCATGTGATCTGAGTCATGTTGTAACTCACCCCCGTGCTGACTAATGACAGCATGATCCTCTCGTTCAGCGCCAGAGTCTCCCCCTGCTTCATCTTGATCCTCTTCTTGTCCAAACACTTCATGGCATACCTGACATTCAAACACACACTCAGTTAGCACACATTTTGAATAACTGTGGTGTTTTAAGTGATGCTTTTTCATGTGCAATATATACATATATTAGGGGTGGGGGAAATCAATCAACGCTGGTATCAGTTTTGTTTATCACCAATCTCGGGAGTATTGTGTCTAGAAAGTGTTGAGTTATATTTCTCGCGCTACCTAACATCCATGAAGGCAACATGACAGAGGGAGGGCTGTCACTCAGGATGCCAAACTACTCTTTGGTAAGCCCCGCCCCCCCCAAAGCAACATCAGAGCCAAAAGTTTGAAAGCGGAAAAAAAAGTTCTGAAAGTGAAAAAAGATCTGAAGGCGGAAAACAATTTGAAACCTGAAAAAACAGGATTTGAAACTGAAACAATTAATGTTTTGAATCTGAAAACGTAAAATCTGCAACTGAAAAAAATAACGATTCAAATATCAAAATATAAGGGCTCCGTAAAATATGTATAAAAGTGAAATAAAAAAAAAATGTATTCCAAAAAATTGCTGAACTGAATCAAAATAATATTCAACCGGATTACTTTTTTCAAATACTTATTTTTATTTTGAATACATCATTGTATTTTTTTTTTATTATGGAAACGTATATAGCTCCATGGGGAGCCTGGTGATTCCCACCCCTAATATATAAGCCGTTAATAACTGTGCAATATATACCTGGCTGCTAAATCCTCCGAACTGTTACAGGATGTGTGTGTTTTGTAAATTGTGTAATTTTTATAATTTTTGTATCTTTAATTTTTCTTTCTGCATCCTTCTAAGGGTGCGTTCACACCTGCCTTGTATCGTCCGGTTGAATCGAACCCTGGTGCGTTTAGCCGCTTGGTGCGGTTCGTTTGGGTCGGTGTGAACGCAGTCCGAGACCTCTGAAGTGAACTAAACAACCGGACTCTGGTCCGCTAAAAGAGGTGGTCTCGGAGCGCTTGCTAGTGAACTCTGGAGCGGTTCATTGCTGGTGTGAACGCAGTCCGCACCAAAACATAGGAAGCGTAGTATTTACGTGTCACAAGAACGCGGATATCTTCAAAATCTTTAGCGAAAGAGTCTTTCAAGACATCCGTGGTTGTTTAGTTAAAGAGTGAAGCAGAATGAAGTGTTGAACAGTGTCGTGTAAAGTAAGAATTCTCCGTCAGCTACGTGAAAGTCAGAGCCACCTGTCGTCGGTGAAACGCCCTCCTGACTGCAGAACGTCTCTCATTATATGTGTTATGTTTTTTAACGGACGTTGTCTGATTATATAATCATATGCGCGGGCCGCTAGTGTCTGTTGATCTCCAGATTAACAGCAGCATGAGAATAACCTGCCGAAAGTGCCGATGCTCCATGGCGGAGGCTCCGGTAGAAATTGCCAGGATTTGCGTTTTTACCCCCTTAATGTCTGACCAATGGGTGAACAGCATTTCCGTGCACATGACTTGTGTTTAAAGTTCATAGTCTGTTTGAGTTTTGCCGTGTGAACGCAAACCGAACCTTCTGAGAAATGAAGCAATGCAACAAACTGTCGCCTGGAGTCACCAGAGAGCGGACTATTAGGTGTGAATGCACCCTAAGTGAACATGAAGCTGTCTTTGTCTCTTCCTGCTGTAACAAATGTAAATGTCTCTTCTGAGGGACGAATAAATGGATTCTGATTGTGTTTCTCCTCACATCTTCCCGGTGTCGGCCTTCCTGCAGCCGTACACTTCTCCGAATCCTCCTCTACCGATGATCCGATGAACGCTGAAGTCGTTCATGGTCAGCTGAGGAGGAAAGAGGAGAGGGGTTTCAAAAGAGATGATAAAAAAATACATTTCAGAGCACAGGTTCGTAATGGTTTGAGCTAAAAGAGCTGGATAATAAACCACAGAACCCGTCGTATAAGTCCCTTGGAATCGTTGTAACTTTATTTTTACACTTAGTCGTATTTACGTGACACAATAACACAACATATATTAGTTTGATAGTGAAGACATAATAGCCCCATCTCAACACAGAATACACATTAATCAAAGCATCTGAACCAATTAGTGGGAAAATATCAAAGTCAATCACGAGAAAAAGGTTAATTTGAGGACCGTCTATCTAATTATATATATTTTGAAAGCTTTTCCTCCTAGCGTCTGTGCTTTTTACTTCAGATAAACAGAAGATCTTATTCCTCCTCTCTCAAGGAGTGTGATCTGATCTGATTTAATCACACAGCTCTAAAAAGTGATTGTAAGTCTTGTACTCACGTGGATGTTGAGCTCCACGTTCTTCCATTGGCAGAAACGAGTAAATTTGTCACTGAGGAATAAAAAAAACAGAGGGTTAAAAAGTGCATTTCTAGTACGAGACGAACAAATGATGATTCCATGCACGTGTCCAGTCTCACCTCTCGATGAACTTCTGGAAGATAATTCCTCTCAAGCTGTCGCAGATCTCCACTATGTATGGCTGCAGGAGGACACATCGACAAAGGTGTGATCAACACTGTGAAAATGATGTTAATGACACTTGTCTGTGTTAGGGAATAATTCTGTCTTTACTTTAGATATTTAACCTTTTCTGTGTGTTGACATTTACGACCAAACCCTGGCTCTGGTATCTCTCTTAAGGAATGGGAGGCTCCAGCTATCTTGATAAACCAGTTCCTCTCTCGGTCACAAAATGGTTTACGGCTGTGGGAACGCTGGCTTCGAGGCCATTGAGTGTCAGATGCAAGTGATTCAGGGTGCCCCCCCCATATGTTGTTTACTCTCTCTGAACTAGTTAAAAGGGCTATCGAGAGAGAGAGGCGCGGCAGATTTGACATGGCAACCCACCCGTGCAGTCAGAACCTTTGACTGTGTGACTTGTGATGTGAATTTCTCCGGCTGATGCTTGTATTAAAGATCCGTGTTTGACATCAAAGCTCCAACTCTCCTCGTGTCTCTCTGAGTCCTGACTCTCCATTGCTGCAGAAGTTTCCCTTACAGTTTGATTTAAGTTTCCTTCCCTTTCTCACACTCAACATTTTGCCGCAGAGACGCTGCTTTGTTGTGTATGAATATAAAGTTTGAGCAATAAATAAAACAGGAAGTCCTGACAGGTTGATGCAATATGTGTGTTAGGGAAAGTTCAATCCAGAATGAGAGCAGAGTCGTAGTGAAGAGGACATGTGTGATTAGCCCCTTGTTGTTAAAAGTGCTGCTCTCTTTATGGATCACTAACGACCGTATGGATCAAAATATTTAAAAGAAAATAGTTGGAAAACACTACAACGTTTGTGCCAGGAGTTCGAAAATAAACAAACACTTCTAGGAATTATTTGTTTAAAGAGGAAACAAGAAACTGTTCTTCACATCATTAAAAGCCACCGGAGCGTTTTCTGCCCCTTCATTTGCAATGTTCACAACGGAGAATGAAAGTAGTTCCTGCAGCATGTCATGTGACGAGAAGCAACCAATCACAGCCGAGAGATATTTTAACGTCCTATAAAGATTGTTACACACAACATAGAAAATGGGTATCTCTGTGTGTATCATTTATTCATTAATTCGGTGTTCAGGAGCGAGTTTTCAGCTTAAAAGGAAAAATTGACTTAATTTAGTTTATTTGTTGACAGGATGAAGTATTGCTCTCTGTAGCCTGTTTTTATCGACTGAATATTCAAATTGTTGACTTGTACTTTGAGCAGAAGCTCTGTGTAAACTTTGTCCAGTTTGATGACTCTGAACTCACTACTAATATCAACACATTTGCAAAAAAAGAAAATAGGGTTAAAACTTTCTGCAATCACACAAATCTGTTTTAATGTTCAAAAAGCCGGCCAGCTGACCAATCAGAGCAGACTGGGCTCTGGTTTCAGACAGAGGGTGAAAAGAGGTGCAGCAGCACAGGCAGTATGAGAACAATTCTGTTGTGATTGGTCAACCAGCTTAGAGATGTCCCGCCCCTTAGCCTATCACGTACAATGAGTTGGAGCGCTAGCCAATAGGAGCGCGAGTGTTCTACAGTGATGTCACATGTTCCTGAACTTTGGGATTTTAGTCTTTGCAGACCATTTACATGCACACAAACCTAAAGAACACACTGCAGGAGAGGGAACACCTTCAGAAGCAGAATAGGGACTCTTTAAAAAAAGGAAGTCTGAACAATTGAAGTCATTACTGACCGGGCCACAAGTCATTTTCATTTATACATTCTGTAACTGTTGAATTTAAAGTGGATTATTTGGACTATAGTGCTTTAATGAAAGGTCACAGCAGAAGCAGATTAAACAGAGTGAAAGGGAGTGATGAAAGGCGTTGAAGTGTGTGTGTGTGTTACCTGGAAGAGAGTCGGGGGGACCTGTTTCTTCGCTAAGTGGCTCTGCACGTGGTCCACGGCTTTCTTAGAAAACGGCTGCGAGACAAAAAGGACGAGAGGTTAGAGAAATGCAGACGCTCCGGTATTATCACTTCTGTTTTCTGCGTGAGGATGCGAGTCCCTGTGTGTGTGTGTGTGTGTGTGTGTGTGTGTGTGTGTGTGTGTGTGTGTGTGTGTGTGTGTGTGTGTGTGTGTGTGTGTGTGTGTGTGTGTGTGTGTAATAACTTCCTCTCTTCACACAGCTCTCTCTGACTAGTATCTGTAATTGTCGCCTTGCAGTAAAACCAAAGCTCTGGACTCTGCGGAGTGTTTGTTGTGCGTGTGATTTCCCATCATCCCTCAGTGCTGTGTGCAAAGTCCTGTTTTTTAAAGAGTAACATGAAACTAAACCTACTTTTTAAGTTCAATGTCAAACTTCTGGTTTCTTTCTGAGGCAAAAGTCAACACACACTACTAATGGCGCGTTTCCACTGCAGGCCTCGCTCGGTTTGGTTAGGCCTTATTAGGCCCGGCTCACTTTAATGCTGCGCTTCCATTACAGTTTAGGAACTGGGGTAGTTACTATAGTAACGCAGTGTAGGCGGAGCCGTGACGTCATCTTCGATGAGAGCCCAAGAAAAACAACACAGCCGTTAGCTGTTAGCACTCAGAGCTCACAGCTCTTCATATCTGTTCAGAAACTAGACCAAAGTTAAACAAGTACAAACCACAGACTGTCTGTGTCATGGAGAATACAGTCGCTGGTTTATTTATGTCTGTAGGCCGTTGTTGTGAGTGTGGACGGTCGGAGCATATACAACGTTAGCTTAGCCGATCTCCATTTAGAAAACACGCATTTTAAAGGGTTTTTCGCCTGCCGTCTGTCTGCAGACTTGTCAAAGCATTAATTCATGGTTTTTACTAACCGGTATCAGTATGTTGTTACTTCGGCATCATTTAGAAACGTGTATTACAATTAAATCACGGTCAAATATGTTCATCTTGTTGTAGTTGTAGCCCCCATGCCAGCGATTCTCTCTCTAGTTTAGCATACTCAGCCCGACTCAGCCTGGTTGTTCCTGGCTCTAGAACCACGATTTAGTCGGGCCAGAAAAAAGGTGAAAAAGTAGCCCCGGGCCAAAACTAGGCCAAGTGGAAACGCAACCAAAAACGGGCCCCGCACGGCTCGGCACGCTTAAAGCGAGCTACCCGCTGCAGTGGAAACGCGCCATAATTCAAATGTTTAATTTCTTTGCATGATGGGAGGATACTGTTGGACTTGTTTTAATAAAACAACTTTATTTTCTCTAAAATGTTCGGCTTCACTTCATTAATCTCCTTGAAATATGAGGTCATATTTTCTCCAAAGGGCACTTTTAGTATAAATATTAGTGTGTGTCCATCCCTGTGTGTGTGTGTGTGTGTGTGTGTGTGTCTGTCTGTCCATGTGTGTGCGTGTGTGTGTGTGTGTGCGTGTATGTGTCTGTATGTGTGTGTCTGTCTATGTGTGTGTGTGTCTCTGTGTGTGTGCGTGTGTGTGTGGGTGCGTGTGCGTCTGTCTGTCTGTGTGTGTCTGTCTGTGTGTGTCTGTCTGTGTGTGTGGGTGTGTGTATGTGTGTGTCTGTGTGTGTCTGTCTGTCTGTGTGTGTGTGGGTGCGTGTATGTGTGTGTCTGTCTGTCTGTCTGTGTCTGTCTGTCTGTGTGTGTGGGTGCATGTATGTGTGTGTCTCTGTCTGTGTGTGTGTCTCTGTGTGTGTGCGTGTGTGTGTGGGTGTGTGTCTCTGTGTGTGTGCGTGTGTGTGTGGGTGCGTGTGCGTCTGTCTGTCTGTGTGTGTCTGTCTGTGTGTGTCTGTCTGTGTGTGTGGGTGTGTGTATGTGTGTGTCTGTGTGTGTCTGTCTGTCTGTGTGTGTGTGGGTGCGTGTATGTGTGTGTCTGTCTGTCTGTCTGTGTCTGTCTGTCTGTGTGTGTGGGTGCATGTATGTGTGTGACTCTGTCTGTGTGTGTGTGTCTGTGTTGGTGTGTCTTTGTGTGTGTGTGTGTGTGTATCTCTGTGTGTGTGTGTCTCTGTGTGTGTGTGTGTCTGTCTGTCTGTGTGTGTGGGTGCGTGTATTTGTGTGTCTCTGTCTGTGTGTGTGTGTGTCTGTGTCTTTGTGTGGGTGTGTGTCTCTGTGTGTGTGTGTGTCTCTGTGTGTGTGTGTGTCTGTGTGTGTGTCTGTGTGTGTGTCTGTGTGTGTGTCTGTGTGTGCGTGTGTTTTTATCATGTCTTGTTTTTCTTGGTTTATTGTAACATCTTTTTGTTAAAAGGATTTCCAATTATCTCCAAGCCCTGAGAGGAGTGCCAGCAGGTGTGTGTGTGTGTGTGTGTGTGTGTCTGTGTCTCTATGTGTGTGTGTGTGTGTGTCTCTATGTGTGTCTGTGTCTCTATGTGTGTGTGTGTGTGTGTGTGTGTGTGTGTGTGTGTGTGTGTGTGTGTGTGTGTGTGTGTGTGTTCCCCCCTCACATGTGAGCAGGACAGCAGCTCCTTCATGATGTATCCGTCGTAGATCTGCCGGCTGCGGCTCTGCCTCTCCTCCTCAGAGTCCAGCTTCTCGTAGTCTTTAATCTGAAACCAGAGGAGCGTCACACACAGAAACAAGGTGCATCCTGGGAGAAATACATCTCAACCAGCGGGATTACACGCCTAATCCCACTGCTGCAGTCTAATCCCACACACACACACACACACTCACTTCTTCGTAGAACTTGAGCTGTGGGACGCCCTCCTCGATCTCGCTCAAACAGAATTCCTTAAAGAGGAGGAAACCTGCGGAGAGGAAGAGGGGGAATAACGTTAAACAAACAAAACAAATGATTTTATTATTCATAAACAAACACTGTGGGGGAAACTTAATTTGAATACCGGTGATAAAAGTCTTCTGAACAGAAAAAGAATAATGTGAACGTTTAAACAGATCTGACAGAATCTGAGGAGGAGGAAGACGAGGGAGAGAGAGAGGAAGAGAGGGGTGTTTCAAATGCATCCACGTTGCTTTCAGAAATGACACGCGCTGTTGCCATGGTAATTGCCTCCGTGGCTGCAGGCTATGTGTATAATGGAGATACAGGGAGGAGATGTACAGTAGGGTGGTCCTTACAATTGTGTGTGTGTGTGTGTGTGTGTGTGTGTGTGTGTGTGTGTGTGTGTGTGTGTGTGTGTGTGTGTGTGTGTGTGTTGAGGAGGGATGGGTAAATGTTGTTGGAATTTGAATAAAATTCACCAGGAGAGTTTTCTTGACTATCATAACGAATTCCGGCGGTTAGAGCTTAAAATAAATGAATTTGAAAATGTACATGGCACTAAGGACCACCCTGAGGTACAGTGTTTCTTCTGCTATTCCAAAAATAAAAGTAAGTTAAAGGTGGCGTAGGTAAGAATGGAGAAAGCAGCTCGACAGCGCTAGAATTTGAAAGTACATAACCGAAAAAAATCTGCCCCTTCCTCACAGAGCCCCTCCTCCAACACACACGAATGCGCACATGACCAAAGAGTAGCGTTGTGTAACCATGTTCGCCTAGGGCGCCAGATCTGTGGAGGCGCTGCGCTGACAGCTCTGGGAGGAAAAAACGTTGGTGCTCATCCTAATTTTCGGCCTTGATGTAACAACATTCATAATGAAGTAAATGTAACACCCTTTTCATCCCGGTTGCACGTTTCATTTGCCCTGTACGATGGGCACTGTAAGTGATGAAAATGGGGGATGTTGGCTTATCTGGCGCCCGCAGCTCACAGCCAAAGTGCGAGTGAGCGTGGGAGTGAGCGAGGGAGGGAGAAAGGGAGGGTGCACTGGTACGCGCTGTTGTTATTAGCATCTGGTGCTAGCTGCTCTAACGGAAGAAGAAGATGTTTCTACAATGATGTGGAGGGAGAGTCCTCTCCAGTCAGACTGAGGCTGATAACTACAGCTCAGTGAGGTAAAGGACTCTGAGTGTTAGATAGTTCACTTTAGTCTAAGTTATCTCAGTGGGTCTCAAACGGTTTGATCACAATGTATGTAAACACATATTTCCAAGGCACTCCTTTATAATGATTGGGATAAAACAGGTTTGAAATCATTCCAATGTAAACTATAGGACAGTAAACCAGACATATCGTTTTAAACTGGAGAGATAAAAAAATATGCATAAATAAAATAGTAAAATAAGATATGAATGAACAACAAAAATAGAATATCTTTTTCATATGGGTGTTTAGAGTTGTACCCCCTAGATCTAGTCTCTAGTCATTCTGCTTAAAGTGCACCAGATTGAAGCATTTTACTTTAAAATGTTCAAACATTTCTTCCCGGTTTGCCTGAGAGGCAGATCTGCTTGTTTTTCTCAACAAGAACTGTTCTTTAAAAGTTGGACTGTTGTAGCTTCAGTGGTTCAGGTTACAGTTACATAGCAGTGAATATAAACAGACTGATTCATGTGAATATTACTGTAAACTAACCTGTTTAAAAGTTTCTCGAACAAATGTAATTTTTTTGGTGGAAGAAGCATGTATCATTTTTTTTACCCTGCCCCTCAAAGAATCGGGAAATTGAGAACCGTTAAGAACCGGAATCGAAAAGTAGAATCGGAATCAGAATCGTGGAAATTCAAACGATACCCAACCCGACCAACGAGGGCACGA
Organism: Pogonophryne albipinna; assembly: GCA_028583405.1. Taxonomy (NCBI): domain Eukaryota; kingdom Metazoa; phylum Chordata; class Actinopteri; order Perciformes; family Artedidraconidae; genus Pogonophryne; species Pogonophryne albipinna. Next base: position 40,684 of record JAPTMU010000331.1, on the reverse strand, counting down.
GATCAGTTTGTGCCCAGATGGAAGGCTGACAGGCAGGTAGGCCATCCAGTTACTTTAGCCGGCTCAGATGATTGGTCGTGCTTTTCACAGCGCCACGGCTTCCACTGATGAAACATTTTGTTATGGATTTGTTGTCAAAGCACTTCAGATATTCATTGCTATCAGGACGTTAAGAGCATTCCAGGGAATATAACAAGTGTTTCTGAAGTGAATTACCTAGCCCACCTTTAAGGGTAAAATGTAAAAAACTAAATCTAAATAACAGGTAGAATAGAGTTAACAGAAAATGTGGGTGAAATTTGGAAAATAAATAGGTTTAAATTTTGTAAAACCAAAGATAATTAAGGGTTAAAGAAAAAAATCCTGCTTTAATGTTATATATATATAAAAAAAATGATATATCAATTTCCCAGCATCGTGCGTCTCGTTACGCTGGAGGTATGGTATAGGTTTTTACAGCATATAAAAGGTGTTAAAAGTGTTTGTATGCAACAAGCTGAACAGTTTAAAATGTTTTTTTGCGATACGATAAAGGCTTCAATCTCTGTTACAGAACAAATGCTTCTAAAATATAGAAACTATACACAACTAATGCAGCAGCACTTACTAATAACTTCATTAGTTATTAGTTTGTATCCTGATGGTTTATTGGAGGTCGCTTTGGATCAAGCATCAGCTAAATGTAATGTAACAGGGACGAGACGTATCGTGTTTCTTCTGCTAACGAGTGTGTACTGTCTGCAACATTATGACATCACTTCCTCTGTGTGTGTGTGTGTGGTGAGGCGTCAGGAGGACATTATAATGCATTTTAAATGTATGCCACGTGTTCTTCCTCCACCTTCCATCACCTTGTTGTGCGACATTGTGTGGGACACACACACACACACACACACACACACACACACACACACACACACACACACACACACACACACACACACACACACACACACACACACACACACACACACACACACACACACACACACACACACACACACACACACACACACACACACACACACACACACACACACACACACACACACACACACACACACACACACACACACACACACACACACACACACACACACACACACACACACAGCGTCAGCGTGCTGATGCACTCCGAGCTAACCTGATTAACATTAGCGTCAGGTATTAGCGATCAGACGGCTAACGAGACTCTTGACACAGATGACGTCTGTCTGTGTGTGTGTGTGTCTGTGTGTGTGTCTGTGTGTGTGTGTGTCTGTGTGTGTGTCTGTCTGTGTCTGTGTGTGTGTGTCTGTGTGTGTCTGTGTGTGTGTGTGTCTGTGTGTGTGTGTGTCTGTGTGTGTCTGTCTGTGTGTGTGTGTGTGTATGTCTCTGTGTGTGTGTGTGTGTGTCTATGTCTGTGTGTGTGTGTGTGTGTGTGTCTATGTCTGTGTGTGTCTATGTCTGTGTGTGTCTGTGTGTCACTCTGACCCTCACACACACGTACTGACGGACGCACAATGTCGCACAATGTCGCACAACAAGTTGAGGGAAGGTGGAGGAAGAACACGTGGCATACATTTAAAATGCATTATTTATAAAGTTTAAACTAAATGTAATTCAAACTATTGTCGCTGAGAGGCAGTGAGGAAAAGAGGACGCAAGAAATGTCCTCTTTTCTTGCGTCCTCTTGTTGTTAAGTTGTTCTATAACTTCAACTAATGCACCAGCACTTATATCCATGTCTGCGTTCCTCTGGTTAGTAGTTTGATGGTTTCTTGGTATTCTTCTAATGCACTTGTTGGAAGTTGTTTTGGAACAAGAATATATCTAGGATTAAAAGACTAATGTCACAGCAGGATTTGGAAAAACTTGTCCATGCTTTTATCTTCAGTAGACTGGACTACTGCAATGGTGTCTTCACAGGTCTCACTAAAACATCTAGAAAGCTGCAGCTGATTCAGAACGCTGCTGCTCGAGTCCTCACTAACACTAAGAAAGTGGATCACTCCTGTTCTGAAGTCTTTACACTGGCTTCCTGTGTGTCAAAGAATAGATTTCAAAATACTGCTGCTGGTTTATAAAGCACTGAATGGTTTAGGCCCAAAATACATTTGTGACCTCCTGCTAAATGATGAACCATCCAGATCTCTCAGGTCTTCAGGGACTGGTCAGCTTTCTGTCCCCAGAGTCAGAACTAAACATGGAGAAGCAGCGTTCAGTTATTATTAGGGATGTCCCGATTACATTTTTTTGCTCCCGATCCGATTCCGATCATTTGATTTTGACAATCTGCCGATACCGATTTTTCCCGATCCGATCTTTATGCAATGGTAACGGCTGGTCATCCAACGCGATGAGTTCAGCTATCTTGGCTGTTATTTGTTTGGCCTTTTCACTGTTCTGGGGCAGTTTCTCTTTCCTTTTAAAAGTCTCTGAAAGTGTCGGTTGTTTCAGTGCCGTTACCTGAGTGGCCGCTGTGTACTCGTCCTGTTGTTGTTGGTGTTTGTTTCTCAGGTGGCGTATTAGATTGGTCGTGTTGAACGTAGCTCTGTTCTTTCCACCACGCGGAACCTCCGCCTTGCAAACATTGCATCTGGCTGTTACACTGCCTTCGCTTTCAATTTCATAATACTTCCAAACTCCTGACATTTTCTCTGTCCCGAGTCCCGAGTCACCAGCTGAACGTAGCCTCTCGTTAGCTTGCTGCTAGACACTGCGCCCACTCTGTTGCCAGCTTTGAGAGAAATAAGCAACCAGGTCTGAAAACAAGCCCAAAAGAAGCAACACATACATGATGTTGTGTCATTTCAAACCAAAACTAAGGCCTCAGGATGACTTTAAGACGTGAACATGGTCATTTTTGTTTTGTAACATTAAATGTAAAAAAAAAAAAAAGATTAAAAAAAAAAAAGAAAAGAAATTCCCGATCCCCGATTTTTTTCCTCCCGATCCCGATCTTTTGAAAATCACGTGATCGGCTCCGATCCCCGATCACGTGATCGGATCGGGACATCTCTAGTTATTATGCTCCAAATATCTGGAACAAACTCCCAGAAACCTGCAGGTCCGCTGCAACTCTGACTACTTTCAAATCCAGCAAGAAGACTTTTCTTTTTGTCGCTGCTTTTAATTGAACTATTCACATCTTAGACTGCACTGTAACTTTTATCACTGTAACTTTTATCACTGTAATTTTTATCACTGTAACTTTTATCACTGTAACTTTTATCACTGTAACTTTTATCACTGTAATTTTTATCACTGTAACTTTTATCACTGTAATTTTTATCACTGTAACTTTTATCCATGTATTTTTTCTTTTAATGTTTATTTTATTAGCTTTTCTTTTTAATGACTGATTTTAAATGCCATTTTCTGAATGTCTTTTGTTTTTTGTAAAGCACTTTGAATTGCCTTGTGTTGAAAAGTGCTATATAAATAAACTTGCCTTGGATAAAAACACGAGCTAAATGTGATGTAACATAATGTACAGATGTGAGCGCTCGTTTAGTTCGAGGATTGAGGATGAGGGGAAAGACGGAAAGAGTTTCGGTCTCAGCATTTTCTGCTTTTGACGTTCTGCCGCTTCTCTTTGGTGTCGCCTCCTCTCTGGTTCAGTTAGTCTCGTAGTTAGAGCGTTTTGTTTCGGCCGCTCGCCCACTATCATCCATCCTCCTCTTCTTCCCCCTCTGCTTTATCTCCGCTGCAGACGTGATGCATCATTTCCCCCCCCGCCCGACACACACCAAAAAACATGCATCGTGTGTGTGTGTGTGTGTGTGTGTACACAGCAGAGTGCACAGGGCATCCTTGTTTGCAGAATGGGTGCTACTGACAGAACACACACACACACACACACACACACACACAGACACAGACACACACAGAGAGAGTGAGGAGGTTTTAGAGAGGGGAAAACGACAGCTCTTACATCACCAGACTCAAGGATTAACCTTAATCGCTGAACACTTCAACACTGCCTCGCTAATTCAACAAATGGCCTGTTCCAGAGAAGACAGACATGCACACACACACACTCTCTCTCTCTCTCTCAAACAAACACGCACCTAAGCTCAAATCAGACACGAGTTCCTCTGAGCTCCGACTCATTAGCGAGATCAGCTGAAATTCACACACACACACACACACACACACACACACACACACACACACACACACACACACACACACACACACACACACACACACACACACACACACACACACACACACACACACACACACACACACACACACACACACACACACACACACACACACACACACACACACACACACACACACACACACACACACACACCAAAGTCCAGAGCCAGGCCCAAATTGGAACAATTAAATATTAGATTACTGTAAGAGAAAGTTTAGACATGTCGCTCTACATGAACTTTTACGAGTTCAAATTATAAAAAAACAAACAGTATTTTTGAAACATCTGGGAAGTTATTTGTTTTGTGGTCAAATAAAGCTCTTTGGGTTTTGGGTTGTTCGAGTCCTTGCTGCTCTGTCATGATTTCCAGTGAGTATCCTGTGTTGGTGGTAAGACACACTAAAACTGGCTTTAGTTAAAGGGCCCAGGTCATGCTCTTCTGGTTATTACTGCAGCCCCCCCCCCTTCCCGCGTCCATTCGCGAGGAAACCACACCAGCTCACACTGTCAGCTCCTCACAGCGGCGAGCCAGTGGGCGAGCTGACCAATCAGAGCACAGTGGGCTCATGGCTTCATTATTTGATCGAGACGAAACAACATGGATAGAGAATGATCCAATGTAATGTGTCACAGCATTAGTAGATTTGCTAATGTCCTATGCCCACACCTTAAAGAGCCTTTAGTTGTTTTAATCCTGAATAAAAAGTAGTTTAATTCCTGAGTGTTGGTCTTAATAAGAGCAACAGCGGTTCAGTTATTTGCCCTGCTGTGTAACAAGTGAGCAGATATATTTAAAGTGAAATAGCATCATCTAGTTACATTTCACTTTACGGCAAATACAAGAGATAGGTTTCTTATTGACAGGTCACATGAGACGAGGGCTGACTGTGTTGCATTAAACATCTATGACCTTTACCGTGTGTGTGTGTGTGTGTGTGTGTGTGTGTGTGTGTGTGTGTGTGTGTGTGTGTGTGTGTGTGTGTGTGTCAGATACAACATCAGGACTAGCAAACAGTGTTGATATTCTGCAGATGTTCTCAGTCCGATGGAGAAATGCCAATCAGTGACAGAAGATTTGTTCTGAAGCGATTTAACAAAGTGGCTTTCAGATGAAACTCCAGCACAGATTCAGAAGTAAATGCACTATTAAAATGTCTCCAGGAATGTGCAGATCGTCATGCATCTCACTGCTTTGTACCTCCTTTTAAACCCTCAGTGTTTACTCCCTTTATGTACAGTCTCACACACAGAGTTGTTATTGTTTGTGACACAACACCAACAATCTTCCTTCTTACTTTAATCAAGTCGCCCCACCCCTTGTTGGTATAATGTACGACTGTTCCTCCGCTCATTAAAGTCGTATATTTAGTTTAGCACGTCCAGAATTAGCTCACTGCTTGTTTTTTTAACTAGGGGGGTTTTGTTTATTGAGTTTGTTTAGAAAATATCCTGACCCTGGGCGACGCGCTGCCTGCAAGACATGAGTCAGGGAACAACAGTCTCTGTGATCAGGCAGACCGTACTGCTGCTTGCACCACAGTTTGTTTGTTTTTCTCGAGTTCACTTCATTGCGACTTGTGTTTTTTCTTCACTTCTGCATGCATGTATGAAGTAGGGCTGTACCCGAATATCCGAATATTCGTTCGTTGGAGTACTATTCGGGTTTCAATTTCATTATTCGGATATTCGTTTTTTTTTTGTTGCATTTATTGAAATCTCCAATATCAACGTAAGAGCTTGTTGGGGGGTGCTAACACTTAACCATACACTTTATCGTTTACTTTCTCCGTCTTTATATGTAGATATTACTTTTTCTCCGTTAATCTCTGTCACGTTGTTTCCATAGCAACAACAACTTCCTGTCAACGGCGCTAACTCTCCTTCAAAATAAAAGCATGTCCATACAAAATAGAAAGCCAAGCCAAATTACACTTAAGACACAACTGCAACAAAAGTAACAAACACAATATCCTTTTCAATTTCAAAGAACACAAATTGGGTTACATTAATAAATAACTATAAAACAACACTACTGTAGAATAACAAAATGAATGCCGTGAATAAACCGAAATACACGTGTTGAAGCAGTTCGCTGCTGATTACTACGGACCCCCCCCCCCCCCCGTGCGGGCCGAATATTCGCTGCTGATTACTACCGATTATCCGGAGCCCGGAAAATGGTACTCGGGACAGCCCTAGTATGAAGTGTGTGTTTTGTAAAAAAGCTAACAAGGATTTAAGCCTTTGCAGACCATTTACATGCATTAAAAACCTACATAACTCACTACAAAACCCCCAAAAGCAATCATCGATTAATCTAAAAATGTCAGAAAGTTAGTTAAAAATGTCAAACTGGAACATTAAGTCGTTTTTGTCTGTGGAACAGTGCAAAACAAAACAAAATAGGTTAATTGTATAAGAATGGAGTTGATATATTTGCCATTTCATCTTCTGTTGTTCCTCTAATCAATTCTTTAGTTCATCTGCATGACTTCAACTACTGTCTACTCAACGTTGCACGCTAACTCATTCTGTATATTGAATCCCCCTCAGGTGACCTTCTGATTAAAAAGGCTTGAACTAGGATTCAAAGTTGAATGTTTGATGGTTAGTCTGTACATGCTGCAGAATATAACATCAAATATGTATTAGGCGCAATCAAGCCGTGATCAATGTGGCAAATCAAGTATTTTATTACCCCATCAGAATGAAATTAAGCATAGTATGTGTTATTTAGTATGATAGGAAACTCAACTGATAAATCTTCATGATTAATCCCCATGATAACTTTTTAAGGAGTGATATCCTGCACACTGGAGAGCGTGATTAACAGAAACAGGATGTTATCAATACTCTAAAAGCAGAGAGTCAGGGTAAGCATTTTAAAGCCACTGCCTAGCGTGATTATAAAACCAGTCGTTCACATTGAAAATGACTCTGAAAGCATCTTTAAGACTCTCCCTCCAGGTGTGTGTGCAGAACAGAGCGGATGTGTCGTCCTGAAACTTACAATGTTTGCTGAGTCTGTACACACAACGTACAAAGAGTTATGAACACTGTGAGACTGTAAAGGGGACCTATCATGCAAAATGCACTTTGTGATGTCTTTTATACATAAATATGTGTCCCCGGTGCGTCGGGGAACTCACGCAGCGTCAGGAAATAAAACCCTCTCTTTTCCTCCGTACCCAAATCTTTTAAAAAACGTGTGTACAACAAGCGGATACCGATTTCCATCCGAACTGACGTCGGTGGACCCACAGAAAGTTGCTATCAGAAACGATGCCTGACGTGTTTTGGACGTCTTTGTTTACATTAGCAAGCCTCGCTAACACTCAGAGCTAACCTGTACTGGAGAGCACATGTGTTTAAAAAGCAGGAAATAAAAAAAAGAACTCACCTTGTGATAAACCCGCAAGAGAAAAATCATTTGAGCTCCATACTGTTTCAGAAATAATCCTTGATGTGGTTTAGAACAGGATGGCGTTTTATCACTGCAGAATTTAACTTTATATCCGGTATAATTCTGATCAGGCATTAGCTCCGCCTCCTCTTCTTTCTTTTTTTTCAAGCTAAGGACCCAAGATCCGCGTTTCTCTAACAGGGCTGCAACAGAGGGGTTTGAGCAGAATGAGGCACGGCTACAACGGGTGATCCGTTTGGTATTTTGAAAAAAAACTTCACAGACATGTTTTGTGTAGGTATGACCCTACAATATATGTTTCAAATATAGCATGACAGGTCCCCTTTAATAAAGGGCAACAAGCTGAGAGCGTTTCACCAAATCACACACGCATGATTCCTAGGACTAAACTCCAGACATAACAGGGTGATATAACATAATTAGGGGTGGGGGAAATAATCGATACAGCATAGTCTCGCGATACTTTGCGGGGCGATATTCAGGGCTCTCGACTAACTTTTTTCACCATCCTCCCGGAACCGTCCCGAAATTAAAATGTTAGTTTTTCTACATTATCATTAGTTAAAATCATTCAAAGTGACCTTTCACATAAATAAAAACATCATACAAATCATTAGATGATAATTCATCAACCTTTTTATTAGAGTAAATCAGTCAAACACGTAAACAAAGGCCAAATATATTAAAAAAAACACGAACGAGAAAGTTACTCTAATATTGAATCCAATCAAGTCCCATCCAATTATCAAAAAAAAACAACTGTGTCCTGAAGACAGAACCCAGAGTAACCACTAACAGGATGACAGTCTGAAACACAGTCAGGAGACCTTTACGAACGGCCCCCTCGCACACCGACGGGAGAGAGAGATCTCGTCTGGATTGGAAAGATCGAAAATACATCATAGACGCATGTTGTAGACTTATTGCATTAGAAACGGAGTTGGCGAAACTAAAACTGCAATATACTGATGACTTATTTTTTAATTTATATATGTGTTTTAACGCATTACATCAACCTTCACATTATATCAAGTTTAAATTAAAGAGGACGTATTCTGCTCATGTTCATATGTGTCAGTTGCATGCTGGGTAACGTACTAAAAACAGCAGAACATGAGTAAAACTACTGCTATCAGCAATTCAATGGGTGTTTAACTTCATTGAACTTTGACACACTGTTGACCAACAACACACAGTCTTAACAACACCAGCATATAAACCACAAAGAGGTGCAGAGTCCAACCACAGGAAGCTATCTGAAGCGCCTTTACCACAACATGGCTCCATTCATTTAGACGCATGTACAAAACAGGCCTTTTTTTCAAAGTAAAAGCCCCGTAGAGTAACTGTTTGTTACAGGAAGCTCAAGTTGAGGCTTGTCTTTCAATATAAAAGCCACAAAGAGTAACTTTAAATTACAGGAAATATATATTTAGTAGGGATGCACGATATTGGTTTTTTGAAACCGATACCGATAACTTCCTGCTTCTCAAGACAGATACCGATAATAATATAATATATATATATTAAATGTACCTGTAGTTTTTGCACACCTGGTGGTTAAAAGAGACTAGTAGTGAGCAAATGACATGAGCATTACTACTATGAACAAAACGAAGCCAAGAACAGTTTTGACTCTTCAAAGTGACCATATTTATTTTCCCAAATAAAGTTCTTGCCTTTTTCAAAAGCCTCGTCGATAGGTAAAAGCCCCGGTGCCTTTGCAGCTGGCTTTGGATTCGCCGCTAGTTTAGCAGCGCAGGCGTCTTCGTACGCTTTTAACACACCATCGTAGCGATGGCGATGTTTCAGGTGACTAATCAGGTTGGAAGTATTATAGCTCGTTGTCTTTTTCCCTCCTCGTGGAACTTCTGCATTTGTTAATACAAATAGCAAGCGAACTATCTAACTCTGAAACTTTGAAATAGTCCCATACTACCGACGACATGTTAGTTTACTGTCCTGGCTTCACGGCCGCACACCATTTACGTCACAGCCAGGCATGAGTTAGGGAGCGCTGGATTTGTGAAAAACTCCCCTCTTCCTAAACCACTAATACCACAGTACTGGCAAAACGGGAGGAGCCGAGTGAAAAACAAGCGCCCCTCATCCCAATCCACCCACACTGCAGGATTTTTTTCTTTTTTTTTACCCAAAAAATATATTGTATATTATCGGGGCTATTAATACTTTTATCGAGTTTATCGGGATGACGTCATAATTCCTAATATCGGACCGATAATTATCGTGCACCACTAATATTTAGGCTTGCTTTTCAAAATAAAAGCTACATACATTAACAGTTTAGTTACAGGAAGTTAAATCGAGGCTTGTTTTTCAATATAAAAGCCACATACTTTAACTTTATAATTACAGGAAACATAGTTTTAGGCTTGCTTTTCAAAATAAAAGCCCTGTAGAGTAACTGTTTGTTACAGGAAGCTCTAGTTGAGGCTTGCTTTTCAAAATAAAAGCCCAATAGGGTAACTGTTTGGCTAAGGAAACTTGGGTTTAGGCTTGCTTTTCAAAATAAAAGCCACATGCAGTAGCAGTAAAGTTACAGGAAGCTTAGGTTTAAACTCCTTTTTCAAAGTAAAAGTCCAATACAATAACTGTATCGTTAGAAATTGTAAACAGACTACAAAGAAGAAGTGAGTACATTTTAAGGTCAATTTTAAATGGTTTCTCAAATCCTTATCATGCAATAAAAACAAAAAACTTTCCCAATGCAAGTTTTGTCAGAGAAGTGTTGCTAAACTGTCGAGTACATAGTCATGCAATTGTAAAGTATCTGCCGTACATTACATTGTTGGTTAATCCCCTCCCTGCACGTACCCATTTATATGAAAGAGTTTCAACATTTACCATCAAGCTAAACCCTAAATATGATATTAGAGAGGTGAGAAACCCTCTGGTAACAAGAGCTCAGTTTCTGTTCTGTTTTTGATGTGAATGTGTCATCATTACTTACTGACAATCAACATCGACACCTCTGATGTTTCCCCGACTCAGACTGCAAGGAATCTGGGTGTGACCCGAGATAACAACCTGTCCTTCACTGCAAACATCGCTGCTACAACCCGCTGCTGCAGATACACGCTTTACAACATCAGGAGGACCCAGTAAGGAGAGACACTACATACTGATATACACCTGAACATCAGCAGGAGAGGACTCTTTAAAGTAGAGACACTACATACTGATATACACCTGAACATCAGCAGGAGAGGACTCTTTAAAGTAGAGACACTACATACTGATATACACCTGAACATCAGCAGGAGAGGACTCTTTAAAGTAGAGTCACTACATACTGATATACACCTGAACATCAGCAGGAGAGGACTCTTTAAAGTAGAGACACTACATACTGATATACACCTGAACATCAGCAGGAGAGGACTCTTTAAAGTAGAGTCACTACATACTGATATACACCTGAACATCAGCAGGAGAGGACTCTTTAAAGCAGAGACACTACATACTGATATACACCTGAACATCAGTAGGAGAGGACTCTTTAAAGTAGAGACACTACATACTGATATACACCTGAACATCAGCAGGAGAGGACTCTTTAAAGTAGAGACACTACATACTGATATACACCTGAACATCAGCAGGAGAGAACTCTTTAAAGTAGAGACACTACATACTGATATACAACTGAACATCATCAGGAGAGGACTCTTTAAAGTAGAGACACTACATACTGATATACACCTGAACATCAGCAAGAGAGGACTCTTTAAAGTAGAGACACTACATACTGATATACACCTGAACATCAGCAGGAGAGGACTCTTTAAAGTAGAGACACTACATACTGATATACACCTGAACATCAGCAGGAGAGGACTCTTTAAAGTAGAGACACTACATACTGATATACACCTGAACATCAGCAGGAGAGGACTCTTTAAAGTAGAGACACTACATACTGATATACACCTGAACATCAGCAGGAGAGGACTCTTTAAAGTAGAGACACTACATACTGATATACACCTGAACATCAGCAGGAGAGGACTCTTTAAAGTAGAGACACTACATACTGATATACACCTGAACATCAGCAGGAGAGGACTCTTTAAAGTAGAGACACTACATACTGATATACACCTGAACATCAGCAGGAGAGGACTCTTTAAAGTAGAGACACTACATACTGATATACACCTGAACATCAGCAGGAGAGGACTCTTTAAAGTAGAGACACTACATACTGATATACACCTGAACATCAGCAGGAGAGGACTCTTTAAAGTAGAGACACTACATACTGATATACACCTGGACATCAGCAGGAGAGGACTCTTTAAAGTAGAGACACTACATACTGATATACACCTGAACATCAGCAGGAGAGGACTCTTTAAAGTAGAGACACTACCTACTGATATACACCTGAACATCAGCAGGAGAGGACTCTTTAAAGCAGAGACACTACATACTGATATACACCTGAACATCAGCAGGAGAGGACTCTTTAAAGTAGAGACACTACATACTGATATACACCTGAACATCAGCAGGAGAGGACTCTTTAAAGTAGAGACACTACATACTGATATACACCTGGACATCAGCAGGAGAGGACTCTTTAAAGTAGAGACACTACATACTGATATACACCTGAACATCAGCAGGAGAGGACTCTTTAAAGTAGAGACACTACCTACTGATATACACCTGAACATCAGCAGGAGAGGACTCTTTAAAGCAGAGACACTACATACTGATATACACCTGAACATCAGCAGGAGAGGACTCTTTAAAGTAGAGACACTACATACTGATATACACCTGAACATCAGTAGGAGAGGACTCTTTAAAGTAGAGACACTACATACTGATATACACCTGAACATCAGCAGGAGAGGACTCTTTAAAGTAGAGACACTACATACTGATATACACCTGAACATCAGCAGGAGAGAACTCTTTAAAGTAGAGACACTACATACTGATATACAACTGAACATCATCAGGAGAGGACTCTTTAAAGTAGAGACACTACATACTGATATACACCTGAACATCAGCAAGAGAGGACTCTTTAAAGTAGAGACACTACATACTGATATACACCTGAACATCAGCAGGAGAGGACTCTTTAAAGTAGAGACACTACATACTGATATACACCTGAACATCAGCAGGAGAGGACTCTTTAAAGTAGAGACACTACATACTGATATACACCTGAACATCAGCAGGACAGGACTCTTTAAAGTAGAGACACTACATACTGATATACACCTGATCATCAGCAGGAGAGGACTCTTTAAAGTAGAGACACTACATACTGATATACACCTGAACATCAGCAGGACAGGACTCTTTAAAGTAGAGACACTACATACTGATATACACCTGAACATCAGCAGGAGAGAACTCTTTAAAGTAGAGACACTACATACTGATATACACCTGAACATCAGCAGGACAGGACTCTTTAAAGTAGAGACACTACATACTGATATACACCTGAACATCAGCAGGAGAGGACTCTTTAAAGTAGAGACACTACATATTGATATACACCTGAACATCAGCAGGAGAGGACTCTTTAAAGTAGAGACACTACATACTGATATACACCTGAACATCAGCAGGAGAGGACTCTTTAAAGTAGAGACACTACATACTGATATACACCTGAACATCAGCAGGAGAGGACTCTTTAAAGTAGAGACACTACATACTGATATAGTGGGTTTTCCGCCTCTCACTGTTGTTAATGTTATAATGATGCAGTAAGGATATAAAATGTGTGTTTCTAATAGATGCCTTAATCAGATTCCTGTGATGTGAGAGTGTGAATCACGACGGGTGAGACAGACGTGAGGAGGCCGGAGGCGAGGACAGTCTGTTGACATACAAAAAAAAAAATGCATTCTGGGAAACGAGATCTCTGAGGCCGTTTTCCATTTATTAGGAAAAAAAAGAAGAAAAAACACCACGCCATCTTCTCCATTTCCTCCCTCCCTCTCTCCAATTCTCACCACCCTATTTTATTCCTCCTTTAATCAATTTCATTTCTCCCCGGCCGACGAGCAAATGCAGCAGTTCTACTGGTCGGGGTTTCCATGGCAACGTGCAGTTGCTAGGCAACCCGCAACTCTCCATCATCCATTCCAGAAGTCTGACAGATGGGAGAGAGGGAGAGGGCGCCGGGGCGAGAGAGAGAGAGAGGATGTTAGGTGAAGAATGAAGAAGAAGAATGTAGAGGAAAAGGATGAAGGAGAAGAAGGAATAAGAAGCAAAGATGACCGACAGATGTAAAAAGAGGCGGAGCTTTGAGATGATGCAATCTTCGTAGGTACATCCAAAATGAATATCATGTTTCCGGTAGGGTTGGTCTGTTTGTCAGCAGCATTGTGGAGAGAAACTAGTGTCAAACGTTTTATAAAACTTGGTGAAAGTGTGTAGCAACGATCCAAATGACAGAGCGGGAAAAAACGCCCTTTTTCTTTTTTACTTTCAACAATACTGCAGATTTCTCCAGATGCCCTTTTAGCCAACTAATATTATGAGGCTCTTTTAAATATACGTCATCAAATGTCTGGACCCGGACCAAGTAACGGTCACATCTGGGCCTGTGACCAATTTCTAAAAATAAGTGAACTTCCCGGAGGCGAGAAACTAATGGAAGCATGCGTCTGTCCAATGAATGGCTAAAATGTCCAAAACACAAACAAAACAATGATCTGAAAGAAGCTAAACCTTTTCACAATCAGGGATAATAAAAATGCCTAAAATGAGAACTATCAGTATAATAATTTGTGCAGGTTTGACGTTTTAAAATGCCGCAGCATCCACTACTTCAGAACTACGCAAAAACGAAGTACCCTTCATGGTCATACATGTAGCAGTAGTATAGAAACCTATTTAAAATCAAGCACCCTCCATTGGAAAACAGCAGGAAACAAAGTTAGTAACACACATCACAGAACGGACTCTGATTGAGGACTTATTTTTTTAAGTATTCAAGGTGAAGTGGTGGTTAGTTTGCCGGCTAAATTTAGAGCGTACAGAATGTGAATTATATAATGGCCATTCTGCCAGACCCTGATTTTTTTGTCTGGCTTTTCAAAAAGACCGCCCATGTAAATGATGTTTAGAAAAAAGTGGATCCTACTTGTACTTTGTAAGAAGATTTTAAAAAGACACTAACCCCCTTTAAGGATTTAGGCTGCATTCACACCTAATAGTCCGCTCTCTGCTGCGCACCAGACCACAGTTTGTTGCATTGTTTCATTTCTCAGAAGGTTCGGTTTGCGTTCACACGGCAAAACTCAAACGGACTATAAACTTTAAACACAAGTCATGTGCACGGAAATGCTGTTCAACCATTGGTCAGACATTAAGGGGGAAAAAAACGCAAATCGTCCAACCCTACTCTCTCCCTCCTTTGTCTGATATATTCTAATCGAACTCTCCTCCTCGTTAACATATTCAAAAGAACATTTTATTGTTGCTCTCCTCACTAAATAATGCTCCCACTGCATCTGCGCCCTGCAGGTAGAACATTCCTGCAGCTCTGCAGGGATTTCTCTCTGACCTTGGTTGTCATGACAGTCTCTTCGTGCTCAAGGACAAAACATTAATGTTAAGAGTGCCGAATTCAAAAGCAAACTCAAAAGCAGCACAGCTTTATGCAACCGATAAATCACCGTCCAACTCTGAGGCTGAAACTCAGAGTCGAATACAGACATGTTTAACGAAAACACCAGGAGAGGATTTATTGTGAAGAAGATCCAATGCGCCTGGGACGATGTATCCTTGTTCATATCCATATATGTCCACACTTTGTGCCAGAATCACTTAGTATGTTGCGTATGGCTCAATCAGTTATGTTTCTAGGGGAAGAAATGGAGGTTGGGGTGTTGAGTAGTCACATTGTTGACCTAAAAATCAAGCCAAATGAAGCCAGAGACAGTTCAATAAAACAGCTTTGTTGAAGCATGACTGTTTCGTCTGTATCAAAAGCAATTCTGCAGCATTAAGACTCAGTTGAAGGGCTTAACAATTATGGAGGCAGGCTGATTATTAAAGCGTGAATGACTCTTTGTTGTGACAGGACAGATTATCTTGGAGAATGTTATGCAAATGAAACGCCTACAATCAAATGAAATGTGTTTTCAGGCGAGGGTCTGTCTCTAAAGATGATGTTGAGATTCCTTACTTTGACGGTAATCTTAAACATATCAATATATCGTATTTGAAGCTTGTTGGTTTGCTATAAATTGTTCATAAAGCAACAGGTGGTTTTAGTAACTGTTTGATTTGTTGAAAACGTAACATGGATTCCTCTCTGGTGACACGCCGTTACGTTCTAACGCGTTGGACAGCCATCTCTTCTCTCATGCAAAACCAAATATTTGCCAGTCAAATGCATTCAGCTCATGAGCTTGTACTATTTCCCCGTACGGTTCTGACCAATGAAAACACTCAGTTAATAAGCTGTGCACGAAGAGCATAGAAAACAATGCAGTGACTAAACAAGAGTCAGAGCATTAAGGCACAGAGGGATTTAAAACGTAGATGTTTTCACACCACTGAGTGTTTCAGGTAAAACATGTGGGTTGTAATTAGAGTTCAGATTGTGTGGGATGGCTTTTATACAAGTGCGCTGACCTGTAGTGTAAAACTATTTGTATGTATGGTAAATGGACTACGTTTATATAGTGATTTCTACTCTTCGAAAGCATTCACAACTCACACAAGCTGCCACCTGCTCATCAGGAGAGACTAACAGTCACACAGCGATGGTCAAAAACATCAGGAGCAATGTGGGGTTCAGTAAGGAAGGTAAGCAAGGGAACTTCTGACATACTGAACTCAGGAACCAACCCCTTTGATTGGTGAATATAACCCTATCAATAGGCGCGTTCACACCGGAGTACTTTTCCCAGGAATAGTTCCGATAGTTCCTGGGATTTTGCTTTCACACCAAAAAGATCTGGAACTAGAACTTTTTTTCGGGAACCATTTTCACCCCTTTTCAGTCCCTGCTAGAGAGGTGGTACTTTCCTGGGGAGGAAAAGGTTCCAATTTCTATTGGCTGGGCGAATTGCAAACCACGCCCCATAAAAAAAGTTTTGTGAAGCCGTCATTTTATTTGCTCGCATTAGCATTATTAGCATTAGCCCCGCGCACCAACGCAGAGAGACTAACTTATGGCAACAGAAAAGAAAACATGGAAGTGGTGGAGATGAGGAGGTGTCGGCGTTCTGGCGATTTACTCAGAAGGCTTCAGTAGAAGCTGCTGGGAGTCCCAGCAGCTTCTACTGAAGCCAGTCCCCAACTCCGGGGACTTCCGGCCGCGGACTCCGGGTGGCAGTATACGCCGTGAAGTGGTTTGCGGGCTGCCAGTAAACCCAAAGCAGAAGAAGAAGAAGTGACGCCAGCGGCTTCATTTGCCTAATCTTCCCTCAAGGAACTTATTCCGGTGTGAACGCGATCGGCTCTTTAGTTCCATGGGGGTACTAAGTGCTGGGAACTAAGTGCTGGGAACCAAGTACGGCAAAGAACTTGGTGTGAAAGCGCCTATTGGCTAAGCCTCCTCTCATAGGAGCGGCCTTTATATCTTCACGTTTGCTCTGTTGTTGGTCTCATGTTATGCTCCAACACTTTAAAACCCAAGCCAAGCTCTCTTGTTCTATTGCCCATTGCTGGTTAAAGTGAAGAGGGTTATCCTATAGATGTAAAAAAGATAATTAGATCCGCTTTGGATAGCGATCATTCCTGTGGAAATTGCTAGAAGGCATCAATTCAAACTGGCCTCTTCAGTACAAAAATACCCTGATTTTCTGCATTCATTGGCCCATCGAGCATGCACACTTTTCCCTTAGAGCCCGCCTCTCATAATTAAACCCCACGTCCCAGATGCTATTTAACATCTGGTCTCAACTTGGCCCAACAAACAGAAGAACAGAAATACCTCTGAATTCAGCCATTAGCTAGCTTTCCAGATCTAATGATTCAAATAGGGGCTTTTTAAGTATTCACACTGGGAAGTTGGTTTGCATCAAAACACATTAAAGCCTGGTTTATAGACTTCTTATTCCCAATGCAAGTCAATGGAAAAGAGTATTTTTAAGCCCCTTGTCCTCATGTGACTGACACAGAAGTTATAGTACCACTGAGATGCACTTAATGGCTGCGTAGGTTTACTTAAGGTGGGCCAGCTTAGCTTTTCTTTGAGTAACGAGCTGCTCCTTAGAGTTGTGGGGAAACACTGCAGTGTGCATGTAAACACAGTCAGTGATGGGGCAGATATCCTGCTGAAAGGTCAGGGCAAAATCATCTAAATCCTTGTTTATACGAGACAGAATAAAGTGCTCTGCTCTCCGTAACAAAGCGTCCACATTAGAGGACCTTTATTCAGCGGGGGACAGTTAATCACCTGGAATGTAAAATGTCCCAGAAGCACTTTGGCCTGGTATCAAGTGTTTGCTGTGAGTCGAGCTAACGAAGCTAATGAGAGCCGGACTAATGGCCTGAAACAGAGGAAGGAGAGAGAGAGACAGATCTGAGAGGATAAGCAGGGCAGCGTGTCGTCTCAATAAACCTCACCCAGGAAGCATACGAGCAGAAACGTCCACGGGTTCCAGGTTGACGGATATGAAGATTTTAACACTTGTGAAAGACCTGAGACTATTTTATTTTAAATTTTAATATACTAAACTGGTCAGTGGAGATAAACATTAGATATAACAGTGATCAATAGAATATACCCCACTAGACAAAGCTTTAATCGGGATGTTAACGTGGTCATTTCTGGATTAATGAGGTGAAATATTGATTTGCTTTTGGGTTAATTTCACAAATGACGTTATACCGAAGGAAAGACAGTCAGTTCAAATGTAACCATTTTCAATATTTGTTCTTAGTGAAATGAACCACATAGTACACTACCACCATTTAAAAAATACTGAACAGTTGATATTGCTTGTATTTTTATTGTTTAAATTATAAATTGTATTATTTTTTGTACAATGTTACACTAGGGATGAGGAAGTGCAACACACACCAGCTGGAATTGTTAATAATTATAAATGGTTTTATTATAAACGGGTGAAACAAAATGGAAGGCACGCAGCCTGAACAAACAAAAGGGCCAAAAGGGCACAGGTTGACAAATAACCTAACAAAAGGAGGACTCTAAAAAAGGAGCCTACTTGAATAAAGAAATATAGCTAATAACCAAAATAACCCTCATTATCAAAGTGGTACAACTAACACAAGGAGTGATACAAAAACACAGCTAAACTAAAGGCAACCGTCACAAAATACTAAGCTACTCTACACTCTAACTAAGCTACTCTACACTCTAACTAAGCTACTCTAGACTCTAACTAAGCTACTCTACACTCTAACTAAGCTACTCTACACTCTAACTAAGCTCCTCTAGACTCTAACTAAGCTCCTCTAGACTCTAACTAAGCTACTCTAGACTCTAACTAAGCTACTCTAGACTCTAACTAAGCTACTCTACACTCTAACTAAGCTCCTCTAGACTCTAACTAAGCTACTCTAGACTCTAACTAAGCTACTCTAGACTCTAACTAAGCTACTCTAGACTCTAACTAAGCTACTCTAGACTCTAACTAAGCTACTCTACACTCTAACTAAGCTCCTCTAGACTCTAACTAAGCTACTCTAGACTCTAACTAAGCTACTCTAGACTCTAACTAAGCTACTCTACACTCTAACTAAGCTACTCTAGACTCTAACTAAGCTACTCTAGACTCTAACTAAGCTACTCTACACTCTAACTAAGCTACTCTACACTCTAACTAAGCTACTCTAGACTCTAACTAAGCTACTCTACACTAACTAAGCTACTCTACACTAACTAAGCTACTCTACACTAACTAAGCTACTCTACACTCTAACTAAGCTCCTCTAGACACTACTAATCACAGGTTTAACCACAGTTAACAGAATTCTCTAAAGAGCAAGTAGCGAGAGGCGTCTGTCCACATGTCAGAGCCTCCCGAATGATCTCCGTCCCCGGCCTTTGTACTCCCCCCCCAGCAGGTGTGCGCCGGCTGTGCGCTGCGATTGGAGTGCGTCGGGCCCGGCATGCTCCAATCGCAATCTTCAGGGGCGGACCAGGAGATGGCAGCCAATGACGGGAGGGCAACCACACAGCTCATTTACATAAAAAACACACCGCTGAAAACACTCAGACCACCAGGAAGGCAGCAGCCGTAACAACAATTAGATTCCAGTTTTCTCGGCGTAGGACTGATTCAGACGTGTGTGTTTGAAAAATGTCCAATAACGGTGGAGCCAAAGTTCAAATGTCAACAATTATTGAATAAAAGATTACGGTTAACATTTCCATCCATCCATCCATCCATCCATCTTCTTCCGCTTATCCGTGGTCGGGTCGCGGGGGTAGCAGTTCCAGCAGAGAGCCCCAAACTTCCTTTTCCCTGGCGACATCAACCAGCTCTGACTGGGGGATCCCAAGGCGCTCCCAGGCCAGCGAAGAGATATAATCCCTCCACCTGGTCCTAGGTCTACCCCTTGGTCTCTTCCCAGCTGGACGTGCCTGGAACACCTCCCTAGGGAGGCGCCCAGGTGGCATCCTAACTAGGTGCCCGAACCACCTCAACTGGCTCCTTTCGACGCGAAGGAGGAGCGGCTCAACTCCGAGTCCCTCCCTGATGACCGAACTTCTCACCTTATCCCTAAGGGAGACACCAGCCACCCTGCGGAGAAAACCCATCTCGGCCGCTTGTATCCGCGATCTCGTTCTTTCGGTCATGACCCATCCTTCATGACCATAGGTGAGGGTAGGAACGAAAATGGCCCGTTAGACAGAGAGCTTTGCCTTCTGGCTCAGCTCCCTTTTCGTCACAACGGTGCGGTAAAGCGACTGCAGTACCGCTCCCGCTGCTCCGATTCTCCGGCCCATCTCACGCTCCATTGTTCCCTCACTCGAGAACAAGACCCCGAGATACTTGAACTCCTTCACTTGGGGTAAGGACTCATTCCCTACTTGGAGTGGACAGTCCATCGGTTTTCTGCTGAGAACCATGGCCTCAGATTTGGAGGTGCTGATCCTCATCCCAGCCGCTTCACACTCGGTTGCGAACCGATCCAGTGAGTGCTGAAGGTCGCAGACCGATGAAGCCATCAGAACCACATCATCTGCAAAAAGCAGTGGTGCAATCCTTAGTCCACCGAACTGCAGACCCCCTCCCCCATGACTACGCCTCGAAATCCGATCCATGTATATTACAAACAGGATTGGTGACAAAGCGCAGCCCTGGCGGAGGCCAACCCTCACCGGAAATGGGTCCGACTTACTGCCGAGGACCCGGACACAGCTCTCGCTTTGGGAGTACAGAGATTGGATGGCCCTGAGTAGAGACCCCCTCACCCCATACTCCCGCAGCACCTCCCACAGAAACTCCCTGGGAACCCGGTCATACGCCTTCTCCAAGTCCACAAAACACATGTAGACCGGATAAGCGTACTCCCAGGCCCCCTCCAGGATCCTTGCGAGAGTAAAAAGCTGATCCGTCGTTCCACGACCAGGACGGAATCCGCATTGTTCCTCCTCAATCTGAGGTTCGACAATCGGCCTGACCCTCCTTTCGAGTACCTTAGAGTAAACTTTCCCGGGGAGGCTGAGTAGTGTGATGCCTCTGTAATTGGCACACACCCTCTGATCCCCCTTTTTAAAAATGGGAACCACCACCCCGGTCTGCCACTCCTTCGGTACTGTTTCCAACTTCCACGCAATGTTGATGAGACGTGTCAACCATGACAGTCCCTCAACACCCAGAGCCTTCAGCATTTCTGGGCGGATCTCATCCACCCCCGGGGCTTTGCCACTGTGGAGTTGTTTAACAACCTCAGTGACCTCCCCCCGGGAGATTGGCGCCGATCCCCCGTCATACTCCAGCTCTGCCTCTAACATAGAGGGCGGAGTTGTCGGGTTCAGGAGTTCCTCAAAGTGTTCCTTCCAACGCCCCAACACTCCATCAGTTGAGGTCAACAACATCCCATCCTTACTGTACACAGCTTGGATGGTTCCCTGCTTCCCCCTCCTGAGGTGTCGGAGAGTTTTCCAGAACAACTTTGGTGCCGCCCGAAAGTCCTTCTTCATGTCCTCTCCGAACTTCTCCCACACCCGCTGCTTTGCCTCGGCCACGGATGAGGCTGCTGCCCTTCGGGCCTGTCGGTACCTTGCAACTGCCTCGGGAGTCCCCCGGGATAACAAATCCCTGAAGGCCTCCTTCTTCAGTCGGACGGCTTCCCTGACCACCGGTGTCCACCAGGAGGTTCGAGGGTTACCGCCCCTTGAGGCACCTAGGACCTTGAGACCACAGCTCCCCGCCGCGGCTTCGGCAATAGAGGCTTTGAACACCGACCACTCTGGTTCAATGTCCCCAACCTCCACAGGAATGCCTGAAAAGCTCCGCCGGAGGTGTGAGTTGAAGGCCTCCTGAACTTGGGCCTCCTCCAGACGTTCCCAGTTCACCCGAACTACACGTTTGGGCTTACCAGGTCTATCCAGAGGCTTCCCCCGCCACTCGACCCAACTCACCACCAGATGGTGATCAGTTGACAACTCCGCCCCTCTCTTTACCCGAGTGTCCAAAACATACGGCCTCAGGTCCGATGATACGATAACGAAATCGATCATGGACCTTCTGCCTAGGGTGCTCTGGTACCACGTACACTTATGAGCATCCTTATGTTCGAACATGGTGTTTGTTATGGCCAATCCATGACTAGCACAGAAGTCCAGTAACAAACCACCACTCCGGTTCAGATCAGGGGGGCCGTTCCTCCCAATCACGCCCCTCCAAGTGTCTCCATCATTGCCCACATGTGCGTTGAAGTCTCCCAGCAAGATTAAAGAGTCCCCTTCAGGAGCCCCATACAGGACTCTTTCCAGGGTCTCCAAGAAGGCTGTATACTCTGAACTGCGGTTGGGTGCATAAGCACACACAACAGTCAGAGTTTTCCCCCCCATAACCCGCAGGCGTAGGGAGGCGACCCTCTCGTCCACTGGGGTAAACTCCAACAACGAAGCACCCAACCGGGGACTTGTGAGTATCCCCACACCCGCCCGGCGCCTCACACCTTGAGCAACTCCGGAGAAGAATAGAGTCCAACCCCTATCCAGAAGTAAGGTTCCAGAGCCGACGCTGTGCGTAGAGGTGAGCCCAACCAGATCCAACTGGTAACGCTCCACCTCCCGCACAAGCTCCGGCTCCTTCCCCCCCAGAGAGGTGACGTTCCACGTCCCCAAAGCCAGCTTCTGTCGCCCGGGTCTGGTCCGTCGAGACCCTCCGCTTTCACTGCCACCCTTCTGGCAGCGCACCCGACCCCATCGCTGTTTCCCGTAGGTGGTGGGCCCGCGGGACGGAGAAGCGGAGGTGTTGCCCACGTTGCCTTTTCGGGCTGGGCCCGGCCGGGCTCCGTAGCAAGCCCGGCCACCAGACGCTTGCCGTCGAGTCCTCCTTCTGGGCCTGGCTCCAGAAAGGGACCCCGGGCTTCCTCCGGGCCGGGTATCCTCACTTCTTGTTGTCGTTTTTTTCATGACGTCTTTTGAACCAATCTTAGTCTGGCCCCTTGCCTGACTAAGATTAACATTTCCAAAATTGTGAAATATTCGGCTTTAATTAATGTCTGCTGGTATTTAGCTTTTTCAAAAAAACAAAATGTCCACTGCAGGGAGCAGCAGCTTTCTCACAGCACGGACAAATTACATTTACAGAACCACAATAACACAAAATCCTTGAACTATTGGCAAAGAGCAAAAGCAACACCATCAGGGTTTTGTCTGCACCTCAAAGCAAAATGCAGCTTTTCCCCATAACATTTTAAAGAGGTGCCAGAAAACAATATTTCTGTTCGTCAGAAACTGTATAATTCCTCCAGAAAAAGAGAGACAGCTTTGTTTTTACCGAGCTCTTGTATACG
This sequence comes from Pogonophryne albipinna, assembly GCA_028583405.1. Classification (NCBI taxonomy): domain Eukaryota; kingdom Metazoa; phylum Chordata; class Actinopteri; order Perciformes; family Artedidraconidae; genus Pogonophryne; species Pogonophryne albipinna. The sequence continues at coordinate 17,144 of JAPTMU010000331.1, read as the reverse complement.
GGCGTCATTCTCGAGAGAATTGATATATCTTAAATACAGGGATGGGTATCGTTAAGGTTTTAACGGCACTACTACTTTCATCGATACCGCTTATCGGTCCGGTCTTTTAACGATACTTTTATCGGTTCTTTTGGAGAAAAAAATAAGGTAAACTAACTAAACAAATTGTGAACAAAACTAACTTTTTATTTAAATTAAATAAATAATATTTCACATCAAAAGAAACAACAATGTTTGAACAAATGGTATTAAATAATCTGATGACAGAACTGTAAACAGAATAGCTGAAACTTTAACAATAAATAACTCAGTTTCCTCTAATCATTAACCCATGTTTGTATAATTGAGTTAACTCCGTGTTGCTGCTAGCATACATAACACGTGACGTGGAAACGTTACTCGTGGATGGGGGGGGGGGGCTACAGAGCTGCTAGAAAGACAGTGGAACCCGGTGCATTCCTCCGTCTGGATGTGGAGCACTTTTGATAAATGTTTAGACAAACTGCTCGTGTTACCGCCCTCACATGCTAAACTCTTATTGCACTTTAGGTAACGAGCATCGAGACGGGTAAAGTTTAACCACGTCGGAGCGCGTTCTCTCCGCCATCTCCTCCGTGTGTGTGTTGCTGCATGGAGCAGCTGCGTGTGTGTAAACTGCCCCGCCCCCCTCGCGCATTTTGCAGTCTTTTTGCGTATTAGAAACGGAGTTGGCGAAACTAAAACTGCAATATAATGTTTGTGTAGCAATAATACATATGACATATATTTTTTACATGTCTCCAGTACCGCTAACGTCGGAGCTTAACGGTACCACGGTCTTTAATAATTCAGCCCCGGGGCCCGTTTAATACCGGGGCTCGGTACCCATCCCTACTTAAATACAGGATCAGAGCCACAGCGTCACCTCGTACTGTATCTTTCTAGAAGCTTTACATTATGAAGAACAAGAGAAGCTGCCAGACTTCACTCACAAGGACAAGTCCATTCAATGCTTTTCCTTTGTTCTTTTATTCTTTACAACTCTTCCAACCTTGAAACACCCTGACCATAGTGACGTCACACTCTGATCCGCAGCACTCAACAGATGAACAGAATATCACTTCATGCAGCCATGGATATGTCCATTTATTTCTGCACCTGTGTGTGTGTCTATGCAGCGGTCTGAGGATCATATGAAGTCCATGATATTTTGATCGTGTCAGATATTATCATTCCTTCTAATGTAATTAATCATATCACAAGTCTAAAATGTGTCTCAATAATTGCAATAACTTATTATTTAAGCCTTACTAAATGGTAAATGGACTGTACTTATAAAGCGCTTTATCCAGTCTTTAAGACCCCTCAAAGCACTTTACATACATGTCATTCACCCATTCACACCCATTCACACAGAGCAGTGTTACTCTAGGACCTAGCATTCACACACATTCACACAGAGCAGTGTACCTTACTCTAGGACCTAGCATTCACACACATTCACACAGAGCAGTGTACCTTACTCTACGACCTAGCATTCACACACATTCTCACACCGTTGGCCATCGGGAGCAACTCAGGGTTAAGTATCGTGCCCAAGGATACATCGACATGTTGGCTGCATGGGCTGGGAATCGAACCCACAACCTTCTGGTTGAAAGACGACCGCACTCCCTCGCAGCCACAGTCGCACAATAGTCATGTGCCCAAAAACTAATCGCACATGTGTTCCTGCAGCCCTGGATATGACAAAGTGAGACTCAATGTATTTCAGCACCTATCAGCTGTCTGAGGATCATATTAAGTCCTTCTAATGTCCCGAATCATATCACAAGTCTAATTAATCGCAATTAGTTATTATTTACTAATCGTGGCACTTTACTAACAGTCATGTGCACACACTACAGTAAGAGCAGATTAGAGGAAGTCAGATGTGCTGATAGTGAACACAGAGTGAGTTTTATTAAACTAGACTCGCGCAGTTTGAGTTGTAGTTAGAGCAATATTAGGTAAAGGCAAAATATCTGAAACTATCCGTCAAAATAATCCGTTATTTTTTCACGCAGCCCTGGATATGACAATTTACTTCTGCATCTGTTTCTAAGCAGATGTCTGATGATCATATGGAGTCTTTCTAATGTCACAAGTCTAAAATGAGTCTTAATAAGTTGTTATTTACTAACCATGCAGGGTTACTCACACTAAGAGCGGAATAGAGGAAGTCAGAAAGGGGACAGATATCACCTGACAAGTGTTAAAACATGTTTTAAACGGTTGGGTGTCATCCGTTTTAAACTGGTTTCCATTAAGCGTGGATGCAGCTTAATCACAATTGTAGTTTCAGTGCAATAGACTCGTGCAGTTTGAGTCGTAGTAAGTGCAATATTGGCAATTAGTTATTATTTACTAATCGTGCAGCCTTACGAACAGTCATGTGCACACTAGGAGCAGAATAGAGGAAGTCAGATGTGCTGATAGTGAACACAGAGTGGTGCGTAGCTGCAGACGAAGGGAAGCAGCAGAATTAACGCAGAGTCTTTCCACGGGGGAGAGGCTGGACGGTGAGTAAAGATTCAGAAGTCCCTCGGTACCTCCCCTGCTACGACACAAATAAACTGGCTCAGAGCCGACAGAACGCAGTGGAAACACAGCAGAGGAGGGGGAAGCAGGAAGCACGACAACACCACAACAACACAACAACACAACGAGAGATGGCAAAGTACACACATCCTGTACTCAAGTAGAAGTACAGATACTCGTGTTTAAAAATACTCTGGTGAAAGTAGAAGTACTGACTAAACTTCTTTACTCAAGTCAAAGTAAAGAGGCTTTGAAGTGTACTCCAGTAAAAAGTACCCATAGCTAGCAGCTGCTTTAAAGAGTACCTGACCTCCCTTTATATTAATAGAACAATAATGTCATTGTTAGCTAATGAATGTTTCCATGCTGAACAACGGCAACATGACAACGTTTCCATTGGTCCCTCTTCTTTAGAGAAGACCAGGAAATGATGGATACACGGATCGTGTTCAAATCAATAGGCACGCAATGACTCTAAAGAATAATGATCACGCCACCAAACACACATTCAGACTAAAGGAACCAGCTGTTTGGGAAATGAGAGAAGTAGAAAGTACAGGTATTTGGGTTCAACATGTAAGAAGTACAAAGTACAGGTATTTGAGTTCAACATGTAAGAAGTAGAAAGTACAGGTATTTGGGTTCAACATGTAAGAAGTAGAAAGTACAGGTATTTGGGTTCAACATGTAAGAAGTAGAAAGTACAGGTATTTGAGTTCAACATGTAAGAAGTAGAAAGTACAGGTATTTGAGTTCAACATGTAAGAAGTAGAAAGTACAGGTATTTGTGTTCAACATGTAAGAAGTAGAAAGTACAGGTATTTGAGTTCAACATGTAAGAAGTAGAAAGTACAGGTATTTGAGTTCAACATGTAAGAAGTAGAAAGTACAGGTATTTGAGTTCAACAGGTAAGAAGTAGAAAGTACAGGTATTTGGGTTCAACATGTAAGAAGTAGAAAGTACAGGTATTTGTGTTCAACATGTAAGAAGTAGAAAGTACAGGTATTTGAGTTCAACATGTGAGAAGTAGAAAGTACAGGTATTTGGGTTCAACATGTGAGAAGTAGAAAGTACAGGTATTTGGGTTCAACATGTGAGAAGTAGAAAGTACAGGTATTTGGGTTCAACATGTGAGAAGTAGAAAGTACAGGTATTTGGGTTCAACATGTAAGAAGTAGAAAGTACAGGTATTTGGGTTCAACATGTAAGAAGTAGAAAGTACAGGTATTTGGGTTCAACATGTGAGAAGTAGAAAGTACAGGTATTTGGGTTCAACATGTGAGAAGTAGAAAGTACAGGTATTTGAGTTCAACATGTGAGAAGTAGAAAGTACAGGTATTTGGGTTCAACATGTAAGAAGTAGAAAGTACAGGTATTTGGGTTCAACATGTGAGAAGTAGAAAGTACAGGTATTTGGGTTCAACATGTAAGAAGTAGAAAGTACAGGTATTTGAGTTCAACATGTGAGAAGTAGAAAGTACAGGTATTTGGGTTCAACATGTAAGAAGTAGAAAGTACAGGTATTTGAGTTCAACATGTAAGAAGTAGAAAGTACAGGTATTTGAGTTCAACATGTGAGAAGTAGAAAGTACAGGTATTTGAGTTCAACAGGTAAGAAGTAGAAAGTACAGGTATTTGGGTTCAACATGTAAGAAGTAGAAAGTACAGGTATTTGTGTTCAACATGTGAGAAGTAGAAAGTACAGGTATTTGGGTTCAACATGTAAGAAGTAGAAAGTACAGGTATTTGGGTTCAACATGTAAGAAGTAGAAAGTACAGGTATTTGTGTTCAACATGTAAGAAGTAGAAAGTACAGGTATTTGGGTTCAACATGTAAGAAGTAGAAAGTACAGGTATTTGAGTTCAACAGGTAAGAAGTAGAAAGTACAGGTATTTGGGTTCAACATGTAAGAAGTAGAAAGTACAGGTATTTGTGTTCAACATGTGAGAAGTAGAAAGTACAGGTATTTGGGTTCAACATGTAAGAAGTAGAAAGTACAGGTATTTGGGTTCAACATGTAAGAAGTAGAAAGTACAGGTATTTGTGTTCAACATGTGAGAAGTAGAAAGTACAGGTATTTGAGTTCAACATGTAAGAAGTAGAAAGTACAGGTATTTGAGTTCAACATGTAAGAAGTAGAAAGTACAGGTATTTGGGTTCAACATGTAAGAAGTAGAAAGTACAGGTATTTGGGTTCAACATGTAAGAAGTAGAAAGTACAGGTATTTGGGTTCAACATGTAAGAAGTAGAAAGTACAGGTATTTGTGTTCAACATGTGAGAAGTAGAAAGTACAGGTATTTGGGTTCAACATGTAAGAAGTAGAAAGTACAGGTATTTGGGTTCAACATGTAAGAAGTAGAAAGTACAGGTATTTGTGTTCAACATGTAAGAAGTAGAAAGTACAGGTATTTGTGTTCAACATGTAAGAAGTAGAAAGTACAGGTATTTGAGTTCAACATGTAAGAAGTAGAAAGTACAGGTATTTGAGTTCAACATGTAAGAAGTAGAAAGTACAGGTATTTGAGTTCAACAGGTAAGAAGTAGAAAGTACAGGTATTTGGGTTCAACATGTAAGAAGTAGAAAGTACAGGTATTTGTGTTCAACATGTGAGAAGTAGAAAGTACAGGTATTTGGGTTCAACATGTAAGAAGTAGAAAGTACAGGTATTTGGGTTCAACATGTAAGAAGTAGAAAGTACAGGTATTTGTGTTCAACATGTGAGAAGTAGAAAGTACAGGTATTTGGGTTCAACATGTAAGAAGTAGAAAGTACAGGTATTTGGGTTCAACATGTAAGAAGTAGAAAGTACAGGTATTTGGGTTCAACATGTAAGAAGTAGAAAGTACAGGTATTTGTGTTCAACATGTGAGAAGTAGAAAGTACAGGTATTTGGGTTCAACATGTAAGAAGTAGAAAGTACAGGTATTTGGGTTCAACATGTAAGAAGTAGAAAGTACAGGTATTTGTGTTCAACATGTAAGAAGTAGAAAGTACAGGTATTTGAGTTCAACATGTAAGAAGTAGAAAGTACAGGTATTTGTGTTCAACATGTAAGAAGTAGAAAGTACAGGTATTTGGGTTCAACATGTAAGAAGTAGAAAGTACAGGTATTTGTGTTCAACATGTAAGAAGTAGAAAGTACAGGTATTTGAGTTCAACATGTGAGAAGTAGAAAGTACAGGTATTTGGGTTCAACATGTAAGAAGTAGAAAGTACAGGTATTTGGGTTCAACATGTAAGAAGTAGAAAGTACAGGTATTTGTGTTCAACATGTAAGAAGTAGAAAGTACAGGTATTTGGGTTCAACATGTAAGAAGTAGAAAGTACAGGTATTTGTGTTCAACATGTAAGAAGTAGAAAGTACAGGTATTTGAGTTCAACATGTAAGAAGTAGAAAGTACAGGTATTTGTGTTCAACATGTAAGAAGTAGAAAGTACAGATATTTGGGTTCAACATGTAAGAAGTAGAAAGTACAGGTATTTGGGTTCAACATGTAAGAAGTAGAAAGTACAGGTATTTGTGTTCAACATGTAAGAAGTAGAAAGTACAGGTATTTGAGTTCAACATGTGAGAAGTAGAAAGTACAGGTATTTGTGTTCAACATGTAAGAAGTAGAAAGTACAGGTATTTGTGTTCAACATGTAAGAAGTAGAAAGTACAGGTATTTGTGTTCAACATGTAAGAAGTAGAAAGTACAGGTATTTGGGTTCAACATGTAAGAAGTAGAAAGTACAGGTATTTGTGTTCAACATGTAAGAAGTAGAAAGTACAGGTATTTGAGTTCAACATGTAAGAAGTAGAAAGTACAGGTATTTGTGTTCAACATGTAAGAAGTAGAAAGTACAGATATTTGGGTTCAACATGTAAGAAGTAGAAAGTACAGGTATTTGGGTTCAACATGTAAGAAGTAGAAAGTACAGGTATTTGTGTTCAACATGTAAGAAGTAGAAAGTACAGGTATTTGAGTTCAACATGTGAGAAGTAGAAAGTACAGGTATTTGAGTTCAACATGTAAGAAGTAGAAAGTACAGGTATTTGGGTTCAACATGTAAGAAGTAGAAAGTACAGGTATTTGGGTTCAACATGTAAGAAGTAGAAAGTACAGGTATTTGTGTTCAACATGTAAGAAGTAGAAAGTACAGGTATTTGAGTTCAACATGTAAGAAGTAGAAAGTACAGGTATTTGAGTTCAAAGTGTAAGAAGTAGAAAGTACAGGTATTTGAGTTCAACATGTAAGAAGTAGAAAGTACAGGTATTTGAGTTCAACATGTAAGAAGTAGAAAGTACAGGTATTTGAGTTCAACATGTAAGAAGTAGAAAGTACAGGTATTTGTGTTCAACATGTAAGAAGTAGAAAGTACAGGTATTTCCACAGGTTGTTCTGCTGCAGAAAGAGATTTATGAGACCGCACCGATGCTCGTAAAAACGCCTCAGAAACAACAAGAGAAGCTTTTTTATAAAGGGCAGCACTATCAATAGTATCAAGACAAAATGGGGACAAGTGCAATATCTAAATAACAGGAAGTGCTATGTGGTTAAAGGTTAAATAGATGTTAAAGAAAGAATGACGTAAGGTTGAGCTGCAGAGTAAACCCGGCCTACACATGGAAGTCTTCAGACCTAACACGGGTTTGTTTGGTCCAGATGCTCAAAGTAATACATTGTTTAAAGAGTGTGAATAATGAAGCAAACATCAATATTTCATCATCAATCTTTGTTATCTCTGTCGAAATAATCCCAATTAGACCTTTTTTTCAAAGCCATCAGCACTTCCAACTTTTGATCAATTGTAAATCCACCATAAAATATTCATCATAAACGTTGAAAATAACAAGAAATTCAGTAAAAATGTGTATTTTTTTTATGCAGAGAAAGCAGAAACATTATAGCATTTGAGATGAAATGAATATGAATAGATTTCATGGAGCTGAGACATCAGAGAAAAAGAGATATCTATATTTAACTACAAAGAAACACGACTATCTTGTGACTGTTGAGCAATCTATATACTGTACATCTGTGACCCGCTCTATCGAAATCAGTCAGAAGTCTCAACGGCTCATTTCAAAATAAACCTGGATTTGTGTAAAAAACTATTTTCGGGGTTCGGGTGTTTTGTTTGATTTTAAACAAAGTCTTGGCTTTCAGAATATGAAACTTTTATTTCCAAACTCACGATAAATACATTCTTTAAGCTTGTAAAGGGAAGATGACAGGCACTCTGCTCTTCCACACGCCGCCCCCCCTCCCTCCGCTGACATTATGAATGTAAGCGTATAGTAATCATAGATAACACGGCAGGGTCCGTTACAGTTTGTTTTCATCTGATTTCAAATAAACAAAGTCTTGGCTTTCAGAATATTAAACTTGTTTCGGCAAATTCAGATGATAAATACAGCTTTGAAGCTTCGGCATAATTACAAGCGGAGAACGGAGTAACTTAACGTCACAGCAGGCGTAACAACAGCCGGTGTTTCTCCTGAGGGTTTTCCCCGGGAAACAAACACAATACACACAAACGCAAAATTACACAAACACACACACGTATACACACACACACACGTATACACACACACGTATACAAACACACGTATACACACACACACACACGTATACAAACACACACGTATACAAACACACACACACTCGCGAGCTTCCCCCAGACCAGTAATCCAAACGAAAATATCTCCCCTCCATAGTATTTTGATCATTTGCTAATAACCAATCAGATCGATGGATTCCAGAGAAGAGGTGACTCGGTGATAGTCATATATAATGTGACATATGTTGCTTAATATTTGGAGTACAACAACAATCCTGATATCATTAGAAAGCTAGGAATCAAAATGTGTCTTCGGGTCAATGCGACTGATTTCGATAGAGCAGGTCACATATATATAATGCACATGTATGCATGTACTACATTCCTGTTTTCTGGTTCTACAGCAGTAGATTATTCCATTTTTTACATTCAAATGTTTAATTTTGTGATGTTCCTATCCAATAAGTCCATTGTTTACACATAAGCTTCCTTGAAATTGACGATGATTGACAAAGTGACCGTTGTCAGAGAGCTAACGGCGGCTAACCGTGAAGCAGGCAGGTTTCCTTTTGGAGTTATTTATGGTTTAACGTTAATTAGCTGCAGCTGATATAATCTGCCGCTGGCCATGATCGACATTCACACCGGAGAGAAGCAACGGTCAGTGTCGGAAAAGATGCTCGTCACCTGAACGTTCTGCACACGGCCTATCAAGCTAAACCACACACTCATGCTAGCACCTCTGGGAGAAAACACAGAACTGCTCACATCCAGGTGTTTAGAGAAAGTCAACGGTCAGAATAAGTGTGATTGGATCCTGTGTGCACAAACAGGGAATTTGACCACCGTTGCTCTCAGTGTAATAACATAGAAATAATCATAAGAGCTGAGAACAAGGACGACAAAGACACAGGACTATTGTGTAAATAAGTGTGTGTACAAACAGGACGATATAAGAGTCAAAAAGCACCAATGGACAAAAAGATAATATTCATAAAATGTCAAAATGTGGACGTGTTGATAAATAACCAAAGTTCATCCTCTGGGGATCATGAATGCCTGGAGCAAATTGCATGGAAACTCATCCAAAGGTAGTTGAATTATCTTACTAAAAAAACACACTTGACAACTTCATTATGTTGCTTGAGGAAAAGGGTCACCAAAGTCAGAAGGATTCATCCTCTGGGGATCACGAATGCCTGAAGCAAATTGCATGTCAACCAATCCAAACCTATCCAAATTATCTTACTCAGAAGCACACTTGACAACCTGTTAGTGCTAGAGTAAAAACGGGGTTCAGAAGGGGACCAAAGTCAGAAGGATTCATCCTCTGGGGATCATGAATGTCTGAAGCAAATTGCAAGGCAACCGATAAAAAAGTTGTTGAATTATCTAACTAAAAAACACACTTGACAACTTCATTATGACGCTAGAGGAAAAGTCAGAGGGTCCCCAAAGACAGAAGGATTCATCCTCTGGGGATCATGAATGTCGGCACGAAAATGAGTGCCAATCCATGAAGTAGATGTTGATATATATCAGTGTATTAAATACAAACTCTGAATGGACTCAATGTGTTATTAAGCTCTGAAAAGAAGCCGGTGGGACTTGAGAAAGTGATCGCATGTCTTCAGCAGCTGAAACACATTTTAACCATCATTTAAGGTCTGCAGCCTTCATTTGGTGTCCTTTAATGCAACGATAACGGTGAGACTTACCAATTTTCTGGTTGAAGATCTTGTCGAACGTCAGCTCGTCTCTCTCCTCCAGGTACTTCTGCATCACACTGCGAATACTGTGAACACAGAGGAGAGAAAAAGTAGATTAATAAACACATCATCTTCATATTGTCAGAATGTGTCCCACAGCGATGGAAGTTTACAGTGTTACACTATAAGAGGTATAGCAGGTAAAAAGGCAAGCAATAATAACAAAGAAAAGCTCAACATAAGTCATAAGAATAAGTGAACAACCGTAGCTAAGAAATGCGCTTCAATTTTGACTTGAGCCGTCCCTTATAGATACTGTCTTTTTACGTTAGTGAGCCGGATCATTTGGCTCGGCTCCCTTAAAGCGCCGGGTGTTTCGCCTCCCACACGGCTCTTCATGTTACCAGTTTACCACAGAGCCTGTTGTCCCGTAGCAGGCACCGCCGATGTCGGGGAAACGATCTTCAATACTCCGAAAAGAATCCCACCAGACTCCTTTACCCCTCCAACAGAGGGAAGTCCTTGTTCTTGTCCTTTTTCCTTTTCATTATTTCAAGCGATAAAAACTCTCGATCTTCTCTCGAATTATTAATATTTTTGGACGCCCTTGGCTCGAGTTCAGGGCGTCCCGAGCTGGGCGTCAAATGACGGCACCCTGGCGGAAACGCTGATGACACTTATATAGCGCTTTTCTAAAAACTCAAAGACGCTTTGACAGAATAAAACAACAAAAACTAAGAAAAATACAAAAACCAGTGTTGAACAGGTGGGTTTGGAGTAATTTTTTGAATGTAATGCATAGAGAGGTAACTTGTGCTATAGTGTAATAAACAGCTGATCTGAGACATGTTGGACGTCCTCCTCCAGATCCCAGCCTTATTTTGGGACTCTCCCAGCCACCTGTCCCCTGAAACTGAACTGTGGGAAGAGAGGGACTCATGGGAGGCAGCGGGGGGACCTGGAGAGAAACATGCTGCCCTGGGAACGGGTGTTAATGAGAGGAGAGCTGGGAGGATGAATCAATTAGCACCCCCCCCTCCCCCCCCCACGGGCCCATTAACACCACAGCACCTCCTGCGGGGTTCACCTCCTGATGGTGCTAGTTGTGTCCCAGAAGCATCACAATCATAAAGAAGCTGCCACGATCACGTCCAAATACTACGTCAAAGACTATAGGAAGCTCAGTGGACATTTTTAAACGACAGCTAAAGACAAAGACTGTGTTGCTGCTAGCATACAGAACACCTGATGTGGAAACGTTACTCGTGGATGGGGGGGGGGGGCTACAGAGCTGCGAGAAAGACAGTGGAACCCGGTGCATTTCTCCGTCTGGATGTGGAGCACTTTGATAAATGTTTAGACAAACTGCTCGTGTTACCGCCCTCACATGCTAAACTCTTATTGCACTTTAGGCAACGAGCATCGAGACGGGTAAAGTTTAACCACCTCGGAGTGCGTTCTCTCCGCCATCTCCTCCGTGTGTGCGTGTGTGTTGCTGCATGTAGCAGCTGCGTGTGTGTTGCTGCATGTAGCAGCCGCGTGTGTGTAAACGGCCCCGCCCCCTCGCACACAGACGGGGGAGAGAGATCTCGTCACGATTGGAAAGATCAAAAATACACCATAGACGCATTTTTGTTTTCTTTTTGAATGTTAGAAACGAGTTGGCGACACTAAGACTGCGATATAATGCTTATGTAGCAACAATACATGACATATGTTTTTTAAATGCCTCCAGTACCGATAACGTTGGAGCTTAACGGCACGTAAAACATACGTGATGACGTCACCAACGAATCGACGACTGAATTAGTTGGCAACTAAGTCCATTAGTTGTTGCACCCCTACTCCTAACCTGTTGAAATGTTATATTTTGCCGCATGTTTCTGTAAAGGTTTTAAAATCTGATCGGAGGGGAATTTCTTGTGTATTTTTAACTTGTAATGTCTGCGTTTTGAGCGTTGCACGTGAGGTATGAAAGGTGCTATATAAATAAAGCTTTATTATTATTATCAGTGCAGGGACTCCGATGTCAATAAGTGGTATTTGTTGATGAATAAGAATACAAATGGACCGTTACACATGTTCAGACACTGCAATTAACTCCCGTTAAAACACAAGAGGGGAAAACAATTGTTCTTTCCATTGACTTATGTCATTTTGGCTGCTGGCTATCGAGAGAAACAAGTTTACAATGTTATGTACAGCGTCTTTGAGCATTAGGAAAAGCACTTATTAAAAGCTTCAGGGTGTTTAAGCTCCTCATCAACAAGGTACAGAAAACAGAACTAAGTTTCTATTAGCTTACCAATCTACCTAGTCTGTAGCCTCGGCTTCAATCAATATTATAAATGACATTTAAATGAAGAGCAAATATGAACAAGCAACCAGTGGCTGCTGTATCTGAAACAATGGATGCCTGTGGGATTATTATTAAATCTAGCTTAATATATAAAAACAAGGAGGCATAATTTGACATACGATTAGCCTTTGGTAGCATTCAAACTGTAGGCGATGATACACCAAAGGGTCTTGTTTTTAGGTCGATACATATATAAATGCATGCTTTACTACTAAGTGTATTTATATCCAGCTACAGACGAGCAAGAGGGAAAGCAAGTGTCACGTCTCTGAAGCAAAGACACACAGAAAAGCCAAATTAACCCGTTTATTTGAACTCAATGCCACTGAAACTATCCCTTCATAATGCTCAAACTAGGAACCTCAACACAACGAGTGATCAGACCAGTACACCCAGTTGGTTTGCCGATTTGAATACAAGTGGGAAGAAGCGTGAATGCAACGTTTTTGAAGTGCAGCTACAGGAACAAGAAGCTAGGAAGTAAACACTTCCTCTTTCTGAGGAGCGGTGTGAATCACCAGCAGCTGACTCTTTATTCTCTGAAGCCTCCACACTTTGGTGACACTTAGTGTACGAGTGGAGCCTTATTAGGCATCAAAAACACATGAGGGGGGGGTTCCAATAGTGTGTGTGTGTGGTTAGATATAGAGGACATCACACACAGGTGCAAAAATACATTTAAGTTGTGCATCATGTGTCATTTTTATAATATCACAAACAGCTCTGACATGTTCATAGCTATTGATGCGTGAACAAACAAGTCATTGCGATTAGGGCTGCTCGGTTATGGCAAAAATCATAATCTCGATTATTTGGGTCAATAATTAATCTCTTTCAAGTATTACTAGTCATCAACAATTCAAAACTAAAGTAAAAACAATTATATTTGCAGATTACTCCAGCTAACAAGTATTGGATATTCCCAGTATTACTTATATATGCATTTACTTTTTTCTTGCCCTAACTTTAATTTTTTTTAATGTTTCCTGTTTTCATTAGTTTTCTTTGTTTCCTTAATTTGTATACGTTTTTGACGAAATAAATGCCATTATTATATTGATGCTAATTAGAGATGTCCCGATCCGATCACGTGATCGGGGATCGGAGCCGATCACGTGATTTTCAAAAGATCGGGAGAAAAAAAATAGGGGATCGGGATTTTTTTTTAAATTATTATTTAATGTTACAAAACAAAAATAATCATGTTCACGTCTTAAAGTCATCATGAGGCCTTAGTTTTGGTTTGAAATGACACAACATCATGTATGTGTTGCTTCTTTTGGGCTTGTTTTCAGACCTGGTTGCTTATTTCTCTCAAAGCTGGCAACAGAGTGGGCGCGCAGTGTCTAGCAGCAAGCTAACGAGAGGCTACGTTCAGCTGGTGACTCGGGACTCGGGACAGAGAAAATGTCAGGAGTTTGGAAGTATTATGAAATTGAAAGCGAAGGCAGTGTAACAGCCAGATGCAATGTTTGCAAGGCGGAGGTTCCGCGTGGTGGAAAGAACAGAGCTACGTTCAACACGACCAATCTAATACGCCACCTGAGAAACAAACACCAACAACAACAGGACGAGTACACAGCGGCCACTCAGGTAACGGCACTGAAACAACCGACACTTTCAGAGACTTTTAAAAGGAAAGAGAAACTGCCCCAGAACAGTGAAAAGGCCAAACAAATAACAGCCAAGAGCTGAACTCATCGCGTTGGATGACCAGCCGTTATCTGTTACCTTTTTTTTTCTTCTTAATGCATTGCATAAAGATCGGATCGGGAAAAATCGGTATCGGCAGATTGTCAAAATCAAATGATCGGAATCGGATCGGGAGCAAAAAAATGTGATCGGGACATCCCTAATTCTAATGATGATGCACGGGAGGGCTACTCCCCATAAGCTATGCTTCAGCCCTCCCGCTTCTACTAGTTTTGTTCATTTGTGTGTATGAATTATACGTTTGTTTGATTTTAGTAGAATAAATAAATAATAAAAAAAATAAAAATAATTGCGATTATTAAATGCGATTATTCATTGACTTTGAAAACATCCATTTATTGGAGAAAAAAATGTGAACAATATGTTTTTAACAGTTGATTTCCCTGAACTTTAAGTTTAATTCAACTGAAAAAATAATAATCGTTTTATTTCGATTACGTTGTTTTCGTAATCGTTGCAAGCCATAATCGCGATTAAAATACGATTAATTGAGCAGCCCTAATTACGATTCATTTTTCTTGAACCAATAGGATAATGCAGTAGTTTATGTTTTGGAATTTTGATGAAATGTCGATTACTTGTCGAGTCGTATCAAAGTGCTTTGTGCCATTCAAGCCCTGAAAAATAACTTTTTAAAACCTCAAAGATTATTATCCTTATCCATTACTATAATGATTATTCTCAAGGTCAATGACCTAGAATTGTAAAAAATGTCCTTTAGTGTTATTAAAAATCAATGATATCATCTTTAAATGTCTCAAAATGTAAGAATATTGAGTTTAATGTCATGAAAAATTGAAAATATATATATTTTGTCATATCTGCACGAAACACGTTAAATACTCTCTGTTGCAAAGTGCCAGCTGACTTTAACACACATAGACAGTGTTATAAGAAAATCAATGATATGGTCTTTAAATGTCTCAAAACTCAAGGATATTGAGTGTAATGTCATGAAAAATGCAGAAAAACAGGATAATATCCACATTTCAAAGGCTGGAAACTGCATTTGTTGTCATTTATATATAGAAATTGTATTCATTGGGATAAACCCCTTGAGATGCACCATCTCGTTTTCAAGGGGGTCCCGACTATAGCAACAACTTACAGACATAAACAAAAAGACAAAATGCAAAACATGACACACAAGACAAACCACATACAGTCTGTTAAAGGTCCCGTGTCATGGCCATTTCCACTGATCATAATTCCTTTGTTGAGGTCTACTAGAATAGATTTATATTGTGCAATGTTCCAAACTCACATTGGTTTCTCAAACAGCATCTCTGTAAACTACGTGTATTCACTGAATGTCACTCTCTGCCTTTAACGGCTCGTTGTAGCTCCAATAGCTCCAGCCCCCCCCCTCCCTGTGAGCCCAGTGTGCTCTGATTGGTCGGGACGTTGTGAATCGCGCTGAGCTCCGTGGAGGTGTGATTTTCCTTGTTTAGCGATACACAGCGAAACACAGCCAAACTCACCCTGAGCACACAAAGTCACAGCCGAAGTAACAACAATAAGTGTGGCTTGATATTGAGTAAGAAAAAGGTTGATAAACGCTGTGAGAATGGGTCTGCAGAGAGAATTTCGCCTTGATCCCAACTGTCTGTTATCAGCCTGCAGCCAGGGAGGAGAGATCAGCAGAGCTGCCTGCACTGAGTGTGTGAGGAAGTCCGTGGATTGGTCAATTTGGACCAATCAGCGGGGGCCAGAGTCCTGCATCGGGGCGGGTACCCGCGGGTACCCGACGGGTGACCCGCAAAAAAAGTGATTCGCGGGTGGTATTTTTTCAAACGCTTTTTTCCGGGTTCGGTTCTGGGTAAAACAAAGATGATGCGGGTCGGGTCGCGGGTATTGCATAATAAATATATTAAAATAATAATAATTTAGTTTAATGTTTAAATCCTCAGACCTCTCCCCCGCGGGACCGTGCATAATCATAACCTCTGCAGCGCATCAATCTGCTACTGAGCGCGCCACATTCGAAATGGCTGAGGTGAAGCTCTCTAGCGGAGAATACAGCATTTTCAATAACTCTTCCTCAAGAGCGAAATCCAACGTCTGGAGGCTTTTGGTTCCTAGATGGAGGAAATAACCAACATCCCACGCTTTTTGAGACAAATATGCAACTGCATGTGTTAACAATTGCACGTTTTCACTGCTCATATATAGGCCTATGCAGGTTCGGGTCGGGTTGCGGATCTTGTGCCGACGGGTCGGGTTGCGGAACTAATTGGCAATATGTGCGGGTAGCGGGGCGGGTTCGGTATTGCACGTCGCGGGTGCGGGGCGGGAGCGGGTCTTGAAAATCAGACCCGTGCAGGACTCTGGCGGGGGCTTAACGTAACGGCTCCGCGGACGTAACGTAACGGCTCTGCGGATTTGTCCATTTCGTTCCGGGTACGGTTGACATCATGCGTACCCGGAAGAATCAAATGGACAATGACGTATCTCCAACGAGGCGTTTTGGGGAGGTCTTCTCTGTGTTAGAGTTTTACTCGCTACAGGGTGTACTTTGAGGGTTTTGACTCTGCACACCGTTTACATAAAAACCTTCATAACAACAAGGGGACGGGTGAGAACCAGAAAAGCTTGACATGGGACCAAATTCAGTCGAGCAAATCAGTTTCATCAATATCAGTTAATAACAAGTACAGACCAGTTGAAAGTGAGATGATAATGAATGTTTAAACAAACCCAATGATGCAAGAGATCTAATGGCAGCAGGTCAAGTATTCCAGTCTGTTGGGGCTTTGAACATGAACGCTCTTCTGCCAATCAATTTGTTTGCAGAGGGGACAGAGAAATACATCTGAACAGAATGTCTAACTTGATGAATTGGCGAGTAGGGTACAAAATACTGCTTTAAATAAGGGGGAGAGTTAAGATAAATGCATTTAAATATCAGCTGGAGCCAATGCATGAAAAATATTGAATACTCTCTGTTTCAAAGTGCCAGCAGACTTTAACACAGAGACATAGTGTTATAAGAAAATCAATGATAGTCTTTAAATGTCTCAAAACTCAAGAATATTCAATTTAATGTCATGAAAAATTGAAACAAACATATTTGGTGGCCTTATAACTGCATTGTTGTCATATCTGCATGACAAACATTGAATACTCTCCGTTTCGTTATTAACACACAGAGAGTTGTTGTGAAGCGTTGACACAGAGAAGCGTCTCCTCACACCAGCTTTAGCTCCCGGCGGCAGAGGACCGAGCTCCTGCTGTGACTGGCTGAAAGGCTTCTG
>JAPTMU010000330.1:190806-219937 GCA_028583405.1 Pogonophryne albipinna | reverse complement strand
TATTAGTGCAAGTCTACTGTAAATAAAACCACACTAGCAGAAATACCAGGCGATTCAAATCAGGCCTCTTCACCTCCGTCCTTTTCACTGAGCGTTAAGAGAACCAGACGGCATTCATTTTTATCTTCAGTTGCTTGGTTACAACTGTGTACGCTTGACTTCTCTCATCAATACTTATGACCCGTGGGTTCCCATTAAAGACGCCTCTAATTCATCTGCAGCTTCTTGATGATGGATTGTTGACAACTCACTGAATGGAAATGTAAACAACCAAACGTCATGTGTTTGTGAAAGGCAATGATTGTTTACATAAACAGAACAGCAACAAAAGCGCCGTTATTACCATCGATTCCATTCCTGTATGCAGTGTTTCCTCAGCAGCTGCATTTGGAAAACAATCTCCCTGATTGTGTTGTTTTTGGGGCGGGTTTTTATCCCGCTGCGATGACAGAATCTGAGTTTATCTCCATCTTGAAACTGAGCGTCACTGACAGATTTTGTTCTTCTTGTTGCTGCAACACGAAAAAGAAAAAAAAGCTCAGACACTTCCTGTTTCTAGTTTGTTGGACTCGTGATATTTTGGAAACAGCACACTTCAGATGTGGTTATGTTTGAAACAGTGAACACACACGTGGGGTCTCTTGACATACGCTGCCCATCACATCTAGCCCCCAAATGCACTTTTATCTCGACTAAAACCTTATTTTTAATGCACTCTCTTAACCCTAAAACTGCAATTTGAAGAAGTAAGGAACCAAACAATTGCCCTCGTTATTAAGTTTTAGTCCTTACAAAGATAAAAGAACAAGAACACACGTCACTCAAAAGTGCAAAAACATGTTCCGGACACCTGTACAAAAACATTATTACATACGGACATTTTTGAGAATGATGAATGGATTGAATTGGTGTGATATAAAGGCCTGCGAAGGGCACCAAAACTAAACATCATCAGAGACTCTTCCCACTCTTCCCACCCTCAGTGTATATTCTGGGAGCTTCCTCTCCAATCAGCAGACAGCTCTAATGAGACCATCCCAGCTGGAGTGTGTGTGTGTTATGACGCTGACGCACGCCACTTCAATTTACACCAACACACGAGCTGTCGGATTATAACACAGTTGTGTGTGTGTGCGTGTGCGTGTGTGTGTGTGTGTGTGTGTGCGTGTGCGTGTGCGTGCGTGCGTGTCCAAACTGATAATGCTCTGATTTGTCACTTCATGGACACGAAACGCAGACAGGAAGTTAAACCTGACTCAAGTTTTGTTGAACTTTTTCAAAGGATTTTGCCAATAGAGTGCCGCAGTGACGCGTTCTAAAACACGGAAGTAAACTCCTTCCGGTTCCTTCGACAAAAACGCAATCCAATTTCTCCATAGGGTTTTGGAAAATAGCTGGAAATCAGGTCTGTGGTTGAAACACATTTAAGAGACGGATCACGTTTTGTTCAGAGGATAATCTCCACATGTCTGCCCTACTTTGATCATTTTCTAATCATAAATCTAGTCGCCAGAAGCTAAATGCTAACGTTATGCTATCAAGGAACTACAGCAGGGTCGCTGCTTCAACGTCACGCCAACTTAAGATCCATATTCAAACATACAGATTATAAATGGAACGAGTTGAAGCGTTTGTTGTAACAGTCTGCAGGAGGCAGGGACTTGCTTTCAAGCAGAACAGAAACTAACTTAGAGGAGTGTTCACGTGTTCGGCGTAATGACGTACAACGGCCTCGACAACTTCTGTAGTCCTATTCAGCCACTTGGTAACAACCATTCAGACAACTCTTCAGAAATCACCAGTGGGGTCACTGCTGATGGATTTAATGTCGTAGGAACAAAACGTGATCCGTCTCTTCAATGAGTCTCAACCACAGACCTTAGTTCCAGATATTATCCTAAACCCAATGGAGAAATCGAATTGCTTTTTGTCGAAGGAACCAGAAGTGGTAAAATGCTAACTTACTTAGGTTTCAGGACGCGTCACTGTTGCCCTCTATTACATGCTTTAAAACTCACGTGGCATTGGAACTTTCTTGGTATTGAAACTTGACAGGGATTTGACCCAGAAGACGCCGAGCCACAAGTCTTCATTAGTCGATGTCAAAGTAGAGATGAAGTGTTTCAAAACTTTAAATCCTGACAATTAAAATGACACAGCTTTTAAAATAAGTGCATTTTTCCAAGCCGGTCAAGGTGTTTTGATTTGTCTTTGGAGTTAAAAGCAAAAACAACAAGTAGAATTTCAAGCAGGACAAAACACCTTGGATATTGAATTACTGCATATTTGAATGTATTAATTTAGATGCACAGCAAGTTAATATTTAAAATGTCAGTATGGCCACGCATGTCCTTCCTAAAACTTAATGGAGAGAAAAATGGATACCTAAAAAACGTTCCGCTTTGAATTCTGAAGACAAATCAAGTAAAAAAACTTCCAAGAGTTTGGAAATTAAAGTGGAATTCAGGTTTATTATAACTAAACGTTAATAACATTTGAATATGGACTAGTTTAATATCTAAATGGCTTCAAGCGCAACATTTTGAGTCATTTTGAGTCTACTAGGTGTCATTTTGAGTCTACTAGGTGTCATTTTGAGTCTATTAGGTGTCATTTTGAGTCTACTAGGTGTCTATTTGAGTCTACTAGGTGTCATTTTGAGTCATTTTGAGTCTACTAGGTGTCATTTTGAGTCATTTTGAGTCTACTAGGTGTCATTTTGAGTCATTTTGAGTCTACTAGGTGTCATTTTGAGTCTACTATGTGTCATTTTGAGTCTATTAGGTGTCATTTTGAGTCTACTAGGTGTCATTTTGAGTCATTTTGAGTCTACTAGGTGTCATTTTGAGTCATTTTGAGTCTACTAGGTGTCATTTTGAGTCTATTAGAGGTCATTTTGAGTCTACTAGGTGTCATTTTGAGTCTATTAGGGGTCATTTTGAGTCTACTAGGTGTCATTTTGAGTCATTGTGAGTCTATTAGGTGTCATTTTGAGTCTACTTGGTAACATTTTGAGTCATTTTGAGTCTACTAGGTGTCATTTTGAGTCATTCAGGTTTATTATAACATACGTTTTAATGTAAAAAAACTAAACGTTAATAACATTTGAATATGGACTAGTTTAATATCTAAATGGCTTCAAGCGCAATATTTGGTAAAGGCAAATTAATTGAAAATATCTGAATGAAGTTTTATGGAGCTACAGAAAAGTCCCAAACAACTGCAATTTTTCTTGAAATAATCTACATTTCTTTCTACATTTCCCAACCCTTGTTTTCATCTTCTCATATGCCTAATAATAATAATAATACATTTATTTTGTAAGCGCTTTTACAGCTGCTCAAAGTCGCTTAGAGGTAGTATAAAAGGACAACAAATAAATATTGTAAAAGTCACATTCAAATCGAGCAATAAAACATAATGTAATATATCCTACAATGTCAAAAGATGAATTACAGTTTTGAGTCATTTCAAGTCTATTATGTGTAATTTTGATTGATTTTGAGTCAATTTGTTTATATTTGGTTTATAAGGTAACATTTTGAGTCATTTTGAGTCTACTAGGTGTCATTTTGAGTCTACTAGGGGTCATTTTGAGTCTACTAGGTGTCATTTTGAGTCTATAAGGGGTCATTTTGAGTCATTTTGTTTATATTTGGTTTATAAGGTAACATTTTGAGTCATTTTGAGTCTACTAGGTGTCATTTTGAGTCTACTAGGTGTCATTTTGAGTCTACTAGGTGTCATTTTGAGTCTACTAGGTGTCATTTTGAGTCTACTAGGTGTCATTTTGAGTCATTTTGAGTCTACTAGGTGTCATTTTGAGTCATTTTGAGTCTATTAGGTGTCATTTTGAGTCTACTAGGTAACATTTTGAGTCATTTTGAGTCTACTAGGTGTCATTTTGAGTCATTTTGAGTCTACTATGTGTCATTTTGAGTCTATTAGGGGTCATTTTGAGTCTATTAGGTGTCATTTTGAGTCTACTAGGTAACATTTTGAGTCATTTTTAGTCTACTAGGTGTCATTTTGAGTCATTTTGAGTCTACTATGTGTCATTTTTGAGTCTATTAGGGGTCATTTTGAGTCATTTGGAGTCAACTAGGTGTCATTTTGAGTCTACTAGGTAACATTTTGAGTCATTTTGAGTCTACTAGGTGTCATTTTGAGTCATTTTGAGTCTATTAGGGGTCATTTTGAGTCATTTGGAGTCTACTAGGTGTCATTTTGAGTCTACTAGGTGTCATTTTGAGTCTATTAGGTGTCATTTTGAGTCTACTAGGTAACATTTTGAGTCTATTAGGTGTCATTTTGAGTCTACTAGGTGTCATTTTGAGTCTATTAGGTGTCATTTTGAGTCTACTAGGTAACATTTTGAGTCTATTAGGGGTTATTTTGAGTCTACTAGGTGTCATTTTGAGTCTATTAGGGGTCATTTTGAGTCATTTTGAGTCTACTAGGTGTCATTTTGAGTCTATTAGGTGTCATTTTGAGTCTACTATGTCACATTTTGAGTCCTTTTGAGCCTACTAGGTGTCATTTTGTGTCATTTTGAGTCTACTAGGTGTCATTTTGAGTCTATTAGGGGTTATTTTGAGTCATTTTGAGTCTACTAGGTGTCATTTTGAGTCTATTAGAGGTCATTTTGAGTCAACTAGGTGTCATTTTGAGTCTATTAGGGGTCATTTTGAGTCATTTGGAGTCTGCTAGGTGTTATTTTGAGTCTACTAGGTGTCATGTTGAGTCTATTAGGGGTTATTTTGAGTCTACTAGGTGTCATTTTGAGTCTACTAGGTGTCATTTTGAGTCTACTAGGTGTCATTTTGAATCTACTAGGTGTCATTTTGAGTCTATTAGGTGTCATTTTGAGTCTACTATGTAACATTTTAAGTCAGTTTGAGTCTACTAGGTGTCATTTTGAGTCATGTTGAGTCTACTAGGTGTCATTTTGAGTCTATTAGGGGTTATTTTGAGTCAACTAGGTGTCATTTTGAGTCTATTAGGGGTCATTTTGAGTCATTTGGAGTCTACTAGGTGTTATTTTGAGTCTACTAGGTGTCATGTTGAGTCTATTAGGTGTCATTTTGAGTCTATTAGGGGTCATGTTGAGTCTACTAGGTGTCATTTTGAGTCTATTAGAGGTCATTTTGAGTCTACTAGGTGTTATTTTGAGTCTACTAGGTGTCATGTTGAGTCTATTAGGTGTCATTTTGAGTCTATTAGGGGTCATTTTGAGTCTACTAGGTGTCATTTTGAGTCATTTTGAGTCTATTAGGGGTCATTTTGAGTCTATTAGGTGTCATTTTGAGTCTACTTGGTAACAATTTGAGTCATTTTGAGTCTACTAGGTAACATTTTGAGTCATTTTGAGTCTACTAGGTGTCATTTTGAGTCATTCAGGTTTATTATAACATACGTTTTAATGTAAAAAAACTAAACGTTAATAACATTTGAATATGGACTAGTTTAATATCTAAATGGCTTCAAGCGCAATATTTGGTAAAGGCAAATTAATTGAAAATATCTGAATGAAGTTTTATGGAGCTACAGAAAAGTCCCAAACAACTGCAATTTTTCTTGAAATAATCTACATTTCTTTCTACATTTTCCAACCCTTGTTTTCATCTTCTCATATGCCTAATAATAATAATAATACATTTATTTTGTAAGCGCTTTTACAGCTGCTCAAAGTCGCTTAGAGGTAGTATAAAAGGACAACAAATAAATATTGTAAAAGTCACATTCAAATCGAGCAATAAAACATAATGTAATATATCCTACAATGTCAAAAGATGAATTACAGTTTTGAGTCATTTCAAGTCTATTATGTGTAATTTTGATTGATTTTGAGTCAATTTGTTTATATTTGGTTTATAAGGTAACATTTTGAGTCATTTTGAGTCTACTAGGTGTCATTTTGAGTCTACTAGGGGTCATTTTGAGTCTACTAGGTGTCATTTTGAGTCTATAAGGGGTCATTTTGAGTCATTTTGTTTATATTTGGTTTATAAGGTAACATTTTGAGTCATTTTGAGTCTACTAGGTGTCATTTTGAGTCTATTAGGTGTCATTTTGAGTCTACTAGGTGTCATTTTGAGTCTACTAGGTGTCATTTTGAGTCTACTAGGTGTCATTTTGAGTCATTTTGAGTCTACTAGGTGTCATTTTGAGTCATTTTGAGTCTATTAGGTGTCATTTTGAGTCTACTAGGTAACATTTAGAGTCATTTTGAGTCTACTAGGTGTCATTTTGAGTCATTTTGAGTCTACTATGTGTCATTTTGAGTCTATTAGGGGTCATTTTGAGTCTATTAGGTGTCATTTTGAGTCTACTAGGTAACATTTTGAGTCATTTTTAGTCTACTAGGTGTCATTTTGAGTCATTTTGAGTCTACTATGTGTCATTTTGAGTCTATTAGGGGTCATTTTGAGTCATTTGGAGTCAACTAGGTGTCATTTTGAGTCTACTAGGTGTCATTTTGAGTCATTTTGAGTCTATTAGGGGTCATTTTGAGTCATTTGGAGTCTACTAGGTGTCATTTTGAGTCTACTAGGTGTCATTTTGAGTCTATTAGGTGTCATTTTGAGTCTACTAGGTAACATTTTGAGTCTATTAGGGGTTATTTTGAGTCTACTAGGTGTCATTTTGAGTCTATTAGGGGTCATTTTGAGTCATTTTGAGTCTACTAGGTGTCATTTTGAGTCTATTAGGTGTCATTTTGAGTCTACTATGTCACATTTTGAGTCCTTTTGAGCCTACTAGGTGTCATTTTGAGTCATTTTGAGTCTACTAGGTGTCATTTTGAGTCTATTAGGGGTTATTTTGAGTCATTTTGTTTATATTTGGTTTATAAGGTAACATTTTGAGTAATTTTGAGTCTACTAGGTGTCATTTTGAGTCTATTAGGTGTCATTTTGAGTCTACTAGGTGTCATTTTGAGTCTACTAGGTGTCATTTTGAGTCATTTTGAGTCTACTAGGTGTCATTTTGAGTCATTTTGAGTCTATTAGGGGTCATTTTGAGTCTATTAGGTGTCATTTTGAGTCTACTAGGTAACATTTTGAGTCATTTTGAGTCTACTAGGTGTCATTTTGAGTCATTTTGAGTCTACTATGTGTCATTTTGAGTCTATTAGGGGTCATTTTGAGTCATTTGGAGTCAACTAGGTGTCATTTTGAGTCTACTAGGTAACATTTTGAGTCATTTTGAGTCTACTAGGTGTCATTTTGAGTCATTTTGAGTCTATTAGGGGTCATTTTGAGTCATTTGGAGTCTACTAGGTGTCATTTTGAGTCTACTAGGTGTCATTTTGAGTCTATTAGGTGTCATTTTGAGTCTACTAGGTAACATTTTGAGTCTATTAGGTGTCATTTTGAGTCTACTAGGTGTCATTTTGAGTCTATTAGGTGTCATTTTGAGTCTACTAGGTAACATTTTGAGTCTATTAGGGGTTATTTTGAGTATACTAGGTGTCATTTTGAGTCTATTAGGGGTCATTTTGAGTCATTTTGAGTCTACTAGGTGTCATTTTGAGTCTATTAGGTGTCATTTTGAGTCTACTATGTCACATTTTGAGTCCTTTTGAGCCTACTAGGTGTCATTTTGTGTCATTTTGAGTCTACTAGGTGTCATTTTGAGTCTATTAGGGGTTATTTTGAGTCATTTTGAGTCTACTAGGTGTCATTTTGAGTCTATTAGAGGTCATTTTGAGTCAACTAGGTGTCATTTTGAGTCTATTAGGGGTCATTTTGAGTCATTTGGAGTCTGCTAGGTGTTATTTTGAGTCTACTAGGTGTCATGTTGAGTCTATTAGGGGTTATTTTGAGTCTACTAGGTGTCATTTTGAGTCTATTAGGGGTCATTTTGAGTCTACTAGGTGTCATTTTGAGTCTACTAGGTGTCATTTTGAATCTACTAGGTGTCATTTTGAGTCTATTAGGTGTCATTTTGAGTCTACTATGTAACATTTTAAGTCAGTTTGAGTCTACTAGGTGTCATTTTGAGTCATGTTGAGTCTACTAGGTGTCATTTTGAGTCTATTAGGGGTTATTTTGAGTCAACTAGGTGTCATTTTGAGTCTATTAGGGGTCATTTTGAGTCATTTGGAGTCTACTAGGTGTTATTTTGAGTCTACTAGGTGTCATGTTGAGTCTATTAGGTGTCATTTTGAGACTATTAGGGGTCATGTTGAGTCTACTAGGTGTCATTTTGAGTCTATTAGAGGTCATTTTGAGTCTACTAGGTGTTATTTTGAGTCTACTAGGTGTTATTTTGAGTCTACTAGGTGTCATGTTGAGTCTATTAGGTGTCATTTTGAGTCTATTAGGGGTCATTTTGAGTCTACTAGGTGTCATTTTGAGTCATTTTGAGTCTATTAGGGGTCATTTTGAGTCTATTAGGTGTCATTTTGAGTCTACTTGGTAACAATTTGAGTCATTTTGAGTCTACTAGGTAACATTTTGAGTCATTTTGAGTCTACTAGGTGTCATTTTGAGTCATTCAGGTTTATTATAACATACGTTTTAATGTAAAAAAACTAAACGTTAATAACATTTGAATATGGACTAGTTTAATATCTAAATGGCTTCAAGCGCAATATTTGGTAAAGGCAAATTAATTGAAAATATCTGAATGAAGTTTTATGGAGCTACAGAAAAGTCCCAAACAACTGCAATTTTTCTTGAAATAATCTACATTTCTTTCTACATTTTCCAACCCTTGTTTTCATCTTCTCATATGCCTAATAATAATAATAATACATTTATTTCGTAAGCGTTTTTACAGCTGCTCAAAGTCGCTTAGAGGTAGTATAAAAGGACAACAAATAAATATTGTAAAAGTCACATTCAAATCGAGCAATAAAACATAATGTAATATTATCCTACAATGTCAAAAGATGAATTACAGTTTTGAGTCATTTCAAGTCTATTATGTGTAATTTTGATTGATTTTGAGTCAATTTGTTTATATTTGGTTTATAAGGTAACATTTTGAGTCATTTTGAGTCTACTAGGTGTCATTTTGAGTCTACTAGGGGTCATTTTGAGTCTATAAGGGGTCATTTTGAGTCATTTTGAGTCTACTAGGTGTCATTTTGAGTCTATAAGGGGTCATTTTGAGTCATTTTGAGTCTACTAGGTGTCATTTTGAGTCTACTAGGTGTCATTTTGAGTCATTTTGAGTCTACTAGGTGTCATTTTGAGTCTATAAGGGGTCATTTTGAGTCATTTTGAGTCTACTAGGTGTCATTTTGAGTCATTTTGAGTCTACTAGGTGTCATTTTGAGTCATTTTGAGTCTACTAGGTGTCATTTTGAGTCTATAAGGGGTCATTTTGAGTCATTTTGAGTCTACTAGGTGTCATTTTGAGTCTACTAGGTGTCATTTTGAGTCTATAAGGGGTCATTTTGAGTCATTTTGAGTCTACTAGGGGTCATTTTGAGTCTACTAGGTGTCATTTTGAGTCTATAAGGGGTCATTTTGAGTCATTTTGTTTATATTTGGTTTATAAGGTAACATTTTGAGTCATTTTGAGTCTACTAGGTGTCATTTTGAGTCTATTAGGTGTCATTTTGAGTCTACTAGGTGTCATTTTGAGTCTACTAGGTGTCATTTTGAGTCATTTTGAGTCTACTAGGTGTCATTTTGAGTCATTTTGAGTCTATTAGGGGTCATTTTGAGTCTATTAGGTGTCATTTTGAGTCTACTAGGTAACATTTTGAGTCATTTTGAGTCTACTAGGTGTCATTTTGAGTCTACTATGTGTCATTTTGAGTCTATTAGGGGTCATTTTGAGTCATTTGGAGTCAACTAGGTGTCATTTTGAGTCTACTAGGTAACATTTTGAGTCATTTTGAGTCTACTAGGTGTCATTTTAAGTCATTTTGAGTCTATTAGGGGTCATTTTGAGTCATTTGGAGTCTACTAGGTGTCATTTTGAGTCTACTAGGTGTCATTTTGAGTCTATTAGGTGTCATTTTGAGTCTACTAGGTAACATTTTGAGTCTATTAGGGGTTATTTTGAGTCTACTAGGTGTCATTTTGAGTCTATTAGGGGTCATTTTGAGTCATTTTGAGTCTACTAGGTGTCATTTTGAGTCTATTAGGTGTCATTTTGAGTCTACTATGTCACATTTTGAGTCCTTTTGAGCCTACTAGGTGTCATTTTGAGTCATTTTGAGTCTACTAGGTGTCATTTTGAGTCTATTAGGGGTTATTTTGAGTCATTTTGAGTCTACTAGGTGTTATTTTGAGTCTACTAGGTGTCATGTTGAGTCTATTAGGGGTTATTTTGAGTCTACTAGGTGTCATTTTGAGTCTATTAGGGGTCATTTTGAGTCTACTAGGTGTCATTTTGAGTCTACTAGGTGTCATTTTGAATCTACTAGGTGTCATTTTGAGTCTATTAGGTGTCATTTTGAGTCTACTATGTAACATTTTAAGTCAGTTTGAGTCTACTAGGTGTCATTTTGAGTCATGTTGAGTCTACTAGGTGTCATTTTGAGTCTATTAGGGGTTATTTTGAGTCAACTAGGTGTCATTTTGAGTCTATTAGGGGTCATTTTGAGTCATTTGGAGTCTACTAGGTGTTATTTTGAGTCTAGTAGGTGTCATGTTGAGTCTATTAGGTGTCATTTTGAGTCTATTAGGGGTCATGTTGAGTCTACTAGGTGTCATTTTGAGTCTATTAGAGGTCATTTTGAGTCTACTAGGTGTTATTTTGAGTCTACTAGGTGTCATGTTGAGTCTATTAGGTGTCATTTTGAGTCTATTAGGGGTCATTTTGAGTCTACTAGGTGTCATTTTGAGTCATTTTGAGTCTATTAGGGGTCATTTTGAGTCTATTAGGTGTCATTTTGAGTCTACTTGGTAACAATTTGAGTCATTTTGAGTCTACTAGGTAACATTTTGAGTCATTTTGAGTCTACTAGGTGTCATTTTGAGTCATTCAGGTTTATTATAACATACGTTTTAATGTAAAAAAACTAAACGTTAATAACATTTGAATATGGACTAGTTTAATATCTAAATGGCTTCAAGCGCAATATTTGGTAAAGGCAAATTAATTGAAAATATCTGAATGAAGTTTTATGGAGCTACAGAAAAGTCCCAAACAACTGCAATTTTTCTTGAAATAATCTACATTTCTTTCTACATTTCCCAACCCTTGTTTTCATCTTCTCATATGCCTAATAATAATAATAATACATTTATTTTGTAAGCGTTTTTACAGCTGCTCAAAGTCGCTTAGAGGTAGTATAAAAGGACAACAAATAAATATTGTAAAAGTCACATTCAAATCGAGCAATAAAACATAATGTAATATTATCCTACAATGTCAAAAGATGAATTACAGTTTTGAGTCATTTCAAGTCTATTATGTGTAATTTTGATTGATTTTGAGTCAATTTGTTGTTATTGTTTGTTTATAAGGTAACATTTTGAGTCATTTAGGTGTCATTTTGAGTCTATTAGGTGTCATTTTGAGTCTACTAGGTGTCATTTTGAGTCTATTAGGGGTTATTTTGAGTCTACTAGGTGTCATTTTGAGTCATTTTGAGTCTACTAGGTGTCATTTTGAATCTATTAGGGGTCATTTTGAGTCTACTAGGTGTCATTTTGAGTCATTTTGAGTCTATTAGGTGTCATTTTGAGTCTACTAGGGGTTATTTTGAGTCTACTAGGTGTCATTTTGAGTCTATTAGGTGTCATTTTTAGTCTACTAGGTAACATTTTGAGTCATTCTGAGTCTACTAGGTGTCATTTTGAGTCTATTAGGGGTTATTTTGAGTCTACTAGGTGTCATTTTGAATCTATTAGGGGTCATTTTGAGTCATTTTGAGTCTACTAGGTGTCATTTTGAGTCGACTATGTGTCATTTTGAGTCATTTTGAGTCTACTAGGTAACATTTTGAGTCATTCTGAGTCTACTAGGTGTCATTTTGAGTCTATTAGGGGTAATTTTTTCAGTCTACTAGGTGTCATTTTGTGTCATTTTGAGTCTACTAGGTGTCATTTTGAGTCTATTAGGGGTCATTTTGAGTCTACTGGGTGTCATTTTGTGTCATTTTGAGTCTACTAGGTGTCATTTTGTGTCATTTTGAGTCTACTAGGTGTCATTTTGAGTCATTTTGAGTCTAATAGGTGTGATCTTTGAGTCTATTAGGTGTCATTTTGATTCTACTAGGTGTCATTTTGAGTCTATTAGGTGTCATTTTGATTCCTTTTGAGTCAATTTATTGTCATTGTTGGTCTATAAGGTAACATTTTGATTCATTTCGAGTCTATTAGGTGTCATTTTTTGTCTAGGGTCCATTTTGAGTCCATTAGGTGTCATTTTGAGTCTATTTGTTGTCATTTTCAGTCATTTTGAGTATATTATGTGTAATGTTGAGTGATTTTTTGTCTATTTTTGTCAGTTTTGGTCTATAAGGTAACATTTTGAGTCATTTTGAGTCCATTAGATGTCATTTTGAGTCTATTTCTACTTGTATTTACTGTCTTTGTAGTAATTTAGTTTAATTTGAATATAACGTCTACAGTTTGGGTTGAAAAAGGGTTAAAACTTAGCAGAATCAGAACAACAACTCCTCGTGTGTCTCGTCTTTACTGCTCATCACTGGTTTGTCCACCTGCACGCTATTTATTTAGCTCGGAAAATGAGATTAAAATGAAGTGAATCCATGTGTGAGGGATGATAATGACTCTCGGCTAATTAACACAGAGTCAATTTGATTGAGGGAAGCAGAGAGGAGGCGGGCGATGATGACGATAAGCCATGTTGGATTTCAATGCGTTTAAGATTGCAGGTCACCGGGTTCGTATGAATCTGTAATCGTACGAGATGTGGAAAGTGACCTAGAAAATTACACTGTGAGACTTGATGTTACCGTCAAACACCTCCACAATTACAAGATGATGGGAAGGAGCAGGCTGATTATATATAACAGAACATATACAGGATTGCAGGTTTCCTCAGACGGTTTCCATGGTGAACAACTGCTGATAAAATGTGCTGCAATGAAATAAGACTCATTTGCATGCTTACAAAAGTTCATACATGAAGGTATTATAACCCCTGCACACATAAATCATGTAGTCAATCTTTATGGTTATAAAACATGATTAATTAGAGTTAATAGTCTATTAGGTGTAATTTTGAGTCTATTTGTTGTCATTTTCAGTCATTTTGAGTATATTATGTAAAACATTTTGAGTCAGTTTGAGTCTACTAGGTGTCATTTTGAGTCTATTAGGGGTTATTTTGAGTCTACTAGGGGTTATTTTGAGTCTACTAGGTGTCATTTTGAGTCTACTAGGTGTCATTTTGAGTCTATTAGGGGTAATGTTGAGTCTACTAGGTGTCATTTTGAGTCTATTAGGGGTAATTTTGAGTCATTTTGAGTCTACTAGGTGTCATTTTGAGTCTACTAGGTGTCATTTTGAATCTACTAGGTGTCATTTTGAGTCTATTAGGTGTCATTTTGAGTCTACTATGTAACATTTTGAGTCAGTTTGAGTCTACTAGGTGTCATTTTGAGTCATGTTGAGTCTACTAGGTGTCATTTTGAGTCTATTAGGGGTTATTTTGAGTCTACTAGGTGTCATTTTGAGTCTACTAGGTGTCATTTTGAGTCTACTAGGTGATTTTTTTGTCTATTTTTGTCAGTTTTGGTCTATAAGGTAACATTTTGAATCATTTTGAGTCCATTAGATGTTATTTTGAGTCCATTTCTACTTGTATTTACTGTCTTTGGAGCCTTTTTACATTTTGAATCCCTTTTGAGTCTCTCTGAAGTAGTTTTGAGTTCATTAAAGGTCCCATGTCATGGCCATTTCCACTGATCATAACTCCATTGTTGAGGTCTACTAGAATAGATTTATATTGTGCAATGTTCCAAACTCACATTGGTTTTGAGATGGATGTATTTTCAGGACGGAGGACACTGAAGTTTCTCTTCATGTGTTTCCGTTCCTCCTGCGCTGCAATGATTTATCCGTGTGTGTTAATCCCAGAGAGGATCGTTTCTCTTCCTCCTGTCTTTGGAACCGATGAGTGATTGTGACCCCACACGTTTTATAGAGACAGGACGATAATATGTCAAATAAACACCTGGAGCCACTAAAAAACTTTCTGTTTCACTTTATGTATCACCCAACGGAAATCTGGTACAAGTAAAAGTCATCATACTTCAGTATAAGTGGCGAAGTAGGATCATAAGGGTACAGAAGAAAGGTATGTGGTAAAGGGATGAAGAGCCACAATACAAATGATGTTACACTTTCATTGACATCGCAGTCATTTGGTTTCAGAATAATCTTCAATACCAGTTAATAACGGGCGAGATTCATGTCAAGAGCCAATAAAAGGGGTCGTATTCAAGTCCATATTTGTAAAATCTAGAGGAAATGTCTGGAGTTTGTCGCCTCAACTGTTCATCCTCATGCTTTAGGCTTTAAAAGCTAGTATAGAAGAGACAGATATTTATCATACAGTGTTTGTTAGAGTGCTCAGACATTGAAATACAATACTTTAAAAAGTGGAAAAGAGAATTAACAATGTTACATTAAATATAAACAAAACAATATTAAATATTCTGGATAATTAAAATACTACAGGATCCAACATAGTAAAGGACTTAAGTCACAAGTCACAAAACACGAGATACAAACTGAGAATAATGAAGTTATCTCTGAAGTTCTTGAGGTCTCATTTAATCTGCTGTACATTCTTGACACCAATCTTTTCCTTTTGTTAAGTATTACTCATAACCAGGGCCCAGTAGTTAAAAACTTTTAATCCCTATCTGATCGGATCAGATTTGGATTTTGGGTAATTCAAAACCAAACAACAGGATTAGGATCACTTTGATATCCGATCAGATCAGGAAATCAAATCCAAGCTTTAATCTGGATCAAAGCTTCAAAACGGGAAGTTCAAACCGACAACACAGGATTGGGATCAGTTTGATCCCAAACAAATGGATTATCCTGATCCCACCAGAGGGGTGGATTACCAGAGCAAAATGTACTGTAGAATTTATTTAAAAATATGTTATAAAATGGCAAAGTTTGTTAACTGAAATAATACACCATGTTTAGCCTTCATGGCAAATCAATTTTCTTTTAAATTTTTTGCTCACGTTTGTGGTGGCCTATTTTGTTTTCAACCAAATGTTGATGACATAAATGTTTATGCTCATGAAAGTATCACAACAAAGATTGTCACAAATGTAATTTAGATTAAAGAAAAAATATCTTCAACAAAAAAAAGTCCATCATCTGTCATCACCTTTCAAAAGTAATTAAACAATAGATGTCTCTGCAATGAGGTCTCTTGGCTTCCTTGTATTATCTTTCATGTCCACTAGATGGCGATCGGTAGGATTAAAGCATTGATATCCAGGGCCCAGGAGTTCAAAACTTTTAATCTCAATCAGATCCGATCAGATTTTGAAATCCCATTTTTTGTAAAACAAGTCGGACACATGTTGTCTCTGGAGTTCAAAGCAATTCAGGATAGGATCACCCTGATCCAGATTACTGATCAAGATGGCTAGATCCTGAATATCAGTGCTGTAATCTTACCGATCGCCATCTAGTGGACATGAAAAATAATACAAGGAAGACAAGAGACCACATTGCTGAGACATCTATTGCACAGGTGTGCCTTAGGCTGGCCACAATAAAAGGTAGGGTTAGGGTAATGTTGTGAATCGAGTGGCCTGTGTTCGTCGTCCATAACATACGCCTGCCCATACCATAACCCCACCACCACCATGGGCCACTCGATTCACAACATTACCCTAACCCTAACCCTACCCCTACCCCTCACACCAGATACTGCCTGGTTTTCGGACCCCCCCAGACCCCCCCAATAAAGCAAAACTGCACGTTTCAGAGTGGCCTTTTATTGTGGCCAGCCTAAGGCACACCTGTGCAATAATCATGCTGTCTAATCAGCATCTTGATATGCTACACCTGTGAGGTGGGATGGATTATCTCGGCAAAGGAGAAGTGCTCACTATCACAGATTCTTTCAGATTTGTGAACAATATTTGAGAGAAATGGTTATTTTGTGTATATAGAAAATGTTTTAGATCTTTGAGTTCATCTCATGAAAAATGGGAGCAAAAACAAAAGTGTTGCGTTTATATTTTTGTTCAGTGTAGTTTGCACCTCTATGCAAGTGTTTTTTATATCTCTTGCATCTTTACAGTTGTTTTGTGTGTTTTTGTAGTTATTTTTGCAATAAATTATTCAAATTAAGTTTCCTTAAAGTCATTCTGAAGCTATTTGTAGTTTTTTTTTATCTCTTTGGAGCCACGTTGTATCTTCATAGTTGTTGAAATGTCTCTTTATTATAGTTTCTCACCTTTTGTAGTTTTAAGCATCTCTTTGTAGTTTTTTGACTAAGTCTTGTGTGTTTCTCATTAAGTTATTCTGCATTTCGTTCACTGTCTACTGCAGATTAACCTTGAGCTGCAGCTGTTGGTTTAGAAACTGCAGCTGAGCTTCAGTAATGAGGAGATGAAGAGGCGGATTCGTGTCAGAGCGATATATGTGATATTCTCTTAAAGCAGAGTTGTTTTGCTTCTTAACGTCCTCAGTATATTAATGAGAAACAAACAGATGGTTGGTTGAAAGACTCAAAGAAGTTTGACTGCAGCACAACTCGAGTGTCCTTCTGGTTGTTTCTAGTCTCTATCACCTCCTCCTCTTCCTCCTCCTCTTCCTCCTTCAGAGACCCATCTGCCGCCCCGAGGAGCAAACACAACGTGAAGTGTGATCAATTGACACAAAGCTAATTGATGTAGCAACGTGACGAAAACAGAAAGCCAGCCTGATGGGAATTACGTTTTGTGAGTTATTCTTTTTCTTCATGACTCATTTATTTCGTAACGGGTGCTCGTCGTCAATCACTTGTTTGGGACATTTTGTTTATTTTTACGCATTCTGATTTTAATTGAGTCTCTTTTTGGCAATTGTGTGTCTTGTTGTGTTAACTTTGCCTCTCTTATGGCGCATTTCCACTACAGCGCGGTTTAAGCGTGCCGTGCCCGGCGCGTTTTTGGCTGAGTTTATAGGCGTAGTTCCGGCTAACGGGTACTTTTTCACAGTTTTTCTGGCTCTCCAAAATCGAGGTTCTTTCCGGGCCAACAACCGGGCTGAGTATGCTAAACTAGAGAGAGAATCGCTGGCAACTACAACAAAATGAACATATTTTAATTGTAATACACGTTTCTAAATGATGCCAACGTAACAACATACTGATACCGGTTAGTAAAAACCATGAATTAATGCTTTGACAAGTCTGCAGACAGACGGCAGAGAAACACCCTTTTAAAATGCGTGTTGTCTGAATGGAGTTTGGCTAAGCTAACGCAGTATATGCTCCGACCGTCCACACTCACAACAACGACCTACAGACATAAATAAACCAGCGACTGTATTCGCCATGACACAGACAGTCTGTGGTTTGTACTTGTTTAACTTCTGTCTAGTTTCTGAACAGATATGAGGAGCTGTGAGCTCTGAGTGCTAACAGCTAACAGCTTTCTGTGGTTCGTATTGAAGATGACGTCACGGCTCCGCCTACACTGCGTTACTATAGTTACTGCCCCAGTTCCTAAACTGTAATGGAAACGCAGCATAAAGTGAGCCAGTCCTAACAAGGCCTAACGAGACCTAGCCATACCGTACTAAGCCGAGCGAGGCCCTGCAATGGAAATGCGCCATTCGTGGTCCTTTGTGTTTTTTTTATCGTATTGTGTCTTTTTCTCTTCAGAGATATTTGGCGTTTCTTTTCGGTAATTTTGTTGGTTTTTTGGTAATTTGTGTCACTTTTTGGTAATTTTGAGTTTCTTTTTGGTCATATATGCCCATCTGATTCTTTTTAGATATTTTGTGTGTCTTTTTTTTGATAGATTTGAGGCTGCGAGGTTAACAAAGCTCAAGCGAGTGATTTAAATCTGTCTGAATGTACTATTTGTTGAAGTAAGAAGCGCTTCCAGACAAATGGGGAAGTGTCCGGCTTTAAATCAGATTATTTAACAGTCGTCCAGAACAACACACACGCAGATCTACAGTACGTTGTGTGTGAGGTGAAGATACA
Source organism: Pogonophryne albipinna (assembly GCA_028583405.1). Taxonomy (NCBI): domain Eukaryota; kingdom Metazoa; phylum Chordata; class Actinopteri; order Perciformes; family Artedidraconidae; genus Pogonophryne; species Pogonophryne albipinna. The sequence continues at coordinate 201,823 of JAPTMU010000330.1, read as the reverse complement.
CGACTGTAATTGGGCATTTAAATATAAAGCCTGCAGCAAATTGGCTTAAACAAATAAGAACATCTATACCACCCACATGCAGAAAGACAACACACACTGCTGGCCTTGGACCTGTGTGTGTGTGTGTGTGTGTGTGTGTGTGTGTGTGTGTGTGTGTGTGTGTGTGTGTGTGTGTGTGTGTGTGTGTGTGTGTGTGTGTGTGTGTGTGTGTGTGTGTGTGTGTGTGTGTGTGTGTGTGTGTGTGTGTGTGTGTGTGTGTGTGTGTGTGTGTGTGTGTGTGTGTGTGTGTGTGTGTGTGTGGTGTGTCTGTGCGTGTGTGTCTGACTGTGTGTGTGTGTGTGTGTGTGTGTGTGTGTGTGGTGTGTCTGTGCGTGTGTGTGTGTGTGTGTGGTGTGTCTGTGCGTGTGTGTGTGTGTGTGTGTGTGTGTGTGTGTGTGTGTGTGTGTGTGTGTGTGTGTGTGTGTGTGTGTGTGTGTGTGTGTGTGTGTGTGTGTGTGTGTGTGTGTGTGTGTGTGTGTGTGTGTGTCCTCAGGGCCAGTCTTCTGTGTTTGTTTGAGCAAAGCTTCATAATCCCTTTAAGCCTCGGTCTGTTTCTACAGCCAACATGATGAGTTATACAAAAATAAAAACATTTTCCCAACAGCACAAAGTTTCATGTCAAAGATAAATACGCCATTCCTTCCATTTATTTTTGTTTTTGTACTCCTCAATTTGCCTTCCCTTCATATTTCTTTGTTTGACATTTTGTTAAATTTGCTTTCTTGTCAAAAGTAAAGTAAATATGAATCTCCAGCCAGGAGGCAGTTATCAGTCCAAAAGAAACACAACCCAGCACCTCGTCTGCTGTCTCGTTTATTTAATCTGTACACAAACCAAAGTGTAAAACTATCAATTAGTACTTGACTACTTGCACACAGGGTCAAGAGCCGCTTCCACACCAAGTACTTAGGTGCCGTACTTAGTTCTCAGCACTTAGTTCTCAGCACTTAGTTCTCAGCACTTAGTTCCCCGATGGAACTAAAGAGCCGATCGGCCTTCAAACCATTTTCTCTATACCAGGGGTTCCCAACTTTTTTCCCAAGAGCCCCCCCAAATGACTCCTGTTGGAAGTTGTGCCCCCCCCACCCACACACACACACACACACACACACACACGGGGGGGGCGCAACAGTGATAATTAAAGTTTAAAAGTCTCAAAATTCTACAACTACTGTCACAAACTGGATGAATGTGAAGTATTGTGTTAAAGGAGGATGAAAGCGTAATTAAGGAGCACTATTGGAGTGACTTTGATGGTTATTGGACTCAGGATTAATTCATTTGGATTCCCGCTGTATGAAGAAATGAAAGGACGGCGGAAGTGGAAACAATTCACAAAGGGATTAAACTGTTTAAAACACGTGCTCAAAGTAAACCGGATTTTGCCGATGTGTTTATGTGGATTCAAAAGTCGTAAATATCTACAAAATGGAGGAGACTGATCTGATCGGAGCAACTGACAAATAATCCAACTGAAACCGGCATGGACAATGACTATGTTTTAAAAATGCGCTTATGCAGAAAAGCCTTGTTTGGACACTTTACGGGCAGAAGAAACATTTCTATCAAAGAAAGAATTATACATTTCTGTCTTTTTATGCCTTTAATACTAACTTGAATTTTTATTACAATTAATGAATCAATTATTTTTTATATTTTATTGTAATGTAGAGACAAGGCTTAGTGACAATCATGTATTGCGTTACAATTATATGTAAAAGAAAAAGAAAAAAAAAGTGTAAATATGATATTTGGCCTCAAATCATCTGAGGCCTGGCGCCCCCCCTGCGATCTTTGGCGCCCCCCAGGTTGGGAACCACTGAGAACGTTAGCGGATTCAACTGATATCGTCTCCGTGTGGACGGGGCCTAAAGCTTCAAAGTTCAACAGATTTTGACGGAGGCTGAACAAAAGACTACAACAAATATTTAAAATGTCTGAAAAACTCTGAGAATTCCTGTGCAGGCAGAACTGTCCGAGTGTTTTGCATCTACTAGTTCGCTATTAGAACTATAAAATATTTTAAAAAATCAGTTAACTCTAGCATTTCTTATTAATTTGTTGTATGCATATGGTGCTCCACTCTCCTGCATTCAAGAGAGCTTATGAGATGAAGACTTTGGTGAACTTTCACTGAAAGAAGATATGATGTTCTGACTTATTGCAGCTTTAAAACCAGCAACGTTAACCTCTTGGTATTTTCCTAGAAGTCTGTATCTTTCGAGGAAACTTGTGAAAAAGTCTCGTTCTCTGAAGGCCCTTTTTCCAATTCTCTCTGCGCTCCACATCAGATAACTTTTATTCTTCTTTATCTCCCTCTCTTTCAACTGTCTGTGAGTTCTTTGTGCACCATTATCTCCGTGAACAGTGCAATTTACAGCTCTACACACACACACACTGTGTCTGCCAAAAGCCTGCTATGGTGATTACGTTTTTAAAGTCCGCTTTGGGGGGAACTGCAGGATTTCTGTGATGGATCAGCAGTAATTCTCATAACCCCTTCCCTCCGCTCGCAGATTACCTGATCTGAACATGATCTGTGTTTGATCCGCGTTTTATTACAACGTGTGTGTGTGTGTGTGTGTGTGTGTGTGTGTGTGTGTGTGTGTGTGTGTGTGTGTGTGTGTGTGTGTGTGTGTGTGTGTGTGTGTGTGTGTGTGTGTGTGTGTGTGTGTGTGTGTGTGTGTGTGTGTGTGTGTGTGTGTGTGTGTGTGTGTGGACAGTAGCCGCCTGAGGGAGGATCTGTAAGTTATCTCCGCTGCACGCCAACCAATCTGTGATTCTCTGTAGCTCTTTACCTGCAGCAGCAACAACATGAAGCTACTGTACCTCCCGCAGATGATTAGCTTAGCTTAGCACAAACACTGGAAACAAAGGGAAACTGCTAGCCTCTCAAGTGTTTTGTGCAACCAAAAAACCTGAATGTCATTAGTACAAGTATTTTAAAACTGCACTTAAATACAGTACTTTTGTAAATATAAGTAACATCCTACCAATCTGTGTAGGTAAATATAAAGCAACCTCAAACAGCTGATTAGCTTAGCTTAGCACAAACACTGGAAACGGGTGGAAGCTACTAGCCTCTCTATGTCTCTAAAGTCTAAAGCAGGGGTCGGCAACCTTTTTGATATATTGTGCCATTTAAAAAAAAAATTGTGATCAGTAGGCCAACGATCGTGAACCGTCAACGGGGGGGGAGGGCGCTCTCGTGAACTGTCAACGGGGGGGGGCACGCTCGTGAACTGTCAACGGGGGGCACGCTCGTGAACTGTCAAAGGGGGGCGCTCGTGAACTGTCAACGGGGGGCACGCTCGTGAACTGTCAAAGGGGGGCGCTCGTGAACTGTCAACGGGGGGCACGCTCGTGAACTGTCAAAGGGGGGCGCTCGTGAACTGTCAACGGGGGGCACGCTCGTGAACTGTCAAAGGGGGGCGCTCGTGAACTGTCAACGGGGGGCACGCTCGTGAACTGTCAACGGGGGGCACGCTCGTGAACTGTCAAAGGGGGGCGCGCTCATGAACTGTCAACGGGGGGGGGGGGGCGCGCTCCTGAACTGTCAAAGGGGGGCGCGCTCGTGAACTGTCAACGGGGGGGGGTGAAGAGCTCAACGCTTGTGAACTATCAACAGGAGGGCGCGGGGAGCCTCGCTGCGGGGAAGCAGTGTGTGGACCTCTTTCACCTGTCAGCGCTACTTACATGATGCGGTTTAAACAAATTTAAATAGTTAGTTTAAACGGCATGATAATGCGACCGTCCGTTCTGTGATTCCCCAGAACACGCAGATGGCCAGTCCGCCCCTGTGTAGCATATTATTTTCGATGAGAGATGAGCAGATCGCCACTGGGCTTTCAACTGAAGACACAGCCACGCAAAAACTGCGGCATTTGTACAGCTCCTTATGGGTAGCTTATCGCAATTTGTGAAGTGCGAGCGCGCTCCGGCAGCACTACAACCCCGGATAGTTTCACCACGGAGGAAAGCAGCAAGTCGACTGGACTTAAAGAGAGCGGGGCTGCGTTGCGTGCATGGCTTGCTTCTGTAACGGGGAGATGCGCTCTGGCGGCGGTCTCGTTCAGGATCCGAAAATAAAAAATGTGCACACTTATTCCACTTATTCCTAGTGTGCCACTGGTTACGCTGCCAGGGGTTGCCGACTAAGGATCGGTCTAAAGGATGTTGTTCAACCAAAAAAAACTGAATGTCACAAATACAAGTGTTTAGAATTGTACTGAAATAAAGTACGAGTGTACATATACTTGGTTGAATCTGTGTAGGTTAATATAAAGCTACCCTTAGAAGTCGATTAGCTTACCTTAGCTTAGCACAAACACTGTAGACAGGGGGGAAACTGCTACAGTAGCTCTCCACGTTTGTGCAACCAAAAGTCCAGAACATAAATATTGTTTATTTATTATGATATAAAACACATATAATACTCACATTTAAGACGTTGGAAACAGTAATTTGCTAAATCACATTCATCTCGCCCTCCTCCCTTTTTATTTCTGTTTCTTTCCTCCTCCATCAATCCCCTCCATCCTTCACAGCGAGCCTCATCATTACTCCGATCACATTTTAATGATCTAACGCACAGAAAAGAATCATCCATCAAGATAACGATCTGTTTACAGCCTCCATTACTGCCCGACATGAGCATTAGCTGTGTCATTTACTAGTGTGAGTTGATTTGTTGAAACTAATGTGTGATTTGAAGTCTGGTTACTAATAATTACACATCCCTGATTTATATCATGCAATTCTTTAAGTTAATAGCTATAACAATTAACTAATCAATAACGCTGTATATAGTTTACTATTGACCGCTGTGGCTGCTACTCCTTACTTTCCACCTCATTTTGTTGTGATTGGTCAATCCTTTAGAGCAGTGTTTCAGCGAGACCAGGGCTCAGGGGGCGTCCACACCAAGACTGGTGCTGCGTCATGACGTAACCGTTTGGGTGCCTGCTTCATAAAGCCAAACCTTGCGGAAACCCCTCACAGCTGACACCAACAACAACAACAATGGCCGATTGTGCTCCAGCTTCCTCTGTACCAGATTCCCAGCAGGTCTCTTCAGTGGACCACTGCTGCTTGTTAAGTTTCTCCATCGTTGTGTACAAACTGGATAAAACGCCGGCTTGTTGTTGTTGTTGTTCAGGAGTTGATCCCGCCCCTGCCCCCGCCTCGACGTAAGCGTGACGTATGCGGTGCTTTTGCTCTAGCCGGAAAAAATGTTGGTGCTTGAAACAAACCGGATTCCGGAGCTAAGAGGCTGCTCCGCTGCGGTGTGAACAGAAAAAACTGGTGCTTTTCAAGCTCCAGCTCCGAACCGGCCCTGAAACACCGTTGGTGTGAATGAGGAAGAGCCGGCTCTTTCGGCTCCCAAACGGCTCTTCATGTTTCCACAGTTTACCACGGAGCCTCAGTTTCTCGCGCGTGCTCCACTAGCACCCCCCGCCAAGGCTCGCCAGCAGTACACTTTCCGTCACAGGAACACGCTTTGCTGGCAACGAAAATAATCCCACCAGACTCCTTTGCCCCTCCAACAGAGGGATGTCCTTGTCCTTTTTCCTTTTCAACATTTCAAGCGATAAAAACTCTCGATCTTTCCTCGAATTATAAAATGTTTTGGACTCGGCTCGAGTTCAGGGCGTTCCGAGCTGAATAAGGGCGTCAAATGACGGCAAGACGCCCCCCTGGCGGAAACGCTGCTTTAGAGATGTCCCGCCCCTTGGAGCGCTAGCCAATAGGAGCGCGAGTGTGCAGGTGATGGGATTTTAGCCTTTGCAGACCATTTACATGCACAAACACCTTCACTACAGGGAAGAGGAAACCCCCACAAAGCATATAGGGCCCCTTTAAGGTGTGAATGCCTTTTAATTAGTGTTTTATCTTTTAGTCCATCTGTATTGCGCTCCTAATGATAAAATGTGTCCCTCTGTTGGATGAATTAAGGATTTCTGATTCTGAATGATGGAAATTAAGTGAGTACAAACTAGTTGTAATCAACTACAGAACGTGTGTTTATGCTGTGAAGTAAGTAAGTGGTCATTAATGATACAAACCTGCAGTAATGATAAGTATGTATCTGTTTTTACACTTTGAACCCCGAACATCGCAGATGGAGGTAAGAAATGTAGTTTTCTCCGTGCCATGTCACATCTTTTAAACATCAGATTTAATAACCTCTTCAACTCTGAATCCTCCCGGTGTAAAGCAGACTGAGAGGAAAAGTGTGAATGAGCTGGTTTGTTTTTCGACCTTCACTCTCACACCTACATTAGAGATCTGTGGAGAATATCAACACAGAGAATTTACATTCAGGAGCGAGGACGCAGAGTGAGACGAGGGAATGATGTTACATGTGGAAACATCAGAAGCACCTGATCTGCAGCTTTCTGCAGAAGGATCTCCCTCAGGTTAGTTTACTCATCAGAGATCAGACCGTCGTGCAACGCAGCTTAATTCAACTTCCTGTGGTTATATTAACATTTTATCGTCCCTAATTGGACATTTAACCTTCACTTGTTTTGTTTATTAAAATATGTATTTTTAATGTTTTCATTGCACATATTTATTTATTTTATTTAATTACATGTGTTTTATTTGTTTAGCAGATATTTAACATTAACTTATGCTTTCTTAAAGTACTAGTGGAGCCTCGCCGATGGGTATGCTGCAGCCCTCTCAGCAAAATAAATAGCATTAGCCGCGTTCACACCGAAGTACTTTTCCCACAATAGTTCACCAGAAATACGATATATTTGCGTTCACACCAAAAAGCCCCAGGAACTAAATTAGTTCATGAGAACCTTTTTACCCCCTGGCGTTAATAGCATTGTTAGCTACGGACACCCGGGCGTTAATAGCATTGTTAGCGACGGACACCCGGGCGTAAATAGCATTGTTAGCTACGGACACCCGGGCGTTAATAGCATTGTTAGCTACGGACACCCGGGCGTTAATAGCATTGTTAGCTACGGACACCCCGGCGTTAATAGCATTGTTAGCTACGGACACCCGGGTGTTAATAGCATTGTTAGCTACGGACACCCGGGCGTTAATAGCATTGTTTAGTGATGGCAGTTTGACACTGAAGCTTCGAACGGAGCTTCAACCCTGGACTTCCTATTTCATAGAAGCAGTGCTTCGAAGCTTGCTTCAAATCACGTGACATATGACGTCCGAAGCAGCAACTGCTTCAAATCACGCGACATGTGACGTCCGAAGCAGCAACTGCTTCATTTCCTGAATGAATCAACTCACTGGTTCCCCGTCCAATCAGGTGATTCAATGCACTGCCTCGCCTCGATTCTGACAGGTGACAGGTTGAAACAGTTTCAAATGTGAGCGCTTCAACACTTTATGACCGCTCTAAACAATGCGCAATGTGTGGGTTGTTGTCGTAGTTTGCGTTGTTGCTGTTGAGTTGTTGTTGTTGTTGGTATTGCATTTGAATTGTAGTATCATTATAGAGCAAGCCAGGAAGAAAGATAGGTCGTTCTGGCTCGGGAACAAAAAGACAATTATCAGTAATATAAAAACAGTTCAATATTTCAAGGAATAGATAGCCCAGTGGGTAGAGCTGGCGGCCCGAATGCAGTGATGTCCTCCGCGCAGCTGGTTCAAATGGAATGGATGTATTTTAATTTTAATCATTGCTTTTCAACTTTAATAACTGATAAAAGGCCCTCTCCTCCCAAAAAAATGTCCAGCACTCTCTAGTCTCTTCTCAATAACCCAATACACACAATTATCAATCTTTAATTGCAAATAGAACATGATATTCAGTCTTAGTGTGTGTGTGCATCGAATATTTTTCAAGGCAAAGATACGTTAAACCCACTGCAGCCTTGCACTTCGCCAGGAGAGGTCGCTGTAACTGAAGCTTCAAGAAATGAACTATTTCCGACACAATTGTCCAAGTGGTTCGATGCTTCATTCAAAGCTTCATTTTGCCATCATCTGTATTGTTAGCTACGGACACCCGGGTATAAATAGCATTGTTAGCTACGGACACCCGGGCGTAAATAGCATTGTTAGCTACGGACACCCGGGCGTAAATAGCATTGTTAGCTACGGACACCCGGGTGTTAATAGCATTATTAGCTACGGACACCCGGGCGTAAATAGCATTGTTAGCTACGGACACCCGGGCGTTAATAGCATTGTTAGCTACGGACACCCGGGCGTAAATAGCATTGTTAGCTACGGACACCCGGGTATAAATAGCATTGTTAGCTATGGACACCCGGGCGTAAATAGCATTGTTAGCTACGGACACCCGGGCGTAAATAGCATTGTTAGCTACGGACACCCGGGTGTAAATAGCATTGTTAGCTACGGACACCCGGGTGTAAATAGCATTGTTAGCTACGGACACCCGGGCGTAAATAGCATTGTTAGCTACGGACACCCGGGTGTTAATAGCATTGTTAGCTACGGACACCCGGGCGTAAATAGCATTGTTAGCTACGGACACCCGGGCGTAAATAGCATTGTTAGCTACGGACATCAGGGCGTAAATAGCATTATTTACCTCCATCTCTCCCTCTCTCCCTCCATCTCTCCCTCCATACAGGGGGAGAGATAACTCCTGAACAGAAAAGGAACAGATGTGAATCATCCCGCCTCACTTTACAGCTGCTCTGTGTAAACACATTCCTGAAACATGAACAACACACACACAGACACACACACACACACACACACACACACATGCAATGCACAGTGGAACAAATGTTGGTTCAAAAAATGTACGCACCTTTGCACTCTTTGTAATGTATGGAGAGTGTTATGGTCACATGGGATTTTTTTTTAGAACTGATACAGCTTTCTTCAATTCTGAGCTGAGTCCCAGAATTCTGAAAAAAAAAATCATTCAGGGTTAAAAATTAAATTGACTTGACAACATTTTTCTTTCAAACTTTTTTTTACTTTATGGACTTTCAAAAATATATTTCCTTTGTATGACTTTTTAAAACTTAAAAAAAAATATTTTACAAAAACATTTGAAACTTTACAAACATTTTCTCCGACTTTAAAAAAAAATCTGTACTTTAAAAAAATTTTATTTCGGACTATTTTCTAACTTTTGACTCGACCTTCTGACTTTACTCAGGATTCAGAATACTCCCTTTCATTTAAATTCAGATTTGTTTCTATAATTCATATTGTGCTCAGAACACAGACTGAAGTGAAAGCATATCACTTTTGGTCAGAACTCAAACAGTGTTTTTTAAACTTTCCTGTTACTTGCTCTTGTGGAATCCTGGATTTCCTAACTTCCTTTGGCCTCTAAATAAATGAAATAAAGTTGAACAAGTTGTAAGCATCTGTCAGGGAGACAGCTGTGTCGCAACACAAGGAGACGATTCCAGAAAAACATCCTCAGGCTTTGAAGGAGGCTTACCAGACACTGTTGAGAAACATGTCAGATCTCCTGAAGGTGACTTTTAGATTTCAGGATAAGAAGAAAGGATCCATACTCTGTGGGACCCCAAACAACAGAGGTGTAAAGTAACGTGTACTCAAGTACTGTACTTAAGGTACTGTGTACTTCTACTCCACTACAGTTCAGAGGTACATGGTGTACTTGTACTCCACTACATGTATTTAATACCTTTAGTTACTTCACAGATCTGGATGAATGATGTGAAATCTAACCAAGTGTTAAATCAGACTTTAGTTCCACCTGGAGTAAATCCACCAGCTACCCTGCAGTCTACAAAGCCATTCAGACTAGCTGCACCTTCACCAGCTTTGAGAACACTTTCATGATCAATCATTATAAAACATATCATATATATTATTCTGAAATGGACCAATCTGCACAACGACTACTTTTACTGTCTTTCACTATATTTTGATGAGAATACTTTTCTTTTACTTGAGGAACATTTTGAATGAGGACTTTTACTGTGACAGAGTATTCCTACACTCTGGTACTTCTACTTTTACTCAAGTACAAGATCTGAGTACTTCTACTTTAACTGAAGTACAAGATCTGAGTACTTTCACTCAAGTACAAGATCTGAGTACTTCTACTTTTACTCAAGTACAAGATCTGAGTACTTCTACTTTTACTCAAGTACAATATCTGAGTACTTTTACTTTTACTCAAGTACAATATCTGAGTACTTTTACTCAAGTACAAGATCTGAGTACTTCTACTTCTACTCAAGTACAAGACCACTTCTACTTTTACTCAAGTATAAGATCTGAGTACTTCTACTTTTACTCAAGTACAATATCTGAGTACTTTTACTCAAGTACAAGACCACTTCTACTTTTACTCAAGTATAAGATCTGAGTACTTCTACTTTTACTCAAGTACAAGATCTGAGTACTTCTACTTTTACTCAAGCACAAGATCTGAGTACTTCTACTCAAGTACAAGACCACTTCTACTTTTACTCAAGTATAAGATCTGAGTACTTCTACTTTTACTCAAGTACAAGATCTGAGTATTTCTACTTTTACTCAAGTACAAGATCTGAGTACTTCTACTCAAGTACAAGACCACTTCTACTTTTACTCAAGTATAAGATCTGAGTACTTCTACTTTTACTCAAGTACAAGATCTGAGTACTTCTACTTTTACTCAAGCACAAGATCTGAGTACTTCTACTTTTACTCAAGTACAAGATCTGAGTACTTCTACTTTTACTCAAGTACAATATCTGAGTACTTTTACTCAAGTAAAAGATCTGAGTACTTCTACTTCTACTCAAGTACAAGACCACTTCTACTTTTACTCAAGTATAAGATCTGAGTACTTCTACTTTTACTCAAGTACAATATCTGAGTACTTTTACTCAAGTACAAGATCTGAGTACTTCTACTCAAGTACAAGACCACTTCTACTTTTACTCAAGTATAAGATCTGAGTACTTCTACTTTTACTCAAGTACAAGATCTGAGTACTTCTACTTTTACTCAAGCACAAGATCTGAGTACTTCTACTTTTACTCAAGTA
>JAPTMU010000330.1:168306-185806 GCA_028583405.1 Pogonophryne albipinna | reverse complement strand
TCTGCACAGTGCTGACTAAACATAATTGTGTGTTTGACTGATATCCGTGTGTGTGTGTGTGTGTGTGTGTGTGTGTGTGTGTGTGTGTGTGTGACACCTCCTCCTCTGTGTGTAGGACCGTCTTTAATGAGAAAATGCAAATGAAAAAGGAGAGAAAATAGAGCCCTGCGGGGGGGGAGAGAGAGAGAGAGAGAGAGAGAGAGAGAGAGAGAGAGAGAGAGAGAGAGAGGCTTCCTGCTGAACGCTGCAGAGATTCAGGCTGTGGCCCTTTTTTTGCCTGCGTTTTGCATGCAGGTAATTAGTGACCCCTGCATGCCTGCAAGACAAAACTGAGGGCTGTTATAACCTAAGGAGGTTATAATAATAATAATAATAATAATAATAATACTTTGGATTTCTATAATGCTTTTCCTAATGCTCAAAGAAGCTTTACTTTTGTGTGTGTGCGTGCGTGCGTGCGTGCGCGCGTGCGTGCATGTGTGTGCGTGTGTTTTGATGATCCAGCAGCGCTTTGCCCTCGTGTCCTTGGACCTGGTCGCCTGAGGTGTTTGAGCTTCCTGTGACATCACACCTTCATCCTGTATTCAAACGAGGTTGTGAAAGGATGAGATGCGATTATTATAATGATGATTAAAGAGTGTGTTATTATGAATGAGTGAGTCAGCAGCTGGGAGGGGGGGGGGAGGACAGCGGATCATTTACGATGCAACTAAGCATTATTTTACGATCAACTAATTACACAATCACTCCCTCTCGTGCATTGATCTGTAAAATGTCAGTGACGCCTATTCAAACGTAATTTTGTAAACAATGGTTGCAAAGAAAGTGGTATATAGAGTTTAATATAATGAAACCAGTGCACCGCCTCTTCCTTGCTCTCAGAGGCCGTAACCGATAAAAGGAGGTGACAGGTGAAGCTAACCCACCTTCGCAGAACATCAAGGAATAACTCCAATATGTCGGAGGAAATGTCAACAAAGACAAACCTGAGGATATCAAATCTTCCCTGGAGAACTCCCAACCTAACATGTCTCTTTTTTCCACATCAATGAAAGTCTTGCAGGTTTTTTCTTGCTACGTTGTTTGACCAAGAGTTATGAAATGTTCTCATAGCTCAGCCCTAACTGCAAGATGGCAGTCCTAACCTGAGAATGAACAGATGTTATCTCCTCAGACGCATGCCTTATTGCACCATTTTGATGAATCCAGTCCCGTACGTACGGAGCTTCTGGAGATGTAATGAGATGCATTTGGAATCGTTTCCCCGCTGGAGCTCAGACTCTTCAAAGAGGAACGTCTAGACGCTCTCCAGGTGCCGATACCATTCAGATTATTGCAGCGTATTCATCTTTTTCTGCTATAAATGTTTCCTTGGTATTATCTCAACAACGGTGAGCAGCCAAAATCCAGCTTTTACAAACAGGCCCCGTGTGCATATCATGTCACTGATGTGGAGCAACACAGGTGATTCAAACTGGAGTGGAGAAATGTAAGTTAAGGCTCAGGGGAAATGAAGGAAGTGAAAGACAATTCGAGAATGACCAAACAACAACATGATAAGTGACTGACTCAACACTTTTGACGGTGCACAAGTCTCGTTGCATGGATGGTCGTCATGGACGTTATTATGATTCATTTGAAAGACGTTTAGCGATAGTAGTGGGTTAGATCTATTGATAGTAACGTCTCGGATCCACACTGATGTATTTCAACAGCTATTGGATGGATTGTGAAGATATTTTGTTCAGGCATTCATGTTTCCAAGAGGATAAACCTTACAGTGAGAAAGAGTACCACAACAGTTATTAGTAATCTGATTCAATACACAGCAGCTTTTCTCCATTAAAGTCAGGTGATGAATTGAAAACCCACATTTAAGTTCAGGTTCAGGGGAAATTAAGCAGCGAAATGTGTAATGGTGTCAAAATGTTGAAAGTCTTTTGAAGAAACAACCAATTGAAAGACGTCTCGTTGCATGGATGGTCGTCATGGACGTTCTTAGGATTCATTTGAAAGACTTTTAGCGATAGTAGTGGGTTAGATCTATTGATAGTAACGTCTCGGATCCACACTGATGTATTTCAACAGCTATTGGATGGATTGTGAAGATATTTTGTTCAGGCATTCATGTTTCCAAGAGGATAAACCCTACAGATGTTAGTGATCTGACTCTTCTTGAAGCGCCACCATGAGGTCGACATTCGTAGAGGATTTGCGACGGATATCATTCTCAATTCTCTGATATATTTCATAGACCTCAGCCGCCGTTCTTTGTGTGGGTCTTTTTAAATGGACATTCATAATCCTCAGAGGATGAACCCTAATAGCTTGGGTGATATTCTGACTGCTCTTGAAGCGCCACTGTTGTGGTATCGAAGGAAATATCTGAACAACTATTGGATGAATCACCAGGACATTTTGTTAAGAAATGCATTCTTCCAAGAGGATGAACCCTTCTGACTTAGTGCCACCATGAGTCTGGCATTTGGGCTTTTTCTTGGAGAAAGATGGATTAATAAAGTATGTATTTTTCTTCTTTTTGTCCGTGAAACATTGAAGAAGTAACTCAAACTTAAATGTGGGGTAGGTACGTTTGAGAAACCGTCTCGAGATACACTTGTTATATTCCATGGAATGCTCTTAACATCCCGATAGCAATGAATATCTGAAGTGCTTTGAAGCCGTAGCGCTGTAAAAAGCACGACCAATCATCTGAGCCGGCTAAAGTAACTGGATGGCCTACCTGCCTGTCAGCCTTCCATCTGGGCACAAACTTATCTCGTGCCCTCATTGGTCATGTGCGCGTTCGTGTGTGTTGGAGGCGGGGCTCTGTAAGTGGCAGATTTCTTCCGGCTGTGTATTTTCAAATTCCAGCGCACTCGAGCCGGGTTGCGTTCCAATTGTCCATTTAGCTTAGGAACCTTCCTAACGGAATGAAATGACCCGGAAGTCCCTCAGTGGCAGCCATGATAAGTGCCGTTCCAATTCTCTAAATGAAAGGAAAGGAGGTTTCAAACGTCCTTTATAACCTCCTTTAGCGTAGGAACCACTGGACCTCCCTTACCGAAAGGAGAGGAGAAAATGCTGCCCCACAATGCATTGCAGCCGCAGCATTTGCCGTCACAACAGTCGGCCGTTCACGGAAACAACCGATTATGACGGAGAAATTATATCATGAACGTTACGGTGCTTATTAAGCATTTTAAAACGTATGTGGTAAGTTGCCAAAGTGCTTTGTTTTGAACGTTCATCAGTATTATAATCAAAAAGAGAAATATGAACGTTAGTTTTTACTGAAATGATCAAATAAAGTCAACATTTCACAGTCTTTACTGAGCTGTGTGGAGTTTGTTCAACTTTTAAAAGATGTTTGAATGGTGATATACACAGTGATAGATGTTAAAGACTAACGTTTATAATAAATACATTTCTATTGATTTTAAGATCTTTTCATACAATCATACGTATTGGGATCATTTGTATTAATGTGGACCGGAGGGAGAGGGCGACGAGCAGAAGTTTCACTTTCCTTTTTTATTTCAATTCCAGCTTTGGTCCTGAAGAATATGTTTCTCTGTTGTCCACGTTCATAAAGCAAAGCAACAGCATCAGAGCACGGAGTCTCTAGATGAGTTTACAGTAGTCCCTCCTTCTTATTATACATCCATGTTGTCGTCCGCTGTATAGAAAACTGTAGTTTCCATAGTTTCCCCACAGCAGCAGACGCACATTCATGACGTCCGCTGGCGCATCAGAAACACGTCGGATAGTGAAAGTGCAGTCGATTCTCTAAAGTACCGCAGTCTCTTCTCCTAAGTCCTTTTGAATTCTCCTATCCACTATCCCTTAACCCCGTGACCTTTCACTCAGAGGTCAAGGAATAGGAGATAGGGTTAGCTGATTTTTGGATTATCGGAACGCAACCCTGGTTTCTCCAGAATTACATACCCCACCTTTAAGATGATGGAGCAGCTATTTCATGTGAAAGAATGCAGCTAAATGAACTCTTATTTGTGTAAAAACGTTGCTAAAAGATGCTTAAAACCAAATAAATAATCTTAATATTGAAGATACTCCTTCTTACCGGCCCCATGCCGATGTTTCCCTTCATCCAAAGCAACAACTCCAGCTCTGTAGGGCTTTCAGATTGAATCAGATTTCCCGGGACAAATTCTTTATTCTCGTAGTATTGTGTGCAAATTCCCCCCCGCTCTGATCAAAGAGGCTGAGTCTTGTCTTCGGGGTTGTGACGAGGACAAGCTCTCGAAGAAAGAAGCGTCTCAGACATCAAAAGTGCGTCGGATTTCCTCCTTTCACTTTCAATCCACCGTGATCCAAGCGGGGGAGTTTCATTGATAACATCTCGCCTCTGCGGAGGACCTGCTTGAATCATCCTCCCTTTAATCAGCAGAGCAAATCTGACTGTTTTCCTGGTGAATTCATGCATTGTTTGGGTTCAAATCAGCAGTAAAATGCAGACCCAAAGTCAAATCTCATAGCACAGATATTCAGCTACAAAGTAAGGCTTCTATTCCTTAATTCCTTTGAGCTAAATGCTAACGTGCTAATGTTTTAACGGGTGTATTGTGTACCACTCATATCAGCATGCTAACATTTGCTAAAGAAAGCTAAGGGTGGAAGTCATTTGTTATGCAGGAAATATCCGATTTGATCTTCTTGTAGCGCTAAAAGGAGAATTCAGAGGATCAGTGAAGTGTTTAAATATCACCATGAGCACCTCGTGAATATTTCATAGCAAATGTTTAGATAGTTGCTGAGATATTTCCTCTGGTGGGAGTTGATGTAAAGAGGCAGACTCGCACCGTTTTGTCAGCAGTGTTCACTTTGATGTGAAATCCCTACGGAAATAAATGGGATTTGAAGGAAAAGCAGGAAAAGTATCTGCTACACAGAGCTAGTTAACTCTATTCCTCAAGATGAAATACATCACTATCCATACAGTCTTTAGTCTATAAGTGAAATGAAACGCTTTTGGGAAAGAGTAACAGTTATCAGTCATCTGGACATTTGATTCAATGTACAGCAGCTTTTCCATATTAAAGTCAGGGGATGAACCCTCCTCTCCACTCTGAGCGGCCCATTTGGTTAATGGTCCACGCAGGGCCGCCGCTTGCAGACAGGCAACTGCTTGGGGCCCCGGACCAGAAAGGGGCCCCCAAAGAAGGTAGATTAAGGCTGCAGCCACACGAGGACGATAACGGTCGTATCCGCTACAGTTCTCTATCAGATAGACGGTTCGGCCACACGAGGCCGACAGGGAAACGCAGAAAACGATAACGGGTCCCAAGGTCGGTAGATCTGCGGACGCAACGCTCTGGGGGGGCCAAACGGCTCCATGTCTACGCCCTATAACGATCCTTTCCTGATAACGATGACGCAATAGCCCCAGTGTTTCGAGCCAGGTCCCGGTGTCTCGTGGGACAGCGCACCCAGCCGGAGCTTCCAGCTAGATCTGATCGATCTGTGCTGTTGTAGCTGTAAAGTGTCTCGACTGTAGGCTATTTGTATTATATGTACATAAACGCGAGAGATGTCTAATCGGACAGGAGAGGAGACACGCAGCTCTGCATGATAACCTGCAGCTCCGCCCGCTGTGATGGAGCGATGAGCGGAACAAAACACACTTCAAGTTAGATCATCACCCTTAGCTATTTTAATTACCTCTCTGAACTAGTTATAAATATGTTTATTTTGACTGTCGGGTCACTCATTACTGGATCAGCAGCTGCATGAGACCACGGATACTGACGGGCTGAGGAGGAGAAAAGAGATCTCCGTCCTCCGTGTATTATTCTTATATGATTAGAGTCGTTATTCATTTGTTTTAAAGCTCAATAAATAACAAAGAAGACCTTTGACCGGCACTTTTCTAATTTTGTCCGGAAGATTTAAACCTTAACGGACATGTTGACCGGCGAAACCCCACCTCTGCTGCTAAATCCAGCGCGGAGAATAAACAGAAGGGCGACCATGGCAACCATGCATGCGCGGGAAGTCTTCTTCGCTGCTTTTGTGGCAGACTACAGCGCCACTTACAGGCCAGGCATATGTACTACAGCGTCTCCAGCGGTTCGAGCGGTCTCGTGTAGACGGACACGTTTCTGGTGCCTGTTGCGTGTGGACGGAAGACTTTTTTGATAACGATTTCAGTGCGTTTGCGTTATCGTCCTCGTGTGGCTGCAGCTTAAGAAGGTCCACAGCAACGACCACATGAAACACCCTTTAATTTACTGCGACGACATGTCGGGTAACCCCCTCAAGGCGGCCCCATGCATAGCGCGCCGTAAAATGCTGCTTCTTATCTTACATTTCGTTGCCTTGCTCCGCTGTGGGGGGGGGGGGGTGAATGTTGAATGTTTGCCGAGGGCCCCCCCCCCCCCCCCACAGACTCTAGAATCGGCACTGGGTCCACTTGTGGCTCTTTTGCCATGTCAACAGCACTCAAACACCTTTTAACATTGTTTACTAAAGCGCAAATATCCGTAGAGATCTAGCTTCTTAATTTTTGCTCTTCAGATTTATGCATTCAACCTTAAATTATACAAAATTGAGCTGGCGTTAAGATCACTTGGTGGTTCTCACGTGAAAACCCGGTTCAAATCCAGCCTGGGAACACCATAGACATTTCAAATGGCACAATATTGTCAGTTTTTCTCCAATACCGTGCAGCCTTGTTCTCGTACAAGCTAACGTTCACTTATGTCGTCCGATATTTTAATTATATTAGCATTTTTTATGAATGTATCTGTGATTGGAGGTGACTTTTAGCTACACACAGTCACAGTTCTGCAACAAATAGGTGTTTAAAGCCTTGCATTCCTCCGCATGCTGAAACAAAAACACTCGAAAGAGAGGAATTATGTATGCTCTATTAATGTGCTCTCACGTAAACAGTGGGTTCTCGACAACGCTAGGCTAGTCTTGATGCTAAGCTATTAAAGCCTGCTGGTTGTAGCATGGTACGGATCTAACTCTCATTAAAAAAATTGTAATATCTCTAAAAGCTATTCCTTAAAAGCATAAAGCGTCAGTAGTGTTGCACATATCCACGTCTTTACAGATCATTACGGTTTGTAGTGTTTATATACTGTACAGAATTTCATTTTCATTCAGTTTTATCATATTCAATCTTTTCATAGCTTTCTTATGTTCTGGATTTGACTACCTCAGTATATTGGTTAAAGCAATGTTGGAGGAGCCTGAGACTTAAGATGTAATTGCCGACAACTGCACAGTCGCTTTTGTGACAATAAACTAGGGCTGCTCGATTATGGCGATTGGGTCAATAATTGATATCACAATTATTAAAAACGACTATCCATTTACTTTGAAAACATCAATTTATTGGAGAAAAACCATTTGAACAGTATGTTTTTAACAGTTGGTTACCCTGAACTTTAAGTATAACTCAACTGAAAAACCAATAAAAAAAAAAAAAAATTATCGTTTTATTTCGATTACGTTGTTTTCGTAATCGTTGCAAGCCAAAATCGTAATTGCGATTAAAATACGACTAATTGAGCAGCCAATAAATGACCGTGAATCTTTGAATCAGAAGCTCTTGATTCGTCCCGCAGCGAGTGAGTGTTCAGTGGCAACATGGGATGATTATATAAATACATTAAATAAGAAACACACCTTAATCTCGTGAGTCCCAGCACAAATTTGACAAAAGTGATTAAACCTCCAAACCGCCGGGACGTCTCACACGTTATTTTGGGATGTCCCGCTTGGCCCCAGCAGCCAATAAGAAGCCGGTATTCCCCCCCGCCCCCCCCCCCCCCCCCCCCGCCCAGGGTGTGATGTGTTGCAGCGGAGCAGACGTTCATTTATATGAAAGTGTTGCTCATTCCCAGTGTGAGATGGCAGCCATTTTAAATTAGTAAACTAACATTGCAAAAAAAGGAAATAAATAAGACACACACACACACACACACACACACACACACACACACACACACACACACACACACAGACACACACATACAGTAACACATGGAGAGTTTCATACACTTGTGAGGACCAAAGGCCAGAATTTCTAAAGAGATCTAGGAAGTGTGTGTGTGTGTGTGTGTGTGTGTGTGTGTGTGTGTGTGTGTGTGTGTGTGTGCCTGTGTGTGTGTGTGTGTGTGTGTGTGTGTGTGTGTGTGCCTGTGTGTGTGTGTGTGTGTGTGAGAATGTGTATCTCTGTATGTGTGTGTCGAGTGTCGATGCGGCAGATCCCAGCTCTTGTTCTTCACCTTCCTCATCACATGGTTCGCACGCAGTGTGTGGTTGCCAAGACAACAGGTAGTGGAGTGGATAGGGTCCCCTCGGGGATTGGTGTGTGTGTGTGTGTGTGTGTGTGTGTGTGTGTGTGTGTGTGTGTGTGTGTGTGTGTGTGTGTGTGTGTGTGTGTGTGTGTGTGTGTGTGTGTGTGTGTGTGTGTGTGTGTGTGTGTGTGTGTGTGTGTGTGTGTGTGTGTGTGTGTGTGTGTGTGGTGGGGTTATCATTGTGTATTCTGTAGCCGCTCTTCTTCTCCTGCTGCAGATAGACGACCAGCGGAGCGTGCAGCCAGGAATTACCATGCTGTGTGTAGAGTGTGTGTGTGTGTGTGTGTGTGTGTGTGTGTGTGTGTGTGGGTTTTTCAATGCGGTCAGAGGATGTCGTCCAAGGTGACTCTTGTAGAAAAAAAATTGACCGTCTCCATCAGTAATTATAAGGGATTAAAGAGAGAGTGAAGGGAGGAGGAAGAGGAGGAGGAAGAGGAGGAGGAAGAGGAGGGTGGTGCTGAACAATTAGCTGATTAACAGAGAATTAACATTATTTACCAATATGCTAAACACACCCTGTTTCAAGCTTCCTTACATGAGACAGTGTGTTATGTCCCTGAGACCACATTTCTGCAGATTTTTTCGACAAAGCAAGAAATTGGAAGACGTCTTCTTGCAATTTGAAGATTTTGTGAAGGACATTATTATGATTTCCTGATAAATGCAATAGACTTTTAGCCGTAGTAATGGCATTAATGTATGAATAGTAATGTCAGTCATGTCTTAACAAATGTTCATTCTCCTTTAATCTGCACTCTACCTTTGCTTCGATGAGACGGTGTGTTTACAGTTATCCATTCTGAGAATTAAACATTACATGTTACTTATATATATTCAACAATATACTGTGTCCTTCCTGGAGCATATAACACACTTTATCATATCATAGTGAGCAACGATCCCTTATCTCACATAAAGATATTTATATCATATAATATATGATATACTTTAGGTGTCTATATGAACAAATAAACTGATAAACATAAACTCATAAAACGCCACCAGTAACCAAATCTGTAAAGTAACTAAAGGTAAGCTATTAAACACATGTAGTGGAGTAAAAGTACACCAGTTACCTCTGAGTTGTAGTGGAGTAGAAGTACACAGTAGACAAATATGGAAACACTCAAGTGAAGTACAAGTATCTCAAAATTCTACTTAAAGAGCCTGTGACAGCATCCCAACAACTGTTGTGCAATGAAATATTGGGCTACTAGTCATCTCGAACCGTCAGTTTAAAAAAGAAGATGCGATACCGTTCCGATAAATATCAATAATTTCGAACATCGCGGGGAAATTCCTTCGAGTCATTTTGAAGTTTTGGGGGGAAGCCGGAAGTGACGTCAATGCGGGAACGCTTCACTGTGCGGTGAGAGAGCCAAACACGGAACAAAGTGTGTTGTCATGCGTAGAATGGTGAATTACTGAGTTTAGGCACGTTAATAACGTTTAATGAAGTTGACTACAGTATATTCATATTTGTCAGTGCTTTCATGTCAATTCGGCGAACATAAACATAAATGATCGTGGTGAAGATGATGATTAAATTAGGATTACAAATCGGTAGTGAGAGCTGCTGAATTTCCTCCCGTAGGATGTGATATAAAAACAAATCGATTATTTTTGTAGTTGTAAACTCAAGTGGATTAAACTACATTTATTAGTGCTTTCATGTCAATTCGGCGAACATATGATACATTAAATGATCGTGAGGATGACGATTAAAAATCGTTTGTTTGAGCCGGTCTGCATTTCCTGATGAGAAAACAAACCGATGCTTTTTGTAGTTGAACACCAACATGGATTAACGTGTGTTTTTACCACAATGTTGGGGAAATTAATGGATAAAATGCATGGATTATTATTATTATTATTATTCCCACTCCGATCGGGACACTAGGTCCACCGTTTCCCCGCAGCGAGGCTCCCCCCGTTGACAGTTTACGTGGGCTGGGTGCAGTGGCGGACTGGCCATCGGGACGAATCCCGATGGGCCGGTACCGAAGTGGGCCGGTCGGATAAGTCACTAGCACGTCCCCCATAGGCGGCGCGTGAGGCTCAGGTTTGGGAAGGCTAAATAACTTCTTTTACCTGACGCTGCCCGCCTCCGGCAGTCTATAGAAAAGAGATCAACTCAGTGTGCGGAGTTTAAATCTCTCAAGTTATATTACAGGATAAAGGAAATACAGTTTAAACTGCCGTATGCAGAGAAGACGCCGACGTGTCGCACTTATCATTCATATTAAATCATCAATCAGATCATCGATCATATAATATCATAATATATCATATATTTCCTTATCCGAGGCAGCTTCTCCAGCCGTATCTGGCCGTGCAACACTTACAGTGTCACATACTGTATGCAGAAGTATTATTTTAAGCAACACATTATGTTGACGAAACACTCAAGTCAAATGTAATTAAAGTCAGATCCACTCGTGTCTTAGACCGTGAACGCGCTCTCAGCTGGTGAGAGAAACCCTGGCTTGATTTACCGAGTTAATAACCAGCGTCGTAGGACCGCTTAGCGAGATCTCGTTTGTTAGTTTGTTTGTTACTCAAACATATCCAGGGTATGTTGAACTGGCTTCGTAGTACAGGGGCACAGGTGGCTAGCAGCGCTAATGTCAAAGACACAGACATTATACATTTATATTTGTATTTTACCAGGATGCAGTGACACAAATATTTGGGAAGGCTTAGCCTTCCCTAGCCGACAGCACCGCCGCCCCCGACATCCCCCCACTCCCCCCGTTGACAATTTACTAGCGGTACCGAAGTGGGCCGGTCGAGAGTCCCGGGATGATTTTAGTCCCAGTCCACCACTGGTTATATGACCGTATGATCGCCCATATTGACGCACCTAATTCCTAAACTTCTAACAGATACAACATAAACCGATCCTTCAGCCTCATATGAGCTCTCAGACACGTTCACAATTAAACTGTCATCGCTGTCTGAGCTTGCTGCTGTGTGCGCCATCGTGTGTTTACATGCAGATGCTGGGATCCTGAACGGTGCAGCTGGAGCGCTGTGCCCGCAATGACGTCACCCATAATTTGGCTGGACTTGAAGAATCCCCGAGAAGATCCAGAAAATGGTCAACATTGAAGGGCAGATTAATGGTTATCAAAGTACAAATATCCAAAATCAGTTCAGTAACGGTTTTCAAGGGGACAATATTTACTCAAATTGATGGGTTTGGATGATGGGGAAACTCGTGTCACAGGCTCTTTAAGTACAGCACTTGAGTAAATGTTCTTAGCTACTTCCACCTATACAGTATATATGCTGTATGACTTCTGTACCACTGCTCACAGAAGTCTAGTTACTAATTACAACATGCCCATTCATACAAGACTCGTTTAACAACTTATTTAAATTACTGTTGTCAATCGGATACACATGGCTGTTGACATTGATTAATATAATAACGTGTATTTAACCTAGACACGATAGCATTAGCAATGCTGGCTTGCTAACTTTATGCAGACTGAAGTTGCCGACTGTATACCGTAATGTAAAAGTTGACGCAAAAACGACGGTTGTAAAAATAGGTGTTATGACTGTAAACGGGAAAATAGAAACAATAGTGTTGTTACTTACTCTGAATACCTCTGATGCGCCTCGCGATTTGTCCACTGTCAACCAAAAGCGTGAGGGGGGTGGGTTCGGGGAGAAGCCGTGCCGTGAGTGGCTCTGTCCATTGTGATGCCGTGACGTGATTGGCTCCGTCCATTGTGAACTCGCGTTGTGATTGGTTTAAGTCCAATCTCACAATGGACAGCGAGTATCATGATTGAGTGATAGATTGGAGTTTGACAGACGGTCCTGCGCCAACTAGCGCCACACGCCTCCCACATGAGCCACTGGCCCTTTCTCATTTCATCAAATCCCCCTCCTCGACTCCTCGACTCCTCGGTCCTCCGGTAGTGACCGGGAAATGAATTTCAGCGCGCCATGTTGAAGGACATCTCATTTCTCTAAATGCACTTCGAGGACCGAGCATCGAGCATCGAGGAGGCTCTCTGGAGGAGCTCTAACCGAGGATACACTGATGGGTCCTCCACGGTCCTCCACGGCTCCTTCGTGGATGCATTTCCGGCAACAGAGATGTTTCAAAGAGTCGTGACGCACGGCCGGACTTATCTCAGCCAATGACAGCTCTGCATGCATCCCCTCCTCTCTCCTCGGTTCCCCTCCTCGGCTCCTCGGCTCGCATCTCCTGTGGGCGGGACTAAGTCTCGAGGATAGGAGTCGAGGAGGGGAGTCGAGGAGGGGAGTTAGAGAAATGAGAAAGGGCCACTGTTCTTTTAAACTGGATGAGGTCATGATAACATGATGAATGAGCTGCTGTGATTTGCATTACGTGTGTTTGGTTGTTCTGCAGCGTGACGTCATGTACATGTGATTTATTGAAGGCAATCACAGAAGACATTAATGTTTAATGTGCTATGACACGGCCCTTTCCAAATCACAGGCTGCTGATTTATCACCATATGAGTCCTTTAAATAATCACAGAAACGTCTATTTAACGCGAGGAGGAAGATGTTGTTGTGTGTGGGAAACAGATGCTGTTAAAACCACTTATATTCAGTCATAGATAACGTGTTTAAATATGTTTACTGACTGACGACCGATCAATTAAAGGGTTTATTTACATGTTAACAATCATTTAGTCAAGCTGCACAATCACTAGTTTGCTGTGTTTGATCAAATCACCACAACATAACTGATGTGTGTCTGAGACGTCCGTTCCCATCTTAACGTCCGACTACCAGGTGGTTGAATTTAGTATATTTACATGTATGCTCATTATTGCTGCGAGTATTGTTGATGGAATCCAAAACTCAGACGTGTTTCTGAGATCTCTCCTCATCTGAACGCAGTAAATAATGACTCAGTGTGTGCTGCGTCTTTCAAATGAACATCGTGTATAATCCCTCACAGCTGGAAAGACACATTTCAAGGTCAGGAAGAAACCAAGCGAGTGAAGCATCGGCTCTACTTTCTTCATTTTACTGCATCACCACAACATGAAGGATTCACACAAAGCACGAATACATGATCTGCCATTTTGAGGAGGTGAAATGAAATACAAATGTTCCACTACGGATCAACAAACTGTCTAAATCAGAGGTGTCAAACTCAATTTCATCGCGGGCCACATCAGCTTTATTGTTGCATTCAAAGGGCCGGTTGTAACTTTAAGACTATATCAAATATACATAGAATAATGTATGATATTACATTATTGCCTCTGCATTGGATTATTATCTGATAGGGTAATAGCTTCATAATTAACTACGTCTGAAAGCAGAAGTCTCTTCAGTGCGCATGTCACAAAATGAGATGCATTGTGGGACATGTAGTTTATGGGCAACGTGCTGTAACTGTGCAGAGGTGGGAAGTAGTGGAGTACAAATACTTTGTTACTGTACTTAAGTACATGTTTCTGGTATCAGTACTTTACTCCACGACTTATTTTTCTGACGACTTTTGACTTTGACTTCTTACATTTTGAACACAAATACCTGAACTTTCTACTTCTTACATGTTGAACACAAATACCTGTACTTTCTACTTCTTACATGTTAAACCCAAATACCTGTACTTTCTACTTCTTTCATGTTGAACTCAAATACCTGTACTTTCTACTTCTTACATGTTGAACACAAATACCTGTACTTTCTACTTCTTACATGTTGAACACAAATACCTGTACTTTCTACTTCTTACATGTTGAACTCAAATACCTGTACTTTCTACTTCTTACATGTTGAACTCAAATACCTGTACTTTCTACTTCTTACATGTTGAACACAAATACCTGTACTTTCTACTTCTTACATGTTGAACACAAATACCTGTACTTTCTACTTCTTACATGTTGAACACAAATACCTGTACTTTCTACTTCTTACATGTTGAACACAAATACCTGTACTTTCTACTTCTTACATGTTGAACCCAAATACCTGTACTTTCTACTTCTTTCATGTTGAACCCAAATACCTGAACTTTCTACTTATTACATGTTGAACCCAAATACCTGTACTTTCTACTTCTTTCATGTTGAACCCAAATACCTGTACTTTCTACTTCTTTCATGTTGAACAAAATACCTGTACTTTCTACTTCTTACATGTTGAACCAAATACCTGTACTTTCTACTTCTTACATGTTGAACACAAATACCTGTACTTTCTACTTCTTACATGTTGAACACAAATACCTGTACTTTCTACTTCTTACATGTTGAACACAAATACCTGTACTTTCTACTTCTTACATGTTGAACACAAATACCTGTACTTTCTACTTCTTACATGTTGAACACAAATACCTGTACTTTCTACTTCTTACATGTTGAACCCAAATACCTGTACTTTCTACTTCTTACATGTTGAACCCAAATACCTGTACTTTCTACTTCTTACATGTTGAACACAAATACCTGTACTTTCTACTTCTTACATGTTGAACCCAAATACCTGTACTTTCTACTTCTTACATGTTGAACCAAATACCTGTACTTTCTACTTCTTACATGTTGAACACAAATACCTGTACTTTCTACTTCTTACATGTTGAACAAATACCTGTACTTTCTACTTCTGACATGTTGAACACAAATACCTGTACTTTCTACTTCTGACATGTTGAACACAAATACCTGTACTTTCTACTTCTTACATGTTGAACACAAATACCTGTACTTTCTACTTCTTACACTTTGAACCCAAATACCTGTACTTTCTACTTCTTACATGTTGAACACAAATACCTGTACTTTCTACTTCTGACATGTTGAACACAAATACCTGTACTTTCTACTTCTGACATGTTGAACTCAAATACCTGTACTTTCTACTTCTTACATGTTGAACCCAAATACCTGTACTTTCTACTTCTTACATGTTGAACACAAATACCTGTACTTTCTACTTCTCACATGTTGAACACAAATACCTGTACTTTCTACTTCTGACATGTTGAACCCAAATACCTGTACTTTCTACTTCTTACATTTTGAACCCAATACCTGTACTTTCTACTTCTCACATGTTGAACACAATACCTGTACTTTCTACTTCTTACATGTTGAACACAAATACCTGTACTTTCTACTTCTTACATGTTGAACACAAATACCTGTACTTTCTACTTCTTACATGTTGAACACAAATACCTGTACTTTCTACTTCTTACATGTTGAACACAAATACCTGTACTTTCTACTTCTGACATGTTGAACACAAATACCTGTACTTTCTACTTCTTACATGTTGAACACAAATACCTGTACTTTCTACTTCTGACATGTTGAACTCAAATACCTGTACTTTCTACTTCTGACATTTCCCAAACAGACTGGTTACTTTAGTTTGAATGTGTGGCGTGATCATTATTATTTAGAGTCATTGCCCAGAGACGGCCAGGGGCCCATGAAAAAAAAATATATATATATTTTTTTAATATTTTGTATTTATTTTATTTTGTGGGGCCCAATGGCATTGACCGGTTCACGCAGTCTTCAAAGTAACCAAGCAACCTAAATTAATTTGTCTGTCCAATGACCTTGCTCCCTTTCATGCCATGTGATACCTTGCTTGACGAGTGAAACGTTTAATTAACCTGTACTAGCTAGCAGCAGCAAGTTCAGCAGCATTATACAAAATGTAATAGCTTGCATTTATGATGTACAGCAAACCAAAGCACAAGAGCGGCGCTCAAAAGAGAAAGGACAAGAGAGAACAAGGAGTAACAGTAAGAGCTAAACTGACGAAATTAGACAGTTTTTTTTGTCATACACCGTCCTCGAAATCGAGCGCTAACGTTAGCAATGTTGACGTGCAGCGGCAGCCGGAGTTGGAGGCTAACGATAGCTCACCTGCCTCACCTCCATCATTGCCATCTCGCTCCGCAAGTGAAGCTGTATCCGTGGCTGTGCGACCTTCTTCTCCAGCCAGCCAGGAGGAGAGGCTGGATCTGGCTGTGCCCGGCGGTGGTCCAACAGTTCCCCCAAGGGCCCCAACTAGGGATGTCCCGATCACATTTTTTTGCTCCCGATCCGATTCCGATCATTTGATTTTGACAATCTGCCGATACCGATTTTTCCCGATCCGATCTTTATGCAATGCATTAAGAGAAAAAAAAAGGTAACAGATAACGGCTGGTCATCCAACGCGATGAGTTCAGCTATCTAGGCTGTTATTCTGTTGGCCTTTTCACTGTTCTGGGGCAGTTTCTCTTTCCTTTTAAAAGTCTCTGAAAGTGTCGGTTGTTTCAGTGCCGTTACCTGAGTGGCCGCTGTGTACTCGTCCTGTTGTTGTTGGTGTTTGTTTCTCAGGTGGCGTATTAGATTGGTCGTGTTGAACGTAGCTCTGTTCTTTCCACCACGCGGAACCTCCGCCTTGCAAACATTGCACCTGGCTGTTACACTGCCTTCGCTTTCAATTTTATAATACTTCCAAACTCCTGACATTTTCTCTGTCCCGAGTCCCGAGTCACCAGCTGGACGTAGCCTCTCGTTAGCTTACTGCTACTATTAGACACTGCGCCCACTCTGTTGCCAGATTTGAGAGAAATAAGCAACCAGGTCTGAAAACAAGCCCAAAAGAAGCAACACATACATGATGTTGTGTCATTTCAAACCAAAACTAAGGCCTCAGGATGACTTTAAGACGTGAACATGGTCATTTTTGTTTTGTAAAATTAAATAAAAAAATAAAAATAATAATAATAATAATAATAATGAAATTCCCGATCCCCGATTTTTTTTCTCCCGATCTTTTGAAAATCACGTGATCGGCTCCGATCCCCGATCACGTGATCGGATCGGGACATCTCTAGCCCCAACCGATAGGGGACTCTATGGCGCTATTGAGACCCCCGACGCCAAGATCAAAAGCTATATTATAGCAACCGGTCCATGTAGGCCTACCGACCCATTCCCCAGAGACAAACATCAAGTCTGTGAAACAGGTGTAATCCTCTTCTTAGTTCGTTGTGCCGTTGTCAGGCTGTGGTGGTCTGAGGCCAGGGCAGGCTGTTGTTGATAGCCTATACATGTGGCGCTTCTGAGTGGTTGTGTATGTCCGTGCGTGTGTGAGTGCATCAGCGCGCGCTTATGTTTGGGGCGATGGGGGGGGGGGGGGGGCCC
>JAPTMU010000330.1:45806-160806 GCA_028583405.1 Pogonophryne albipinna | reverse complement strand
AAGATTGATGCAAAACAAGTTAAATCTGACCTTTTTAGAGAGATTTAGCAAAACAAAACAATTCTGGGGTCATTTGGGTGGATTTGACCTATCTCTGGCCCCCCTTGCTGGATTTTGACATGTGACATCTCTTTCGAACCGTCAGAGCCAATGGAATCGAGGGAAACTCCCACATACTCCTTATTTGGTAATGTGTGTGTGTGAGACTGACGCATAGCCAAAACCGGAAGCTGCGATAACTCTGGTGGCTACCATTAGCAGCTAATTTTTACTCTCCGATTTTTACATACAAATGGAATTATGGATTATAAATTAAAAAAAAATATTCCACAGAAACATTATCAACCTATGGATCAACCGATTCAGCCGCGTTTTTTCTCGTTTTAATGCCATTGAACACGTCTTTTGATCAGATTGACAGCTACGGTGAGACGATCTCCCGTAAAAGGTACGTGTTGTGATGTCTGTGTTTGCTTCCCCTGTCGCGAGTCCGGATCACTCAGTGATGATACTATATACCTAAATAATCTGTGGAACCTCAGCTTTAATCGGATATCTTGTATGTGCAGCTACGATAAGTAATAAGGGTATCTTTTATCTTGAGTTCTGTGCCAAAGTGCGTTAGCATTTTTCGCTCAAGGGTCATTTAGATGCTTCATATGAGACTTGTGTTTTGTTTTGGTAAAAATGGTTTGTATCGTCAGTTAGCTGAGATTATTCCCGTTAATCTGGTATAACACATCAATAGGTTCTTAAATATTAAGATGCCCTAAGACACAGTGTCGTGAAAAAAAAAGCCCCGGCTGAGGGGCGCTTTGGGGTTTAACAGGTTTTAACAACGGTCAATAAATGCTTGACAGCGGTCTGTCTGTTCTGGATTAACAACGTGTCATGTGTTCTGAATCGACCAATCAGAATAGAGTATTCAACTATGTAATAATACCTTGATAATGAGCTCACACAACTTCATATATATGTATGGTTGTTTAATATGGAAACATTACGATATCTTTAAAATGAATTACATGTATTGTGTGTGAAATCTTAATGTGATAAGTATCTTAAATAAACGTGTGGAGGAAATTCAAACTCCCTTCAGAGAAACTGATAAATGATTAATGAACTAAAACTACTATTTAACCGAGTAAAAGGCAATCAGAGTATACGACATAATCTATATATATGATTTAAATGATTATATGATCATTTGACAGTAAAAATACCCAAGTAAAGTGAAAGCACTTTAGTGCTGCTGAGCTGGAGGCTTTTTATTTGAAGCACTCGTTGATTTTAATGAAAAGTAAAGTCTGTTTTCCCCTGGGGTTTTCTCTGCTGCCTCGTCAGAGGTTAACACAACACACACACACACACACACACACACACACACACACAGACACACACACACATATATACACACACATACACACACACTCTAACTTTAGCTCTCTGCGTTCATTATTAATCGTTCCTCCGGCTCGTTTTTTATTCATCCCAACTAAAGTGCAGCGGCTATAAACGGAAAGACCTCCATCACACACACACACACACTGCGCTAAGGAGGAGACGCCATGACAACGGCGACAGCCCTGTGGCCATGGCGACGGGCTCAGCTGATTCTCAGCGGGCGCCATGGGAACGAGGGATGGGAATCATAGTCGTTTTATCATAATGTAATATTAATACTGAAAGCTGTTTAAAGCAGGAGACGAAGCTCTGAGATTGAACTGATTCTTTATGGAGGAATTACTTTATCAGTATGTAGTGTCTCTACTTTAAAGAGTCCTCTCCTGCTGATATTCAGGTGTATATCAGTATGTAGTGTCTCTACTTTAAAGAGTCCTCTCCTGCTGATGTTCAGGTGTATATCAGTATGTCGTGTCTCTACTTTAAAGAGTCCTCTCCTGCTGATGTTCAGGTGTATATCAGTATGTAGTGTCTCTACTTTAAAGAGTTCTCTCCTGCTGATGTTCAGGTGTATATCAGTATGTAGTGTCTCTACTTTAAAGAGTCCTCTCCTGCTGATGTTCAGGTGTATATCAGTATGTAGTGTCTCTACTTTAAAGAGTCCTCTCCTGCTGATGTTCAGGTGTATATCAGTATGTAGTGTCTCTACTTTAAAGAGTCCTCTCCTGCTGATGTTCAGGTGTATATCAGTATGTAGTGTCTCTACTTTAAAGAGTCCTCTCCTGCTGATGTTCAGGTGTATATCAGTATGTAGTGTCTCTACTTTAAAGAGTCCTCTCCTGCTGATGTTCAGGTGTATATCAGTATGTAATGTCTCTACTTTAAAGAGTCCTCTCCTGCTGATGTTCAGATGTATATCAGTATGTAGTGACTCTACTTTAAAGAGTCCTCTCCTGCTGATGTTCAGGTGTATATCAGTATGTAGTGTCTCTACTTTAAAGAGTCCTCTCCTGCTGATGTTCAGGTGTATATCATTATGTATTGTCTCTACTTTAAAAAGTCCTCTCCTGCTGATGTTCAGGTGTATATCAGTATGTAGTGTCTCTACTTTAAAGAGTCCTCTCCTGCTGATGTTCAGGTGCATATCAGTATGTAGTGTCTCTACTTTAAAGAGTCCTCTCCTACTGATGTTCAGGTGTATATCAGTATGTAGTGTCTCTACTTTAAAGAGTCCTCTCCTGCTGATGTTCAGGTGTATATCAGTATGTAGTGTCTCTACTTTAAAGAGTCCTCTCCTGCTGATGTTCAGGTGTATATCAGTATGTAGTGTCTCTACTTTAAAGAGTTCTCTCCTGCTGATGTTCAGGTGTATATCAGTATGTAGTGTCTCTACTTTAAAGAGTCCTCTCCTGCTGATGTTCAGGTGTATATCAGTATGTAGTGTCTCTACTTTAAAGAGTCCTCTCCTGCTGATGTACAGGTGTATATCAGTATGTAGTGTCTCTACTTTAAAGAGTCCTCTCCTGCTGATGTTCAGGTGTATATCAGTATGTAGTGTCTCTACTTTAAAGAGTCCTCTCCTGCTGATGTTCAGGTGTATATCAGTATGTAGTGTCTCTACTTTAAAGAGTCCTCTCCTGCTGATGTTCAGGTGTATATCAGTATGTAGTGTCTCTACTTTAAAGAGTCCTCTCCTGCTGATGTTCAGGTGTATATCAGTATGTAGTGTCTCTACTTTAAAGAGTCCTCTCCTGCTGATGTTCAGGTGTATATCAGTATGTAGTGTCTCTACTTTAAAGAGTCCTCTCCTGCTGATGTTCAGGTGTATATCATTATGTATTGTCTCTACTTTAAAAAGTCCTCTCCTGCTGATGTTCAGGTGCATATCAGTATGTAGTGTCTCTACTTTAAAGAGTCCTCTCCTGCTGATGTTCAGGTGCATATCAGTATGTAGTGTCTCTACTTTAAAGAGTCCTCTCCTGCTGATGTTCAGGTGTATATCAGTATGTAGTGTCTCTACTTTAAAGAGTCCTCTCCTGCTGATGTTCAGGTGCATATCAGTATGTAGTGTCTCTACTTTAAAGAGTCCTCTCCTACTGATGTTCAGGTGTATATCAGTATGTAGTGTCTCTACTTTAAAGAGTCCTCTCCTGCTGATGTTCAGGTGTATATCAGTATGTAGTGTCTCTACTTTAAAGAGTCCTCTCCTGCTGATGTTCAGGTGTATATCAGTATGTAGTGTCTCTACTTTAAAGAGTCCTCTCCTGCTGATGTTCAGGTGTATATCAGTATGTAGTGTCTCTACTTTAAAGAGTCCTCTCCTGCTGATGTTCAGGTGTATATCAGTATGTAGTGTCTCTACTTTAAAGAGTCCTCTCCTGCTGATGTTCAGGTGTATATCAGTATGTAGTGTCTCTACTTTAAAGAGTCCTCTCCTGCTGATGTTCAGGTGCATATCAGTATGTAGTGTCTCTACTTTAAAGAGTCCTCTCCTGCTGATGTTCAGGTGTATATCAGTATGTAGTGTCTCTACTTTAAAGAGTCCTCTCCTGCTGATGTTCAGGTGTATATCAGTATGTAGTGTCTCTACTTTAAAGAGTCCTCTCCTGCTGATGTTCAGATGTATATCAGTATGTAGTGACTCTACTTTAAAGAGTCCTCTCCTGCTGATGTTCAGGTGTATATCAGTATGTAGTGTCTCTACTTTAAAGAGTCCTCTCCTGCTGATGTTCAGGTGTATATCAGTATGTAGTGTCTCTACTTTAAAGAGTCCTCTCCTGCTGATGTTCAGGTGTATATCAGTATGTAGTGTCTCCACTTTAAAGAGTCCTCTCCTGCTGATGTTCAGGTGTATATCAGTATGTAGTGTCTCTACTTTAAAGAGTCCTCTCCTACTGATGTTCAGGTGTTTATCAGTATGTAGTGTCTCTACTTTAAAGAGTCCTCTCCTGCTGATGTTCAGGTGTATATCAGTATGTAGTGTCTCTACTTTAAAGAGTCCTCTCCTGCTGATGTTCAGGTGTATATCAGTATGTAGTGTCTCTACTTTAAAGAGTCCTCTCCTGCTGATGTTCAGGTGCATATCAGTATGTAGTGTCTCTACTTTAAAGAGTCCTCTCCTGCTGATGTTCAGGTGCATATCAGTATGTAGTGTCTCTACTTTAAAGAGTCCTCTCCTGCTGATGTTCAGGTGCATATCAGTATGTAGTGTCTCTACTTTAAAGAGTCCTCTCCTGCTGATGTTCAGGTGTATATCAGTATGTAGTGTCTCTACTTTAAAGAGTCCTCTCCTGCTGATGTTCAGGTGTATATCAGTATGTAGTGTCTCTACTTTAAAGAGTCCTCTCCTGCTGATGTTCAGGTGTATATCAGTATGTAGTGTCTCTACTTTAAAGAGTCCTCTCCTGCTGATGTTCAGGTGTATATCAGTATGTAGTGTCTCTACTTTAAAGAGTCCTCTCCTGCTGATGTTCAGGTGAATATCAGTATGTAGTGTCTCTACTTTAAAGAGTCCTCTCCTGCTGATGTTCAGGTGTATATCAGTATTTGTTGTCGCGCCAGTGTTACACAGTGATACTATTTTCTGGAACTTTTAGCCTTCACAGACCATTTACATGCACTAAAACCTATAGAACACATTTCTACACACTACAGGAGAGAGAACACAATAGTGCCTCTTTAATAATGTATTCTCCCCTCTTCTTGCAGAGTAAGGAAATCATCTTCCAGCTGCAGGAAGACCTCATGAAGCTTCTCAACGAGCTTTACACCGTGAGTAGATTCAACACACGGAGAACATTCCTAATGTCCTACTACGAAGACGGTTCAACCTAACCTGGATATGTTTGAGTTGCCCGGCTTACCTAATCCAAAACAAACGCGCTCTCGCTATAGTTGAATGAAAAGTCAACTATAATATTAGACATATGAAGAAGTTAAACTTGAAACATCCATGACTTAAACACTTGATCCAGGATCAAAGCCACAGAGCTGCACCTGCAAGGTGAATACAGCTGGTAACAGAACAAGTGTTTGAATGCATACATTAAACGGTTTATGATATCACTGCCCGTCTAAAACACCATCTGACTTTCATTACATTTGACTCGAGTGTTTCCTCAACTTAATGTGTTGCTTAAAATAATACTTCTAAGAAGTGAACCAGCGTCGTAGGGTCGGAAACCCAGAGTTTTCCCTGAAGTTAGCTCGCTAAGCAAAAATCCGGCTTCGTAGTACAGGCCTCTGGTCTTTAACAAGTCTAAACACATTTGTTGTTGTTTTGTCGACAAACCTAAGATTTTAAGGTCTGAAAGCTCTTCCTCAGACACTCACAGTGTCATACACGAACAACATAACGGGTTAGGGTAACGTAACCCGTGACAACAACCTATAACAGGGCTATGCACAGAATGCAGCTATTCAATACTCATTCTTCTTTAAGAATATGAGCATGTCTACTCAGGGGAGAGGCGGGTGAGGAGACGATTCACAACCAGGCCAGCTGTAGAGAAGACCCTCTCAGCTGGAATGTGGGCCTAAGATGAGGTTTGAGTCTGCGTGATCTGCGTGTAGGGAGGGGCAGCAGCATGTCATTAGCTAGAACTAGCTAGATCTGATGGATTTGGACATAAACGCAAGTGAAGTATAACCGGACGAGAGAGAGAGAGATCAGCACCTGCAGCTCTGCCCGCTGTGAGGGACCGGTGAGCGGAGCGACACACACCTTTAGACCTGACACACTTAGCTATGGCGCTGTCGTATACATTGAAGTATTCCATTGGATAATATGTAATCAGCGTAGGCACCCCTCCCAACAAAAATAAATAATTACAATACAAATATTCATAACTCATATTCTCATACCTGAATAATTTCGAATATATAAACATAGTTATTTCATTTTTTAAACAAGCATGTTACATATTATCATTACATTAATTTCTTAGATACTGTATCAATCCAAAACATTTTGATGGGGCCAAAAAAAAAAGAATAATCAACATTTGCGAATATTTCTGGGAAAAGATGAATGAACGACGTGATGTTACTGATTTAGTTATATTGTCCTTATGCTCCCAGGTGATGAAGACCTACCACATGTACCACGTGGAGACGATCAGCGCGGAGTCCAAGCTGCGGGAGGCGGAGCGTCAGGAGGGCCGCGTGAAGGGGGCGGGGGGGTCCGGGGGGGCGGAGCCTGTGTTCGGACTCAGGATCGAGGAGCGCCATCAGAGACGCAACGCCGCCCGCAAGATGGAGAAGATGAGGGAGAAGGTAGGGACGGTTAATTATCTGAACGGCAGACATGTTTCACTGCAGAGGAAACAATCGTTAAACACTGATTCATTCACATTTTTACTTTTCTATACCATATTTATTATTTAAATACAAGATATAAACTATATCCCTAACCCTCCAATATTCCTGATTCCAGTGAGACGGGGAACTGACAGCTAATCTTTCTTTAAGCTGGTTAATGTTTCTTTTTTGCTGATGTGTGTTTGTTTCTCCCCCAGAGGAAGGCGAAGTACTCTGAGAACAAACTGAAGACTCTGAAGGCGAGGAACGAGTATCTTCTGACTCTCGAGGCCACCAACGCCTCCGTCTTCAAATACTACATCCACGACCTGCCAGACATCATCGACGTGAGACGCTCCTTATTTTATTCATTCATGGAGCAGAGGAAACGGGAACACCGTCACAAGTTCAAATGCTGTCCTAAAGGACTCAAAAAGGATCTATTAAAGTTTAATGAAATGTCCTGTTTGAAGTTGCTGGAGCAGAAAGTAGAAACTGTTCCTTCGACAAACCTTCTTTCACGCTGCGATGATTCTCTGCAGGTATAAAAAGGCATCATTCAACAACAAGGCAATTCAAAGTGCTTTAAAACTCAGATTAAAACCCAAACTGCTAAGAAACCCATTTTATAATTGCATTGAAATACATTTTAAAGCAGTCATTAAAAGCTCTGGATCTTATAAATATTTTATTTACACATTTTTACTTTGAGTTAATATAAATATTGTAATGCTAATTATAAATTATATTCGTGTTTTCCTACATATTTGTATTTTAGATATTGCACATTCTTACTTTTTCTTTGGGTGTGTATAAATATTTTTATTTTGTCTATGCACTTTTTGTCTGCTTACGTTTATAGAAATAATATTATTCAATTTCTTTCAAAAATATGTATCTTCAATTGTATGCGTTAAAATTGATTCATCAACTTTAATGGAGCCCACTTTCCCTTGTGTTACACCCACCTGTAGGGGGCGCTATGGGGCTAACATTCCACCACTGACCCAAAAAATAAACATATACAGTCGTAACACTTGGGATAAATAAAATGTAATATATAGTATGTATAACCATCCCAAAAAATATTAGAAAAATGCCAACAAATATGTTTAAAGGTCCCATGTCATGCTTTTCCGGTTAGTACCCGTCCCCTTGTTGTTATGAAGGTTTTAATGCATGTAAATGGTGTGCAGAGTCAAAACCCTCAAAGTACACCATGTAGCGAGTAAAACTCTAACACAGAAAATACCTCCCCAAAACGCCTCGTTGGAGATACGTCACTGTCCATTTGATTCTTCCGGGTACATCATGATGTCATGTCGTCCCCGGAACGAAATGGACCAATCCGTGGAGCCGTTACGTTACGTCCGCGGAGCCGTTACGTTAAGCCCCCGCTGATTGGTCCAAATTGACCAATCCACGGACTTCCTCACACACTCAGTGCAGCTCTGCTGATCTCTCCTCCCTGGCTGCAGGCTGATAACAGACAGTTGGGATCGCGGCGAAATTCTCTCTGCAGACCCATTCTCACAGCGTTTATCAACCTTTTTCTTACTCAATATCAAGACACACTTATTGTTTTTACTTCGGCTGTGACTTTGTGTGTGTTCAGGTTGAGTTTGGCTGTGTTTCGCTGTGTATCGCTAAACAAGGATATCACACCTCCACGGAGCTCAGCGCGATTCACAACGTCCCGACCAATCGGAGCACACTGTGCTCACAGGGAGGGGGGGGCAAGAGCTGCAACGAGCCGTTTAGTGGAGAGAGTGAATACACGTAGTTTACAGAGATGCTGTTTGAGAAACCAATGTGAGTTTGGAAAATTGCACAGTATAATTATATTCTAGTAGACCTCAACAATGGAACTATGATCAGTGGAAATGGCCGTGACATGGGACCTTTAAATGAGAATCTTTTCCCGATTGCTGTGACCTTACTTTAACTCAACTTAACTTAATGTCTATTTTATTTATTTCAATCTAAAGTAGAGCAGCTGTCACTAAAACCCACTTTCCCTTTGGATAAATAAAGTGAAATGTATGTGTATATTTTAAGGGCTCTGGTTCTTCTCCCCAGTGCTGTGACCTAGGGTACCACTCCAGTCTGAGCCGGGCCCTGAGGACCTACCTGTCTGCAGAGCTGAGCCTGGAGGCCTCGAGGCGGGCGGGCCTGGAGGTTCTGGAGGGGGCGGTGGAGGGTCTGGATCCAGCCCGGGACCGGCAGCGTCTGCTGGGCCTCTACCCCACTGCCTTCTGCCCCCCCGCACGATTCAGCTTCCAGTCACACATGGGAGACGCAGTCAGTATCACACTTTATTAGAAACTAGTTCTCTGCCTTTTTATAAGTTGGTATCCAGATACATAAACGTCACTTAAAGGTCTCCTATCATGCAAAATGCACTTTGTGATGTCTTTTCTACATCAACATGTGTCCCCGGTGAGTCAGGGAACTCACGCAGCGTCAGAAAATAAAACCCTCTCTTTTCCTCCGTACCCAAATCTCTAAAATCGGGGGAACAACGGAGCTGATCCAGATTTGCGTCCGATATGACGTAACATCTGAAATGTAGGCTGGCTTTACACCCACGGCCCAATCAGAAACAATGCCCGACTGTTTTGGACATAATATGGTCGGTGTTTACATTAGCATCGCTAACACTCAGAGCTAAGCTGTAATGGAGAGCATGTGTGTGAAGAAGCAGGAAGTAAAAAGGAACTCACCTTATGGTATAACCTGAGAGAGAAAAAGCCTTTGAGCTCCATACTGTTTCAGAAGTAATCCTTGATGTGGTTTGGAACATGATGGCGTTTCATCACGGCAGAATTTAGCTGAGTTTCGGCTTCTCTCTCTCTGCAGTCAGTAGCTCAAAGGGGGCGTGGCTCCAGAGCTAGTACCCAGAATCAGCACTTTAGTAACAGCTGAAATAGAGGGGTTTGAGGCTAGAATGATCTGTTTGGTATTTTGAGCAAAACACTTCAGAGACATGTTTTTTATAGATATGGTCCTATAATATATTGTTCTAATATAGCATAATAGGTGAGCTTTAAGTTATTGCACTATATTATTCACCTTACAACACATATCAATAGAAATCAATATATTTTATTTTCTCTGGACAGTGATTAATGTCCTGCTTGTTTCACTTCCTTTCAGGTGACCCAGATCGCCTCCCAGCCTCAGCTGCAGGCCGAGCTCACGCTGCGTCTCACTCAGCTGCAGACACGCCTCGCCTCCCTGAAGATCGAGAACGAAGAGGTAACACACACACACACACACACACACACACACAAACTAACACACCAAATGATACAGATGTAGAGTGGTGCAGGGATGTTGGAGTCCTTTGTTCAGCAGGATAAGGTGGCTAATGTTGGGCTATACAGGAACTACAGCACGGTCACATGACTTCACGTCCCCACCGCTAAGCTAAAGGAGGCTAATGTTGGCCGTTCATTTACACTTGTTAGCAACCGCTGTATATGACAAATAATAATAATAAAGAATGTTGGGCTGTATGTCCCCTTAAGTGTTAAACAAAGACATTGTAGAAGCTAAAAACCCTCTGATTACAAAATGTTAATCTGACATTTAAAAACTGCACAGTCGTGGTAATTTATACTGTTATAATGGGTAATAATGTAGCAGCAAGCTGTGTGTGTGTGTGTGTGTGTGTGTGTGTGTGTGTGTGTGTGTGTGTGTGTGTGTGTGTGTGTGTGTGTGTGTGTGTGTGTGTGTGTGTGTGTGTGTGTGTGTGTGTGTGTGTGTGTGTGTGTGTGTGTGTGTGTGTGTGTGTGTGTGTGTGTGTGTGTGTGTGTGTGTGTGTGTGTGTGCAGCTGCTAACTCAGCCTGAAGGTTATAAAAATGCTGAAGGAGTCTGGATTAATGAGCAGCATCTGCACGCCTCAGCAACACACACACACACACACCCTGCTTATCGTGTACAAATAGAAGCTCTTTTACACCCATTATCCTCGCTGTAAATACAAACACACTTTGCATATGTAGCCGGCATAAACACACACACCATCAAAGGTTATGCAAAATGAAACTCCACCGTGAATTTAATTCATAATTCATACCTCCTGAAGCATGAAGCTCAGTGCAGAGTTTAGTCGTCCTTTAATACGGCATTAGGGCTAAAAGCCACCTTTCTTCTACTCAAAATTCAATTCATAGGTTTTATTGTCATATGAACATAAGCTACAGTTTAGAAATGGCAATGACATTCATGACCTGAGCTCCTCCAACAATGCAACATATAATAAAATACAAAAATACTTTCTACTTCTTACATTTTAAACACAAATACCTGTACTTTCTACTTCTCACATGTTGAACCCAAATACCTGTACTTTCTACTTCTCACATGTTGAACACAAATACCTGTACTTTATACTTCTTACATGTTGAACCCAAATACCTGTACTTTCTACTTCTTACATGTTGAACACAAATACCTGTACTTTATACTTCTTACATGTTGAATACAAATACCTGTACTTTCTACTTCTCTCATGTTGAACACAAATACCTGTACTTTCTACTTCTCACATGTTGAACACAAATACCTGTACTTTCTACTTCTTACATGTTGAACCCAAATACCTGTACTTTCTACTTCTTACATGTTGAACACAAATACCTGTACTTTCTACTTCTTACATGTTGAACACAAATACCTGTACTTTCTACTTCTCACATGTTGAACTCAAATACCTGTACTTTCTACTTCTCACATGTTGAACTCAAATACCTGTACTTTCTACTTCTCACATGTTGAACCCAAATACCTGTACTTTCTACTTCTCACATGTTGAACACAAATACCTGTACTTTCTACTTCTTACATGTTGAACCCAAATACCTGTACTTTCTACTTCTTACATGTTGAACCCAAATACCTGTACTTTCTACTTCTCACATGTTGAACTCAAATACCTGTACTTTCTACTTCTCACATGTTGAACCCAAATACCTGTACTTTCTACTTCTTACATGTTGAACACAAATACCTGTACTTTCTACTTCTCACATGTTGAACTCAAATACCTGTACTTTCTACTTCTCACATGTTGAACCCAAATACCTGTACTTTCTACTTCTCACATGTTGAACACAAATACCTGTACTTTCTACTTCTCACATGTTGAACTCAAATACCTGAACTTTCTACTTCTTACATGTTGAACACAAATACCTGTACTTTCTACTTCTCACATGTTGAACCCAAATACCTGTACTTTCTACTTCTCACATGTTGAACCCAAATACCTGTACTTTCTACTTCTCACATGTTGAACCCAAATACCTGTACTTTCTACTTCTTACACTTTGAACTCAAATACCTGTACTTTCTACTTCTCACATGTTGAACTCAAATACTTGTACTTTCTACTTCTCTCATTTCCCAAACAGCTGGTTCCTTTAGTCTGAATGTGTGTTTGGTGGCGTGATCATTATTCTTTAGAGTCACTGCGTGCCTATTGATTTGAACACGATCCGTGTATCCATCATTTCCTGGTCTTCTCTAAAGAAGAGGGACCAATGGAAACGTTGTCATGTTGCCGTTGTTCAGCATGGAAACATTCATTAGCTAACAATGACATTATTGTTCTATTAATATAAAGGGAGGTCAGGTACTCTTTAAAACAGCTGCTAGTTATGGGTACTTTTTACTGAAGTACATTTCAAAGCCTCTTTACTTTGACTTGAGTAAAGAAGTTTAGTCAGTACTTCTACTTTTACCAGAGTATTTTAAACACGAGTATCTGTACTTCTACTTGAGTAAAGGATGTGTGTACTTCTACGATCTCTGCTCATTGGTGCATTCAATGTTTTAACCCTTATCTTTTAACCAGGTGAAGAAGACGTGGGGGGCGACCCTCTCCACTCTGCAGGACATGACGGTTCTCGAGGACTTCGATGTTTCTCAGAGCTTCACTCACAGCCCGTCCTCCGAGTCCGTGAAGTCCAGCGTGTCGGACGGATATCTGAACAAACCGAGCCTCGCCAAGAAGAGAGCCAACCAGCAGGAGACGGAGCTCTTCTACTTCACCGTGAGAAACACTTAAACTGTACCTTAGCTAAGAGAAAAACTAACCAGCAGGAGACGGAGCTCTTCTACTTCACCGTGAGAAACACTTAAACTGTACCTTAGCTAAGAGAGAAACTAACCAGCAGGAGACGGAGCTCTTCTACTTCACCGTGAGAAACACTTAAACTGTACCTTAGCTAAGAGAAAAACTAACCAGCAGGAGACGGAGCTCTTCTACTTCACCGTGAGAAACACTTAAACTGTACCTTAGCTAAGAGAGAAACTAACCAGCAGGAGACGGAGCTCTTCTACTTCACCGTGAGAAACACTTAAACTGTACCTTAGCTAAGAGAGAAACTAACCAGCAGGAGACGGAGCTCTTCTACTTCACCGTGAGAAACACTTAAACTGTACCATAGCTAAGAGAGAAACTAACCAGCAGGAGACGGAGCTCTTCTACTTCACCGTGAGAAACACTTAAACTGTACCTTAACTAAGAGAGAAACTAACCAGCAGGAGACGGAGCTCTTCTACTTCACCGTGAGAAACACTTAAACTGTACCTTAGCTAAAAGAGAAACTAACCAGCAGGAGACGGAGCTCTTCTACTTCACCGTGAGAAACACTTAGTATAAGACTTAAACTGTACCTTAACTAAAAGAGAAACTAACCAGCAGGAGATGGAGCTCTTCTACTTCACCCTGAGAAACACTTAAACTGTACCTTAACTAAGAGAGAAACTAACAAGCAGGAGATGGAGCTCTTCTACTTCACCGTGAGAAACACTTAGTATAAGACTTAAACTGTACCTTAACTAAAAGAGAAACTAACCAGCAGGAGACGGAGCTCTTCTACTTCACCGTGAGAAACACTTAAACTGTACCTTAACTAAGAGAGAAACTAACCAGCAGGAGACAGAGCTCTTCTACTTCACCGTGAGAAACACTTAAACTGTACCTTAACTAAGAGAGAAACTAACCAGCAGGAGACGGAGCTCTTCTACTTCACCCTGAGAAACACTTAGGATAAGACTTAAACTGTACCTTAACTAAGAGAGAAACCAACAAGCAGGAGACGGAGCTCTTCTACTTCACCGTGAAAAACACTTAGTATAAGACTTAAACTGTACCTTAACTAAGAGAGAAACTAACCAGCAGGAGACAGGGCTCTTCTACTTCACCGTGAGAAACACTTAGTATAAGACTTAAACTGTACCTTAACTAAGAGAGAAACTAACCAGCAGGAGACGGAGCTCCTCTACTTCACCGTGAGAAACACTTAAACTGTACCTTAACTAAGAGAGAAACTAACCAGCAGGAGACGGAGCTCTTCTACTTCACCGTGAGAAACACTTAGTATAAGACTTAAACTGTACCTTAACTAAGAGAGAAACCAACCAGCAGGAGACGGAGCTCTTCTACTTCACCTTGAGAAACACTTAGTATAACACTTAAACTGTACCTTAACTAAGAGAGAAACTACTTTTGAAATCCTTAGAAATTCCGCGAGTATCTGGAGGGAAGCAACCTGATCTCGAAGCTGCAGGCCAAACACGACATCCTGAAGAAAGCTTTAGCCGAAGGTGAGACCCTCCTCTTCCTCGTCAGATGTAATAATAATACAGACGTGAATCCCCTTAACTCTTTACCTGTGTTTCTCCTGAAGGATATAAAGCCGAGCTGCTCACCACCAGGTATTCTGTCATGCTGTATTTTCATATATTTCATATTAATACAAATTGTTCGTCCATTTCTCACTCTGTCTCTCTCTGATTGTTTCAGTCGTGGGCGGAAGAACTCCCATAGCAAGCATCAGGTAGACTCTCCTTTCTTCTGTGTGTGTGTGGTCATCAGGGGGTCTGCTCCTCTTGTATAGTCCACATTAAACCACAGGCAGTGGTTTCATTATGTTCCTATGCTGTAATATTGACCGCCATTTCCTTTATGAAGTGAACCAGCCTCCCTGTCTGTGTCCTCGCGCTGTCCTCACATCCCCGGACTGTGAGACAGACTCGAAGGAGCACAGGGATGTCCGTATTGTTTATGAAGCAAGGTATAGATGTTAGGGAATCATTTGCTTAGGTATTCAACCTTCGACACGGTTCATCGTTTTCTCCTTTCCCACGGCACAGGTCTACGGCCTTGGGTGTTGCTGCTATCTCTCTTAAGGCGGAGCAGCTTGGGCGCATTGTTGTTGCCAGTCTATGACGGAGCACAAGCCGCCATGAGGTAGTTTACTGTTCAGGGACGAAGGTTCCCTGGCGCACGTTCTTTCCTATGGACGAGAGCTCTATAGATTCAGGGTCCATAATTGTTTAGTCTCACTGATAAAGAATGTTGATTATTACACTCCGAACTAATTAAAACCTCGAGCTGCAGAAAGAGTTCTTCAGAATTGGTTTGGCAGCCGCTGTCAACTCGTGACACACCACATGTCTCGTGAATTCTCCGGCCGAAGCTCCAAATAAACCGTCAGTGTTTGCCGTCAAAGCTCCAGCTCTCCATCGTGCCTCTCTGAGTCCTGTTTCCGTCAAAGCTCCAGCTCTCCATCGTGCCTCTCTGAGTCCTGACTCTCTGAGTCCTGCCTCTCTGAGTCCTGACTCTCCATTGCTACAGAAGTTTCCCCCACAGAAGAAAGTATATTATTTAAATGAAAATACAATTGATGTACTTTTACAAACAGTGAGCAGCAGGGCAGCTGCAGCATGTGTGTTGCAGGACATGTGTGGTTGGACTCTGTCCCACAGGCAGGTTGCAGTGCAACGTCAGAGGAGACTGGGCTAACTGTGC
The DNA here is from genome assembly GCA_028583405.1 of Pogonophryne albipinna. Lineage (NCBI taxonomy): Eukaryota > Metazoa > Chordata > Actinopteri > Perciformes > Artedidraconidae > Pogonophryne > Pogonophryne albipinna. The sequence continues at coordinate 145,279 of JAPTMU010000330.1, read as the reverse complement.
ATTCTCAAACTGCACCACTTAGAACTAACTAAACAATGCAGAGAATCGAGAACCGAAAAGAACCGGAATCGAAAAGCAGAGCCGGAATCGTTAAAATCCAAACGATACCCAACCCTAATTATATGACATATATTAGACGTGTTATACATCGATACTGTGAAAAACACCCACAAGATGGCATGAGATGAGACGTGCGTACTTATAGAGGGATTCATATATAATTCTATATATTTGAGAGATGTTTTTTAAAAAGATAAAGAAGTATTTTATTGATCCTTATTTGGGAAATTTTTGCGTTGCAGCAGCATAAAAAGACAAGGGCCCTTTCTCATTTCTCTAACTCCCCTCCTCGACTCCCCTCCTCGACTCCCCTCCTCGACTCCTATCCTCGAGACTTAGTCCCGCCCACAGGAGATGCGAGCGGAAGAGCCGAGGAGGGGAACCGAGGAGAGAGGAGGGGAAGCAGCAGGCGGTTAGAGAAATGAGAACTCCTCTCCTCTGAGCGGTCATTTTAAAGAGACGCCCATTAATGATGACAGGAGGCACAGCAGCACTCTGTCTAATGGACAGATGAGTTCATGACCACTTTGATTCATTCACAGTGCGGTGTAATGAGACAATAACAGGCTACAGATGCGGGGACACACACACACATATATATATATTTATATACATATATATACAATTTCAGAATCAAACAGAGCACTCTCATAATAACGTAACACTATCAGAGACTGGATATATCCCCCCCCCCCTCTCTGGTCGCTACAATGAGGAAAATAAATTACAGGCCAAAAGTTGTATTTACAAGTATTAAAAGTAAGCAGAGGACACCAAACCAACTGAGACCTGTCTGTCCGCTGCATCTACGCACACACTGTACCACACACACCTACACACTGTACCACACACATACAGCTCCTAAAACAGGCTACAGCCGTTGTGTATTTTATTGTGAAGCACTAAATGGTTTTAGAAAAATATCGACTCTTTGTTTGTAGATATCTACTAAACTACAGCAAATAAAGAGATAGAAGTGATATATATTTTACACACTGCTCTGATTTCTGCACGGACCTCACAGCTGTTCTCTCTGGAAACATCGCGTCGCGATGAAAGCAGTTAATAAAATAATATCCAGGGGATGCATGCAGAGCTGTCATTGGCTGAGATAAGTCCGGCCGTGCGTCACGACTCTTTGAAACATCTCTGTTGCCGGAAATGCATCCACGAAGGAGCCGTGGAGGACCGTGGAGGACCCATCAGTGTATCCTCGGTTAGAGCTCCTCCAGAGAGCCTCCTCGATGCTCGATGCTCGGTCCTCGAAGTGCATTTAGAGAAATGAGATGTCCTTCAACATGGCGCGCTGAAATTCATTTCCGGGTCACTACCGGAGGACCGAGGAGTCGAGGAGTCGAGGAGGGGGATTTGCTGAAATGAGAAAGGGCCAAGGCATTGAAGACTAGAAAGAAACAATTCAAAATGTAAATCTGTCAAAGCATTTCAAACTTTAAGGAAAATGAAAATAAATGTCGTCGATTATTTAACGTGTGCAGGGAAAGAGGGTCTCAGTCATTTAGGATAGAACATGTCAGAGTCGATAAGAACATCAGAACTAAAATAAACAAATGAAGGGTAAACAATAACTAACTATTGTTGTTGTTGTTGTTGTTGGTGGTGTGTTTTCAGGATTCAACTAAAGCCATACCCTTGCTTGTGGAGAGCTGCATCCGTTACATCAACCTGCACGGTGCGTTCACTGTCCCTTTAATACCATGGGATTATTGAGACTCTTGATGTGTTATTTTACCTTGTGATTAGTTTCACACTTTCATACCTTGGACATTATTCATTATTATTAAGAACACACTTTTTTAAATTCACTTTTACAATTATTTTATAATGTAATTGAGTTTTTTTCTCGTTTTTTTGCAATTATATTAGATTCTGTTTTTATTTTTCTTCGTGGAAACTCTTTGTAATGTATGTTTTTAAAAGGTGCTATTTAATAAACGTTATATAATTGTTGTGATGGTTGTAAAACAGCTATTAAATAGAATTTTAATTGGTATTAAAAACGTTCTTAAAAGTAATTTGTTGAAGATTCAAGGCTTTATTGTCATGTGCACATTAGCTACAGTGTTGACATGAACAAATAAAATAGTGCAAGAGAATGTTTTGAGATGTGCAAGTAAATACAAATAGTGCAAGAAGAGTCTATTTACAAGTCAATGGAATGATATCTTAGAGAAATAATTAGCAAAATGCAAACAGATGAACCCTGAAAGCCCTGTGATCAGTACGAAAATAGAATAAATAACATTATATACTTGTCTTTGTTCCCTCAGGTCTGCAGCATCAGGGAATATTCCGGGTGTCGGGGTCCCAGGTCGAGGTGAACGACATCAAGAACTCCTTCGAGAGAGGTGAGCCTGTCATCATATAATCATTTAGAACATATAGTCTTATACTCTGATTGCCTTTTACTAAACTGTTAGATTGTTATTTGTTTTTGTATTCAGGATTGTGGGAAACGGTATTTCGATCTCTCTGTCTGTACACACTCTGAAAGATTGACAGGAAAGTTGACTTTGATTCTTTGAAGGAAGTGTTTAACTCTCCCTCTCTCTCTGTGTGTGTTTGTTATTGAAGGAAACGACCCTCTGATCGACGAGGAGAGTAACCACGACATCAACTCTGTGGCCGGGGTGTTGAAGCTTTACTTCAGAGGTTTAGAGAACCCTCTGTTCCCCAAAGAGAGGTTCAATGACCTGCTGTCCTGCGTCCGTGAGTCCCTCGTCTCTCTAACACTCACATCATTTAAAGATCACCTATCAGGCAAAGGTCTCAGATATATAAAAGTATATAAAAAACATGTCTATGAAGTGTTTTGCTCCAAACACCAAACAGATTCTAGCCATGCCTCATATCCCTCTATTTCACTTCCTGTTTCTAAAGTGCTGTTTGGGAATAAAGCTTTAAAAAGGAGGGTCTGAGCTCATGCGGGACCCGGCAGCTACTGTCTAAACTAAATGCTGCCGTGATGAAACGCCATATCATGGATTATCAAGGATCATTTCTAGGGATGTAACGATATATCGAATATTGCGGTAAATAAATGTCTTAATACCGTCGTGCAGAGGTGTGGACTCGAGTCACATGACTTGGACTCGAGTCAGACTCGAGTCACCAATTTGATGACTTGAGACTCGACTTGACAAAATCACAAAACACTTGCGACTCGACTTGGACTTGAACACCAATGACTCGGGACTTGACTTGGACTTGAGCCTTCTGACTTGAGGTGACTTGATACTTTAATTCAGAGGTCTCCAACACGCCGATCGCGAGCTGTTGCTAGAAGAGCAGACTCCTGTTGGGGAGAGCAGAATCTTCAGCCGCTCCTACTCTTGCTGTGAATCCTTGCAGGCAGGGGCGGGACTTTATTTAGCTGGGCCACCATGCGGCCAATCATATGCGAGGACACACTAGGATCATACCATTATGTGAAAGAAGGGTGGGGGGCACAGCAGGTGTAGTGGTACAGGCCAGCTGCACAGAGCGACGGGGAGACGGATTTAAATGCAAGCGCGTCGGAAAAAGTCAAGAAATTAGTGAAAACCGAAAAAAGAAGCAACATCTGGCTGCTTTTCAGTGATATTGGAGAAAGCAAAGCTGAGTGCAGGATTTGTAAAATGAAAATAACCTTTTTTGGTTACCTTTATTTTGGTAACCACTCAGGATTTACTGTCAGGTGGGAGAAGTTCAGATCTTGTACTTGAGTACAAAAGTACCAGAGTGTAGAAATACTCGGTTACAATAAAAAGTCCTGCATTTAAAATGTTACAAGTAAAAGTACAAAAGTATTAGCATCAAAATATAGTTAAAGTACCACCTGCAGAGGGATCTAGATGCAGGTGTTCTCTTCCCCATAGAGACCGCCTGGCTGCACATTATCCCTTGCATAAAGATAGATTGTGGGTCCCTCACAACATGTTGTACACAGTGGAAATAAACATTCTGGTCACCTCAACATCAGGGATCTTATACATTAAACTCCTTCTGAATCAAACCGTCACGGTAGCCTAACCTTACTGATCCCTCTTAAATTAGAAAAAACACGTTACTTTACCAGCAGAGAGAAAATTGATTATTAAATTATTAATGTGACTAATAAAGAGCAGTTTGATTATTAAGTATTATTCTGTTGATCGATGTCATTACATTTGATGAAAAACACATAATGACTTGTTTATGACTCGTTTTGTCAAAGTTTAGGACTTGGACTTGACTTGAACTTGCCCATCCTGACTTGAGACTCGACTTGGACTTGAGCGCAAAGACTTGAGACTTGACTCGGACTTGAGCGCAAAGACTTGAGACTTGACTCGGACTTGCAAAACAATGACTTGGTCCCACCTCTGCCGTCGTGAGACTGACAAAATCTACCGCGATTTTTTTAATACATTTTTTTTTTAAAACCTTTATTTAACCAGATGGTCCCATTGAGATCATCGATCTCTTTTTCCAGAGAGACCTGTCCAACATGGCAGCAAGTAGGTTACAACATGAACATAAAACAACAGATAACACAAAAGGACATGGTATTTACAGGGCTACATGTACACACCTAGAGACATTGACAAGTACCAACAGTATATTTATATCTCTGTCAATAAGCCTCACCTTCTTGGCAAACACTGTATTGTGTTTGAAGTGGTGGAGAGACAATGCACAGTTTGACCCACTGCTGTCATCCATGGCCAAAGCATATCTCTCTGTCCCAGCAACATCAGTACCAAGCAAGAGAGTTGTTTCCACAGCAGGGGATTTTGTAAACGCCCAAACATCCCAGCTTCTACCTGGAAATGTGGACATTCTCATATTCCTAAAAGATAACCTTGATGACGCCGAGTGAGTGAGTCAGAGTTGAGTTACTAGAAAAACTAAAGTGAAACTTGATTTATTCTATTGCAGGGTCTGATTATTATACTGTTGACACTTTAAAATACTACTATCCTACTAAAATGCTGTACACATCAGATTTATTATTTAATAAAATAAAAAAAAAATCACTTTTTTTTTTTCTTTTTTTTTCAATATCGCGATAAATATCGTACCGTGAGTTTTTGGTATCGTTACGTCCCTAATTATTTCTGAAACAGTCTGGAGCTCAAAGGCTTTCTCTCTTGCCAGTTATACCACAAGGTGAGTTCCTTTTTACTTCCTGCTTCTTCACACACATGCTCTCCAGTACAGGTTAGCTCTGAGTGTTAGCGATGCTAATGTAAACACAGACCATATTACGTCCAAAACAGTCGGGCATTGTTTCTGATAGCAACGTTTCTGATTGGGCCGTGGGTCCACATTTCAGATATTACGTCATATCGGACGCACATCTGGATCAGCTCCGTTGTTCCCCGTTTTTAGAGATTTGGGTACGGAGGAAAAGAGAGAGGGTTTTATTTTCTGACGCTGCGTGAGTTCCCCGACACACCGGGGACACATGGTGATGTATAAGAGACATCAAAAAGTGCATTTTGCATGATAGGAGACCTTTAAGGTTTATTTAAGGTTTATTTGGAGACATTTGGAGTCATCACTAATGAACAATTCCTCTGCCTTTGAGTCACCACAGTATTAAGTTCATAAGCCACATATTCTGACTCTAAAATGGCATTTTTCAGAAAGAGAAATCAGCCTATTTTGCAGCGTTAACATTAGTCAAACTGTATCAGAATTTAAGCTAACCTCCACTAACGTATTATGATCCTAAACATGATCGTTAGCTGTGTGAATGTCTAAATAATTACAGAAGTCCACGCTCACACCACAGATATCATTATATATCTCTGACAGTAGTGAATAAATGTTACTTCAAAATCATTAAAAACTGACATTTGATACGTTTTTCTTTGTGTTACCTGTTGCTAACCTCTCCGACAGGCCATTTCAGTCACATTTAAAAGTGAGCCCATTATTAAAGATTAATCCAAGGTGATTAAGATTTAAAAACGATATGACCCTTGTATCTTCAGCGTACTCTTTGCTTCTCTGCAGCGTCTCCTCCTCAGCAGAGATGTTTCACATGTTGTTGTTTATTTCTGCGGATGTGTTGTTGTGTTGTTGACGTCTCTCTGCTCTTTGGTGTGTGTTTCAGGAATAGAGAACATGTATGAGAGGGCTCAGTGTGTCCGTAAGATCCTGCTGGGAGTCCCGAGGGCCACTCTGATCGTGATGAGATACCTGTTCGCCTTCCTCAACCAGTCAGTACACACTCCGATGAAACACACTCTGATCAAACACACACTCCGATGAAACACACTCTGATCAAACACACACTCCGATGAAACACACTCTGATCAAACACACACTCCGATGAAACACACTCTGATCAAATACACACTCCGATGAAACACACTCTGATCAAACACACACTCCGATGAAACACACACTCTGATGAAACACACACTCCGATGAAACACACACTCTGATCAAACACACACTCCGATGAAACACACACTCTGATGAAACACACACTCCGGTGAAACACACACTCTGATGAAACACACACTCTGATCAAACACACACTCCGATGAAACACACTCTGATCAAACACACACTCCGATGAAACACACTCTGATCAAACACACACTCCGATGAAACACACTCTGATCAAACACACACTCCGATGAAACACACACTCTGATGAAACACACACTCCGATGAAACACACACTCTGATCAAACACACACTCCGATGAAACACACACTCCGGTGAAACACACACTCTGATGAAACACACACTCTGATCAAACACACACTCTGATCAAACACACACTCCGATGAAACACACTCTGATCAAACACACACTCCGATGAAACACACTCTGATCAAACACACACTCCGATGAAACACACTCTGATCAAACACACACTCCGATGAAACACACACTCTGATGAAACACACACTCCGATGAAACACACACTCTGATCAAACACACACTCCGATGAAACACACACTCCGGTGAAACACACACTCTGATGAAACACACACTCTGATCAAACACACACTCTGATCAAACACACACTCCGATGAAACACAGACCGATGAAACACACACTCCGGTGAAACACACACTCTGATGAAACACACACTCTGATCAAACACACACTCTGATCAAACACACACTCTGATCAAACACACACTCCGATGAAACACACACTCTGATCAAACACACACTCTGATCAAACACACACTGATGAAACACACACTGATGAAACACACACTCTGATGAAACACACACTTCGATGAAACACACACTCCGATGAAACACACACTCTGATCAAACACACACTGATGAAACACACACTGATGAAACACACACTCTGATGAAACACACTCTGATGAAACACACACTCCGATGAAACACACACTCTGATGAAACACACACTCTGATGAAACACACTCTGATGAAACACACACTCTGATGAAACACACACTCTGATGAAACACACACTGATGAAACACACACTCTGATGAAACACACACTGATGAAACACACTCTGATGAAACACACACTGATGAAACACACACTCTGATGAAACACACACTCTGATGAAACACACACTGATGAAACACACTCTGATGAAACACACACTGATGAAACACACACTCTGATGAAACACACACTGATGAAACACACACTCCGATGAAACACACACTGATGAAACACACTCCGATGAAACACACACTGATGAAACACACTCCGATGAACACACATAAGCCGCTTTCACACCAAGTACTTTGCCGCACTTAGTTCCCAGCACTGAGTTCCCGCATGGAGCTAAGTACAAATCGCGTACACACCGGAATAAGTTCCCTGAGGGAAGATTACGCAAATGAAGCCGCTGACGTAACTTCTTCTTCTTCTGCTTTGGGTTTACTGGCAGGCCGCAAACCACTTCACGGCGTATACTGCCACCCGAAGTCCCCGGCCGGAAGTCCCCGGAGTTGGGGACTGGCTTCAGTAGAAGCTGCTGGGACTCCCAGCAGCTTCTACTGAAGCCTTCCGAGTAAATCGCCAGAACGCCGACACCTCCTCATCTCCACCACTCCCATGTTTTCTTTTGTGTTGCCATAAGTTAGTCTCTCTCCGTTGGTGCGCGGGGCTAATGCTAATAATGCTAATGCCAGCAAATACAATGGCGGCTTCACAAAACTTTTCAGAGTTTTACGGGGCGTGGTTTGCAATCCACCCAGCTAATAGAAATTGGTACTTTTTTCTCCCCAGGAAAGTCACACCTCTAGCAGGCACTAAAAATGGGGGTAAAAGTTCTCTGAACTAAGTTCTCTTTTTGGTGTGAACGCAAAATTCCAGGCACTAACGGAACTAAATAGGAAAAGTACTCCGGTGTGAAAGCGCCTATAGAGTTAACGATGATTTCCTCCGAGTTTTATCCTTTCAAAACAGAGCTGAGAGGCAGTGAAGCTCTCGGAGTAAAGGAGACGGAGCTCTTCTACTTCACCTTGAGGAAACACTTAAAATAAGACTTAAACTGTACCTTAACTAAGAGAGAAACTATGCAGCAAAGGGTATTTAGTAAAGAGCTCCCTCTGCTGCCTCGCTAACCTCTAGCAAGCAGTGAAGAGGAGACACACATATTCAGGATTAAGCTTCCAGGTCCGGTAAACGCTGGTGAAACAATAATAGAGACTGAAAGTGGAAATATTTGGTGTATTTTAAACATCAATACGTATTAAATCGAATTGTTAAGCAATGATTTAACTGACAAATGCAAGTTAATTGGCAACTGTTTTGCTTTAAAGCAGGAAAGAGACAGAAATGAAAACCTGTAGCACTGGGTTACATGATGCATCGTTTGAAATAGAATATATATTTTGTAAATTACGACAAAATATATTATTATATTGAAAAAAAAACATCTGACTAGCTTTTCCTTCTAAATGTACCGCCTAAAACTCGTAAATCCTGAGTTGTCTTCAATAATTATAACCCCCCATCCCCTGGTTCCTTAATTGTTGTTTTTTAGCCCTACAACGGTCCAAATATACCGGGATATATTTCAATCAGGAGAGACGGTTTTGATGAAAGAATACATATTTATTGCCAGGAATACACAAATGAATGTAATGGAGTTTTGGCGATTAGGCCCCGTTGTGCAGGAGTATCTTTCGGGAGGGGAGAACCGATCTGATGAAACCCCCCGGCCCGGGGTCTAGACCCTGGTAGTGGTGAATGGATAGTTGGTTCGGTCTGAAGGGGAGGGGCTTAGCTTGACCCTGGTGGTGGTGAATGGATGGTTGGGTTCGGTCTGAAGGGGAGGGGCTTAGCTTGACCCTGGTGGTGGTGAATGGATGGTTAGGGTCGGTCTGAAGGGGAGGGGCTTAGCCTGACACTGGTGGTGGTGAATCGATAGTTGGGTCGGTCTGAAGGGGAGTGGCTTAGCTTGACCCTGGTGGTGGTGAATGGATGGTTGGGGTCAGTCTGAAGGGGAGTGGCTTAGCTTGACCCTGGTGGTGGTGAATGGATAGTTGGTTCGGTCTGAAGGGGAGGGGCTTAGCTTGACCCTGGTGGTGGTGAATGGATGGTTGGGGTCGGTCTGAAGGGGAGGGGCTTAGCTTGACCCTGGTGGTGGTGAATGGATGGTTGGGGTCGGTCTGAAGGGGAGTGGCTTAGCTTGACCCTGGTGGTGGTGAATGGATGGATGGTTGGGTTCGGTCTGAAGGGGAGGGGCTTAGCTTGACCCTGGTGGTGGTGAATGGATGGTTGGGGTCAGTCTGAAGGGGAGTGGCTTAGCTTGACCCTGGTGGTGGTGAATGGATAGTTGGTTCGGTCTGAAGGGGAGGGGTTTAGCTTGACCCTGGTGGTGGTGAATGGATGGTTGGGGTCGGTCTGAAGGGGAGGGGCTTAGCTTGACCCTGGTGGTGGTGAATGGATGGTTGGGGTCGGTCTGAAGGGGAGTGGCTGAGCTTGACCCTGGTGGTGGTGAATGGATGGATGGTTGGGTTCGGTCTGAAGGGGAGGGGCTTAGCTTGACCCTGGTGGTGGTGAATGGATGGTTGGGGTCGGTCTGAAGGGGAGGGGCTTAGCTTGACGCTGGTGGTGGTGAATGGATGGTTGGGGTCGGTCTGAAGGGGAGGGGCTTAGCTTGACCCTGGTGGTGGTGAATGGATGGTTGGGGTCGGTCTGAAGGGGAGGGGCTTAGCTTGACCCTGGTGGTGGTGAATGGATAGTTGGGTCGGTCTGAAGGGGAGTGGCTTAGCTTGACCCTGGATTCAGAGGGACAGGAGGTGAAAACGGGTGGAGGGGGGTTGCGTCGAGTCACCTGAAATGACAGCTGTCAGAGGGGAGAGCAGATTTAAAAGGGTTAGCAGAGCGCAATGATAGGCTTGTGAGAATAGAGCGTGATTGGTTAAGCTGGGGAGTGACGCCCCCGATCAGAGAGAGTCGTAACATAGCATAGTAAATGAATGAGTAAAGAAGGTCTTCCTGGTTGAACTTGCGCTGAGCTTCATGTCATAGATTTAGAAAGTTTGGAGGATTTTAGCCTCACATTTTTGATAATAACAAGTGATCAGAAACAACCAAGTGTAAAAAAAGCTTTTCAAAGTGAACTTATTCCCCCGATGTTTCTCCTAGTCTGTCCCAGTACAGCGATGAGAACATGATGGATTCTGGGAACTTGGCCATCGTGTTCGGGCCGACGCTGCTGCCCACCCCCGACGCCCTGGACCAGGTGGCCTGCCAGGCGCACGTTAATGAGGTCATCAAGACGGTCATCCTCAACCACGACAACATCTTCCCCGACACCAAGGAGCTGCCGGGGCCCGTCTACGAGAAGTGCATGACAGGGGACCAGTACTGGTGAGGGGACCAATCAGAACACTTTAATTAAAGAGGACCAATCAGAACACTTTAATTAAAGAGGCCCTATTCTGTTTTTTGGGGTGTGAGGGGACCAATCAGAACACTTTCCTTAAAGGGGCCCTATTCTGCTTTTTGGGGTGTGAGGGGACCAATCAGAACACTTTCCTTAAAGAGGCCCTATTCAATTTTTTTGGGGTGTGAGGGGACCAATCAGAACACTTCACTTAAAGAGGCCCCATTCTGTTTTTGGGGTGTGAGGGGACCAATCAGAACACTTTCCTTAAAGAGGCCCTATTCAATTTTTTTGGGGTGTGAGGGGACCAATCAGAACACTTTACTTAAAGGGGCCCTATTCTGTTTTTGGGGTGTGAGGGGACCAATCAGAACACTTTACTTAAAGGGGCCCTATTCTGTTTTTGGGGTGTGAGGGGACCAATCAGAACACTTTACTTAAAGGGGCCCTATTCTGTTTTTGGGGTGTGAGGGGACCAATCAGAACACTTTACTTAAAGGGGCCCTATTCTGTTTTTGGGGTGTGAGGGGACCAATCAGAACACTTTACTTAAAGGGGCCCTATTCTGTTTTTTGGGGTGTTTTCCCCTTCCCTGTAGTGTGTCATATAGGTTTTAGTGCATGTAAATGGTCTGAAAAAGGCTAAAATCCCAAAGTTCCGGAACACTTTCGCTTCTATTGGCTAGCGCTCCAACACATTGTACGTGATAGGGTAAGGGAGGGGACATCTCTAAGCTGGTTGACCAATCACAACAGAGCCGGCCAGCTAACCAATCAGAGCAGACTGGGCTCTGGTTTCAGACAGAGGGTGAAAAGAGGTGCTGCAGCGTGAGAAAAATAAAGAGCTTTTTGAACATTATTCAGAATAGGGCCCCTTTAATTTAAGAAACAACACTCCCAAGATTATAGAAATGTTTTGCTTGACATTTTGAAAGATTGGGAAATGTTGCTAGTCTTTCTTCAGCGGTTTTGGTTTTAGTTTGAAATGTATTTAGAATCTATAATCATGTTCTGCTGTCTAAACGCTTCATTGGCAGCCTTTTCTTCCATCTGTGCATCCTCCATTTCGGATCCTGTGTTAATCTGATTCTTCCTCTTCCTCCTCCTCCTCCTCCTCCTCCTCCTCCTCCTCCTCCTCTTCCTCCTCCTCCTCCTCCTCCTCCTCCTCCTCAGTGAGAGTCCCTTCAGTGAACCAGGAGCTCTGGAGGAAGCAGAGCCTGATGGAGGCACCGAGACTCAGACCAGCGACGAGGGTACGCCGACCTCTGACCTTCACAACATCCTCCCACACACTCCCCCCTGTGTGTGTGTGTGTGTGTGTGTGTGTGTGTGTGTGTGTGTGTCTCTGCTGGAGAGAGGTTGCTACGGCAACAGCAGCCATGGAGACTTCTCCTCCCCCCCCCCCTCTTTCATCCTGCCTCCCTTCTCATCTATCTTATCCGTTTCCGATTTAATAGAAAAATACTGTTTCAATACTGTTATCTGATTGGTGTAGCAATGGGGAGGAACAAAAGCCTTAGAGACGTTTGATTGACAGGTGGCTCTTCTCTTCATCTCCCCCCCTCCCTCCTCTCTTCCCCCCCCCCCCCCCCATAGAGGGTGAAGGCATGGAGGCGGTGGCGAGGTTCGACTACGTGGGTCGGTCGGTTCGTGAACTCTCCTTTAAAAAGGGGGCGTCGCTGCAGCTGTTCCAGCGCGCATCACATGACTGGTGGGAGGGGCGGAGCAACGGCAGCCGAGGCCTCGTGCCGCATCAGTACATCGTGCTGAAGGACAGGCGAGTGCTCAGCAGGCTCTTATTTTGAAATCCATTAGAAAATATATACATTTGTTTTTTTCTCTTTTTATTCAATCTACATTTCTAAACTTATTTTATTTTGAAATACCTTTTTTTAAATATAATATATATTTTTTTTTTATTAAATCTAAATGTGCTTTTATTTTGAAATCCCTATTTTTTTTAAATATTATATATATATTTTTTGATTGAATCTAAATGTGCTCTTATTTTGAAATACATAAAAAAAAAAAAATGATATACTGTATATGTTTTTTATTACATGTGCTTTTATTTTGAAATCTCTTTTTTATATGTGTTTTAAATGAAATCTAACTGTGCTTTTATTTTTGAAATATTTTACATACAGTGTACATACATTTAGTAAATCCAGTTGCATTAAGTTGCTCGTAAAAAACGACTAAGACAGTTTTGTTTCTAGAATGACCTTTTTATGACATTATTTAACATCATAGAGCGCTGTAATCACCCTCTCTAAGCAGTGATCAGCCTTCAGTCAGAGTCACTGATGGATGCAGGAGGATTTGCTGCTTATAGATCACCGTTACACCGGACAGGAAGTCTCTCTGCGCTCCGTATCGATCCGTTATCCGACAGTTTTCCCGATGTTAGTCCTGATGGAGCCCCTCTCCTCTCCCTCTCTGCAGGAACGAAGTGATGTCCGAGTCTCTGAGCCAGAAGGCGGACAGCGACAGCAGCGACGACAAGAGGTCCCGCAGCGAGCTGAGCTCCCCCACCGACCCGCGCCCCCCCGACACCTACAACAGGTCAGCATGTACCACACACTCCAACATGAAATACACAAGTACACACATCCTTTACTCAAGTAGAAGTACAGATACTCGTGTTTAAAAGTACTCTGGTGAAAGTAGAAGTACTGACTAAACTTCTTTACTCAAGTCAAAGTAAAGAACTTTGAAATGTACTTCAGTAAAAAGTACCCATAACTAGCAGCTGTTTTAAAGAGTACCTGACCTCCCTTTATATTAATAGAACAATAATGTCATTGTTAGCTAATGAATGTTTCCATGCTGAACAACGGCAACATGACAACGTTTCCATTGGTCCCTCTTCTTTAGAGAAGAGCAGGAAATGATGGATACACGGATCGTGTTCAAATCAATAGGCACGCAATGACTCTAAAGAATAATGATCACGCCACCAAACACACATTCAGACTAAAGGAACCAGCTGTTTGGAAAATGAGAGAAGTAGAAAGTTCAGGTATTTGGGTTCAACATGTAAGAAGTAGAAAGTACAGGTATTTGAGTTCAACATGTAAGAAGTAGAAAGTACAGGTATTTGAGTTCAACATGTAAGAAGTAGAAAGTACAGGTATTTGAGTTCAACATGTAAGAAGTAGAAAGTACAGGTATTTGAGTTCAACATGTAAGAAGTAGAAAGTACAGGTATTTGAGTTCAACAAGTAAGAAGTAGAAAGTACAGGTATTTGTGTTCAACATGTAAGAAGTAGAAAGTACAGGTATTTGAGTTCAACAAGTAAGAAGTAGAAAGTACAGGTATTTGTGTTCAACATGTAAGAAGTAGAAAGTACAGGTATTTGAGTTCAACATGTAAGAAGTAGAAAGTACAGGTATTTGTGTTCAACATGTAAGAAGTAGAAAGTACAGGTATTTGAGTTCAACATGTAAGAAGTAGAAAGTACAGGTATTTGAGTTCAACAAGTAAGAAGTAGAAAGTACAGGTATTTGTGTTCAACATGTAAGAAGTAGAAAGTACAGGTATTTGTGTTCAACATGTGAGAAGTAGAAAGTACAGGTATTTGTGTTCAACATGTAAGAAGTAGAAAGTACAGGTATTTGAGTTCAACATGTAAGAAGTAGAAAGTACAGGTATTTGTGTTCAACATGTAAGAAGTAGAAAGTACAGGTATTTGAGTTCAACAAGTAAGAAGTAGAAAGTACAGGTATTTGTGTTCAACATGTAAGAAGTAGAAAGTACAGGTATTTGAGTTCAACAAGTAAGAAGTAGAAAGTACAGGTATTTGTGTTCAACATGTAAGAAGTAGAAAGTACAGGTATTTGAGTTCAACATGTAAGAAGTAGAAAGTACAGGTATTTGAGTTCAACATGTAAGAAGTAGAAAGTACAGGTATTTGGGTTCAACATGTAAGAAGTAGAAAGTACAGGTATTTGAGTTCAACATGTGAGAAGTAGAAAGTACAGGTATTTGAGTTCAACATGTAAGAAGTAGAAAGTACAGGTATTTGAGTTCAACATGTAAGAAGTAGAAAGTACAGGTATTTGAGTTCAACATGTAAGAAGTAGAAAGTACAGGTATTTGAGTTCAACATGTAAGAAGTAGAAAGTACAGGTATTTGAGTTCAACATGTGAGAAGTAGAAAGTACAGGTATTTGAGTTCAACATGTAAGAAGTAGAAAGTACAGGTATTTGAGTTCAACATGTGAGAAGTAGAAAGTACAGGTATTTGAGTTCAACATGTAAGAAGTAGAAAGTACAGGTATTTGGGTTCAACATGTGAGAAGTAGAAAGTACAGGTATTTGTGTTCAACATGTGAGAAGTAGAAAGTACAGGTATTTGTGTTCAACATGGAAGAAGTAGAAAGTACAGGTATTTGGGTTCAACATGTAAGAAGTAGAAAGTACAGGTATTTGAGTTCAACATGTAAGAAGTAGAAAGTACAGGTATTTGGGTTCAACGTGTAAGAAGTAGAAAGTACAGGTATTTGTGTTCAACATGGAAGAAGTAGAAAGTACAGGTATTTGGGTTCAACATGGAAGAAGTAGAAAGTACAGGTATTTTAGTTCAAAATGTACGAAGTCAAAGTAAAAAGTTGTCGAAAAATAAGTAGTGGAGTAAAGTACTGATACCAGAAACATGTACTTAAGTACAGCAACGAAGTATTTGTTACTGTACTACTTCCCACCTCTGGTTTTCACACATACATGTAAATATATCTAATATGTATATATGTTCATTTTAATTCCTTTTAAAGTTACTTAGCTGTACAGTATATAATTGTATTTTTCTCTTTAATTGTATCTGTAATCTGTGTGAATCTTTTCTGTCCTGTTTTTCATTCTCACCCTGTTGCTGTTAAACTACTGAAGGTCCATCTTATCTTATCTCACAGAGAGAGAATATAAACACCTCTGCTGTCACCTCTAAAAATAGCGTTCATCACGCTGTTAGCACTCTGATCCTCCGGAGACGAAACACACCTCTCTCACATGCAGGAAGTCTGAGGAGGAGAGGTGTACGAGAATAAAGGGAGTGTATGTGTGAAAGAAACCTTGGGAAATGGGATAATATTAGTAATATATGAGTTTTACAACATTTTTTAACTTGATATTCTCTATTATCCTTATTCTATGGGGAAAAGATGGAAAGATATTCTAAGAATCTCTGAGAATTCCTTAAAAGTTAAGGCTAGGTATATTATACGGTTTGTGTCTGAGTGTTATCCCCTTCACCACTCTCAGATTAGTTACTACATGTATTACCACTACATTGAGATCATTCTGATTGTTGTAACTAACCTGTAATGTCTCCATTAATCACCCTGAATAGACTTCCTGTTCTCTCACAGCTCACAGTTTGTTTCTACTTCCTGTTTCCAGTCACCGCAGGAAGCGTACGGACGGATTGTTCCGGCGCCCCCTCGGTCGCTCCTCTGATTGCCATGGTAACGGAGGTGGGGTGATGATGGACCGCGGTTCCCCCCCAGTGACGACGGGTCATTTCAGCCCCCGAGAGCTGCTGCTGGGCCGCGGACAGGTGAGGACCCCCCCCCCCCCACCCCCTCTATAAATATATAACATATAGGGCTGTCAGTCGATTAAAATAGTTAATCGCAAAATAATCGCACATTTTGTATCTGTTCTAAATGTACCTTTAGAGGAATATTTTTCAAGTTTTTAATACCCTTATCAACATAGTGGACAAATATGCTTTATGCAAATGTTTGTTTATTATCATTTGAACAATGACAAATATTCTCCTGAATATTCTCAACAACCTGGAACCTCTCTCTCTCTCTCTCTCTCTCTACTTCTCTGCACTGAGCCAGTTGCTCAAACAGACAAGCCTGTTTACAGTTGTCGGCGAAATGCCGCTCCTCTGTCTTCATAACAGTCAAAGCATGAGACTGAAGTTCCCACCTAGGGTCAAAATAAAGATGTGATAGCTTAGATCGCTCTTTTTAATAATTTCAGCCAGAGGTAGCATATAAATATTAAAAAGCAAAGGTCCTAAGATGGAGCCTTGAGGAACCCCGCATGACATATTTATCAGGGTTGATTTGTAATTGCCTATTGAGACAAAGTTTGCTCTGTCCTTAAAGTAGGAGCCAATCCAGTTTAGAGCTGTTGCTGAAACTCCCACCCAGTTTTCTAGACGGTCTAACAATATGTTGTGGTCAACAGTATCAAAGGCAGCGCTGAGATCTAATAATACTAACACTGATATTCTGCCACTGTCTGTGTTCAAATGGATGTCATTTAAGACCTTAACAAGTGAAGTCTCAGTGCTGTGGTTTGGTTGAAAGCCCGACTGAAACACATCAAAACCGTCAGTTAAAAACATGAAATTACTTAACTGTTGAAAAAGCTGTTTTTCAATAAATTTGCTTAAAAAAGGAAGGTTTGATATTGGCCTGTAGTTAAAGTTATTCATTATGGTTTTGTCTAGGTTATGCTTTTTTTGGAGCGGTTTAATTATTGCAGTTTTCAGGGCCTGATTGAAGAGACTTGTTTACTATGTGTAGTAGATCTGAGGCCAAGCAATGAAAAACAGTTTTGAAAAATCCTGTCGGGATGATGTCGAGGCTACAGGAGGAGGATTTCAGATGTTGGATAATGTCTTCCAGGTCTTTAGCATTTATCAGACGGAATTGTGACATGGTGTCTGAATTGGCTTTAGGGGAACATAGGAACAACACATTGGCTGTAGCCTGTACCTGATGCAGAGGCACTGACTGCCTGTCTAATTTGCATGATTTTGTCAGTGAAGAAGGCAAAGTCATTGCAGGCCCTGGTGGATAGAAATTCTGAAGCTACTGACACTGGGGGGTTTGTTAGTCCATAGGATTTTGGAATATTGTAAGACATAAGGTCTGTGGAAAACAAACCTGTTTGATAAATGCACGTTTTGTTCAGCCGGATAATCTCCACACGTCTACTTTTATAATTTTCGAATCATAAATCTAATGTCCAGAAGCAAAATGCTAACGTTATGCTACAAAGGAACTACAGGCAAGTCCAGCAGCACGACCTCAACGTTAAGATCCATATTCAAACATACAGATTCTAAATGGTACGAGTTGAAGTGTTTGTTTGAACAGTTTGCAGGAGGCAGGGACTTGCTTTCAAGCAGAACAGAAACTAACTTAGAGGAGTGTTTACGTGTTCGGCGTAATGACGTGCAACGGCCTCGACAACTTCTGTAGTCCTATTCAGCCACTTGGTAACAACCATCGTTTTTCAGACACGTCAACTCTTCAGAAATCACAAGTGGGGTCACTGCTGATGGATTTAATGTCGTAGAACAAAACGTGATCTGTCTCTTCAATTTGTGTTACATTACATTACATTGCATTGCATTGAGCTGACGCTTTTATCCAAAGCGACTTACAATAAGTGCGTTCGACCAACAAAATACAAACTAGAAGAAAACAGAATCATAAGTACATCAGGTTTCATATAGCCAAAACATTTCAAGTGCTACTCAACTGGCTTTAGATAAGCCAGTCCTTTATTAGTATATAAGTGCTTTGTTAATAATTCTATCGCTCGAAGTGGAGTCGAAAGAGATGAGTTTTCAGTCCGCCCTGGAAGGTGTGTAAGCTATCTGCTGTCCTGATGTCAATGGGGAGCTCATTCCACCATTTTGGAGCCAGGATAGCAAACCCACGTGTTTTTGCTGATGGGAACTTGGGTCCCCCTCGCAGCGAGGGTGCAGCGAGCTGTTTGGTTGATGCAGAGCGGAGTGCACGTGCTGGGGTGTACGGTTTAACCATGTCCTGGATGTAGGAAGGGCCAGATCCATTCGCAGCATGGTACGCAAGTACCAGTGTCTTGAAGTGGATTCTAGCAGTTACCGGAAGCCAGTGAAGGGAGCGGAGGAGCGGAGTGGTGTGGGAACATTTAGGAAGGTTGAAGACCAGACGAGCCGCTGCATTCTGGATGAGCTGCAGAGGTCGGATGGCACATGCAGGTAGACCAGCCAGGAGGGAGTTGCAGTAGTCTAGGCGTGAGATGACGAGAGCCTGGACCAGAACCTGCGTCGCTTTCTGGGTCAGCTGGGGACTGTGTCAACCACAGACCTTATTTCAGCTATTTTCCATAACCTAGTTCAAAAATCCCGTTGGCTCTGAGACGAGGGAACAGGAAGTGGTGAAATGCTAACTCACTTCCGGGTTTTAGGACTCGTCACTGCACCACTCAATTAAGAAGGTTTTTTATAGTAAAAAAAATATTCATGTTTCTTTACACATCAGAATATCGGGTTTACAAGAAAAATATGTATTTGTGTGTCAGGTGATGACCCCCCCCCTGGGTCAGGTGATGACCCCTCCCCTCGACAACAGCCCCGAGCGACGCCGCCGCTCAGCAGCCATTACCATGAGTCGCCATGACTCCCTGCTGCGGCGCCCCGAGGACACGCCCCTCATCAGGAGGTCCAGCAGCGGGAACCACGGATTCACCGAGCAACACCGCACACTGGCTCAGGTACACACACACACACACACACACACACACACACACACACACACACACACACACGCGCAAACACACTATACAGAGACACACACACACATTTCATTCACTATTTCTTATCTATTCTCATTATTATGTATATTATTTTACATTTTTTATACATTTCGATGTTCAAAATTACACTTTTTTTCTCCATTTGCCTGAACTTACTTTTTTTCTTACATTTCAAGATGTATATACTGTAAAGCATGTGTTGCTAAAACTATACATTTTTACCATCATATTGCCATTTTTATTCATTAATATCAAAAGATATTTAAATGAATGAATCATTATTATGCATTCGTTTAGTTGTTTATGTTGTTTTTTTCATGCATTAATGTCATTGTAGCATAATTAATATCTCACCACAAAATAAATCATTAAATAAAAGGAACATCCCAGTTTCTCAGAGGAAGGGTCTTCAAGTCCCACCCCCAAACCTATCTTTACCTGCCTCAGGACATCGAGGAGACGGTGAGCGTGGCCCTCGGAGAGTTTCGCCGGCCGGCCCCCGACGTGGTTCTGGATACTTTAGAGATGGTGAAGAACGGCCCCCCCACCCCCTGCTCCTCAGAGTCACCCAGCCCCCACAGCACCCCCAGCACCCCAGGGACTCCGGGTACCCCTGTTACCCCGGGTACCCCCAGTCCTCTGAGTCCTCTGAGTCCTCTAATTCCTCTCCCAGGACCCCCTCCTCGACCCTCAAACCCCTCCCCAGACACCCTGGGGTCGTTTAAACCCGTGGCGGCCGCTCGAATGGGACCCCCCCTGCGGCCCCCCGCCCTGAAACCCAAACCCATGGTACCCCCTAAGAGCAACACCCCCCCTCTGCCACCTCCACTGGACAAATCCTGCACCATGTGAGCCAGAAGAGGCCGAATCAGGGTCAAAACGGGCCAAAACTGGGGCCAAAACAGGGTCTTAATCAACATGAGGGTCTCCATGGAGGAAGTGTTGCTGTAGTAATAATCTAAAATATGAGCTATGATATTGTGTGTCGTCAGGTGTGTATCTCGGTGTGTAGGGGTTTATTTCTCCGTGTGTTGAAGCATTTATCAGAGTCTAGCTGAGGGAAAGACAGGGTCCTGTATATGAGGAGGGGAGGGGGAACATGGGGGATGTAGTTCAAGAAGAAAGGGGAAATGTAGTTTCAGTGACGTGGATGTTGGCTGTGCTGTACTGACGATAGGCTGGAGGAAGAGGAGGAAGAGGAGGAGCCTGCTGCTGCTTATTAAAGACTGAAAGACTGGCTGCTGTATCTGAGAGACTGAAGGAGGAAGAAGGATCAACAACGACTGAACGATGAGTTTTAGAGAACTGAAGGGGGGCAACATTTAAATCACAGACGCAGGAGAGGGGGGGGATATTCTGAGAAAGAAATCTGACTTTCCAATAAGACAATTTTACGAGAAACAGAACATAGATACTCTCAGAGAATAAACTTGTAAATGAACAAGAAAAAAACTTGAATATTCTCTTAGATTTTAAACTCAAGTTTTTTTCCTCGTGTGACGCTCAGAAGAAATGCTATTTATGAGAAAATATATATGATTAAGTATTCTCAGAGATTAAAGTCATAAATGTATGAGAAAATAATTCAGAAAAATCTGTTAAATGTACACTTTACTGTAAGAGAATATCCACGTTTTGTTCTTGTACATTTTCCATTTAATCGCTGAAATTAAGGAGGTTTTTTCTCCTAAAATGTGGCTTTAATCTCTGACAACATACATGTTTCTTTACACAAGAGAATATCTGGTTTACAAGAAAAAATATTTAGACTAAAGTCACAAATATATTTAAATATGTATTTGTTTTGAGAATATTATCCCAGAAAAATTACCACATATTTACAAAATGATATTTATAAATGTGTTTTCCTCTCGTATATTTACCACCTTCTTAATGGAAATGTCTTTTATCAGGATATCACCCCCTCCTCTCCAGCTCTGTGGTCTCTCTCCAGCGCTCCTGATACCCGTCGTCTGTGTGTGAATTTTACTTAATTTTTTTATTTCCCACTGGGTTTCAGCTGCTAAGCTCACGTACACCTCAAACACCACGAAGCGCCTCTTGAGGTGGTCAGTGACGCCACATTATTTAACCAACGTCCGCCCGGATATTTAATGAATGTTTCCGTATATTTAACGACTGTTCAGCCATCGACGAATGTCCAGCGAGCCGCTGACTTAAAAAACAGCCTTTCTGTGTTTTCTGAAGAAAAAAAAACTCGCCCAGAAACAGAGCTTTTTCTGTGCGAGGGGGTGTATGATTTTGTGTGTGTGTGTGTGTGTGTGTGTGTGTGTGTGTGTGTGTGTGTGTGTGTGTGTGTGTGTGTGTGTGTGTGTGTGTGTGTGTGTGTGTGTGTGTGTGTGTGTGTGTGTGTGTGTGTGTGTGTGTGTGTGTGTGTGTGTGTGTGTGTGTGTGTGTGTGTGTGTGTGTGTGTGTCGCTTGCCTGCCCTTGTTCTGCTCCCTTGTATAAGTGCAGACTCACTAAAATAGAAATAGACAATAGATTATTAATGCCTGCCTTGAGTGCCAGAACACGCAAGTGCAAGTTGGGAGAGCATGCCACTTTCTGTCTGTGTGTGTGTGTGTGTGTGTGTGTGTGTGTGTGTGTGTGTGTGTGTGTGTGTGTGTGTGTGTGTGTGTGTGTGTGTGTGTGTGTGTCAGAATAATGGTTTACCTGCTTGTGAAGTCACTGAAGTCACTAGTTAACCTTAAACTCACAATAAGCTAACAGGGTGGGGCTTTGTGTCAAAACGCCCACAAAAAAACATAAAAACACTTGAACAGCACACTGAATGTGGCCTCCAACAGGGCTGGTGTGTGTGTGTGTGTGTGTGTGTGTATGTGTATGTGAAAGTGCCTTTTTTTGGTTTTGGGGGGGGAAGTTGTGAATCCACTCACGCATGTCCTGAACGAAGAGCAGCAGCACTCTGAATGAAATAATCATAAAGTTGTTTAGTAGATTACTGAATTATGAATTCTAGCATTAATCCATTGTGACATTGCACTTTGATGTATAGGATGGTGTACTTGGCATGTAGCATCATTAACATGTTGGTGCATTTTAAACTCGGACAGAGGGGGAGGTTTCTTTGAACGTGTTTCATAATAACGGAAATGTTTTTTCTGTCTGTTAGTGTTGCTGTATTTGAAAACTGAGCTTCCCTAAAGACGAGCTCGTATAGCCAAAATGGATTGTATCGACGTGTTGTATTTATATTATAAATAAACCTGAATACATTAGCATTCAAGACAAGTCATTAAAAACTGATGGAAACTTTGACCTTAAATGAGATGTGGCTAAATGTTTGAACACTCAATAAACCTCCAGGTGTGTTCTGTAACTCTGTGGTCTCTTAAACTTCTTCATCTCGGAACGTTTATTTAATATTCTGTTCATGTTCAGGTGTATATCAGTATGTAGTGTCTCTACTTTAAAGAGTCCTCTCCTGCTGATGTTCAGGTGTATATCAGTATGTAGTTCTCTACTTTAAAGAGTCCTCTCCTGCTGATGTTCAGGTGTATATCAGTATGTAGTGTCTCTACTTTAAAGAGTCCTCTCCTGCTGATGTTCAGGTGTATATCAGTATGTAGTTCTCTACTTTAAAGAGTCCTCTCCTGCTGATGTTCAGGTGTATATCAGTATGTAGTGTCTCTACTTTAAAGAGTCCTCTCCTGCTGATGTTCAGGTGTATATCAGTATGTAGTGTCTCTACTTTAAAGAGTCCTCTCCTGCTGATGTTCAGGTGTATATCAGTATGTAGTGTCTCTACTTTAAAGAGTCCTCTCCTGCTGATGTTCAGGTGTATATCAGTCGTGTCTCTACTTTAAAGAGTCCTCTCCTGCTGATGTTCAGGTGTATATCAGTATGTAGTGTCTCTACTTTAAAGAGTCCTCTCCTGCTGATGTTCAGGTGTATATCAGTATGTAGTGTCTCTACTTTAAAGAGTCCTCTCCTGCTGATGTTCAGGTGTATATCAGTATGTAGTGTCTCTACTTTAAAGAGTCCTCTCCTGCTGATGTTCAGGTGTTTATCAGTATGTAGTGTATCTACTTTAAAGAGTCCTCTCCTGCTGATGTTCAGGTGTATATCAGTATGTAGTGTCTCTACTTTAAAGAGTCCTCTCCTGTTGATGTCCAGGTGTATATCAGTGTGTAGTGTCTCTACTTTAAAGAGTCCTCTCCTGCTGATGTTCAGGTGTATATCAGTATGTAGTGTCTCTACTTTAAAGAGTCCTCTCCTGCTGATGTTCAGGTGTATATCAGTATGTAGTGTCTCTACTTTAAAGAGTCCTCTCCTGCTGATGTTCTGGTGTATATCAGTATGTAGTGTCTCGACTTTAAAGAGTCCTCTCCTGCTGATGTCCAGGTGTATATCAGTGTGTAGTGTCTCTACTTTAAAGAGTCCTCTCCTGCTGATGTTCAGGTGTATATCAGTATGTAGTGTCTCTACTTTAAAGAGTCCTCTCCTGCTGATTTTCTGGTGTATATCAGTATGTAGTGTCTCTACTTTAAAGAGTCCTCTCCTACTGATGTTCAGGTGTATATCAGTATGTGGTGTCTCTACTTTAAAGAGTCCTCTCCTGCTGATGTTCAGGTGTATATCAGTCTGTAGTGTCTCTACTTTAAAGAGTCCTCTCCTGCTGATGTTCAGGTGTATATCAGTATGTAGTGTCTCTACTTTAAAGAGTCCTCTCCTGCTGATGTTCAGGTGTATATCAGTATGTAGTGTCTCTACTTTAAAGAGTCCTCTCCTGCTGATGTTCTGGTGTATATCAGTATGTAGTGTCTCGACTTTAAAGAGTCCTCTCCTGCTGATGTCCAGGTGTATATCAGTGTGTAGTGTCTCTACTTTAAAGAGTCCTCTCCTGCTGATGTTCAGGTGTATATCAGTATGTAGTGTCTCTACTTTAAAGAGTCCTCTCCTGCTGATGTTCAGGTGTATATCAGTATGTAGTGTCTCTACTTTAAAGAGTCCTCTCCTGCTGATGTTCAGGTGTATATCAGTATGTAGTGTCTCTACTTTAAAGAGTCCTCTCCTGCTGATGTTCAGGTGTATATCAGTATGTAGTGTCTCTACTTTAAAGAGTCCTCTCCTGCTGATTTTCTGGTGTATATCAGTATGTAGTGTCTCTACTTTAAAGAGTCCTCTCCTGCTGATGTTCAGGTGTATATCAGTATGTAGTGTCTCTACTTTAAAGAGTCCTCTAGTGCTGATGTTCAGGTGTATATCAGTATGTAGTGTCTCTACTTTAAAGAGTCCTCTCCTGCTGATGTTCAGGTGTATATCAGTATGTAGTGTCTCTACTTTAAAGAGTCCTCTCCTGCTGATGTTCAGGTGTATATCAGTATGTAGTGTCTCTACTTTAAAGAGTCCTCTCCTGCTGATGTTCAGGTGTATATCAGTATGTAGTGTCTCTACTTTAAAGAGTCCTCTCCTGCTGATTTTCTGGTGTATATCAGTATGTAGTGTCTCTACTTTAAAGAGTCCTCTCCTACTGATGTTCAGGTGTATATCAGTATGTGGTGTCTCTACTTTAAAGAGTCCTCTCCTGCTGATGTCCAGGTGTATATCAGTGTGTAGTGTCTCTACTTTAAAGAGTCCTCTCCTGCTGATGTTCAGGTGTATATCAGTATGTAGTGTCTCGACTTTAAAGAGTCCTCTCCTACTGATGTCCAGGTGTATATCAGTGTGTAGTGTCTCTACTTTAAAGAGTCCTCTCCTGCTGATGTTCAGGTGTATATCAGTATGTAGTGTCTCTACTTTAAAGAGTCCTCTCCTGCTGATGTTCAGGTGTATATCAGTATGTAGTGTCTCTACTTTAAAGAGTCCTCTCCTGCTGATGTTCTGGTGTATATCAGTATGTAGTGTCTCTACTTTAAAGAGTCCTCTCCTGCTGATGTTCAGGTGTATATCAGTATGTGGTGTCTCTACTTTAAAGAGTCCTCTCCTGCTGATGTCCAGGTGTATATCAGTGTGTAGTGTCTCTACTTTAAAGAGTCCTCTCCTGCTGATGTTCAGGTGTATATCAGTATGTAGTGTCTCGACTTTAAAGAGTCCTCTCCTACTGATGTCCAGGTGTATATCAGTGTGTAGTGTCTCTACTTTAAAGAGTCCTCTCCTGCTGATGTTCAGGTGTATATCAGTATGTAGTGTCTCTACTTTAAAGAGTCCTCTCCTGCTGATGTTCAGGTGTATATCAGTATGTAGTGTCTCTACTTTAAAGAGTCCTCTCCTGCTGATGTTCTGGTGTATATCAGTATGTAGTGTCTCTACTTTAAAGAGTCCTCTCCTGCTGATGTTCAGGTGTATATCAGTATGTAGTGTCTGTACTTTAAAGAGTCCTCTCCTGCTGATGTTCAGGTGTATATCAGTATGTAGTGTCTACTTTAAAGAGTCCTCTCCTGCTGATGTTCAGGTGTATATCAGTATGTAGTGTCTCTACTTTAAAGAGTCCTCTCCTGCTGATTTTCTGGTGTATATCAGTATGTAGTGTCTCTACTTTAAAGAGTCCTCTCCTGCTGATGTCCAGGTGTATATCAGTGTGTAGTGTCTCTACTTTAAAGAGTTCTCTCCTGCTGAGGGTTACAAAGTGATGTCACTTTGTTTTACAGCTAAAACCCCAAACATGTCAATTCTAAGTCATATTTACCATAAATTCTTATAGCATAAGTTAAAGTAATAAAAGACAACATGACATTTAGGGCTGTGATTTAGAAGTATTTGCATCAGTGAATCATTTCTTGAGTCAGATGTGAAATAATCTCAAAGCTTTAATTAACTTGGATCAATGAAGACAATTCAAATGTAAAGTAAACAGAATTAAAATTAAATTAAGCATTTCTTTTTGGTCTGGAACATTTTTGGCACATTTCATAATCTGAATTTTTGTATTGCAGTCTTATGTGTATGCAAAGAAATACAAATAATAGACACACAGAAACCCAACGGACTGAAGCTGGACCACAGAAACCCAAAGAACACTTGGAGCGTGTTATTAATCAGAGAGCAGTTTCTTCACCCCTTGGATCCGGGTTTGAGCGAGCTGAAGGGCTTGGTGTTCCTCAGCGAGCCGGAGATCTCCTGCAGGAAAGCGGCGATGTGAAGATCTTTCTCCGATTTCTTGCCGTCGAAAATCACCACGAGCGTGAAGTGTGGCTCCGGCCTGGTCAGGAAGTAGGTGCTCGTCACCTTGTCGTCGTAGAAGTGAACCACCTTGTCCAGCGTGTTGAGTTCTGCGGCGCGGTCGCCCATCATCATGATGACGTTCGGCCAATGGGTGAGCGGACGCTCGCCCGTCGGCAGCGACACCACGGCCGGAAACTGCTCCACGCCTTTAGGAGCTTCACGGTACGAGTGGGGGTGATGGTACCTGGAGGAGGAGACATGTTATGGGTGTTAAGATAAGAGGTACTTTACTGGGGGGCTTCCTCTGTATACGCGATGCTTTCTGCCCTCCCGCTTCTACTCATTTTGTTTGTCTAATTTTTGAAATAGTAGAATAAACTACAAAATTCAGAGAAATGTTGACTGAATGACTGAAACTTGGGTGCGCGTCCCGATGCTAACATTACCCCCGCTGAGTAAGTATTAATAGCATTAGTTGTGTTGTTAAAGTACAACGACTATTTGAACTGTTTATCTATCACATTTTTGGATTCTTGCACCGCATTCCTGCATCGTTTCTTAACATCTTTAGATTACCACTGGATTTAGTTAACGACCAACAGGTGTGTTCAAAGATCAAAGCGTTTCCACGGCAACGCCCTGCCAGTGAACGAGAGACAGCGGGTGTTTCTCAATGTCGAGTACGCTTGCTTGGTAGCACATGTCTTCCGAGTCACTTGCTTCAGAAGCGAGGCAAGAATACTTCCTGGCATTCGGAAAACGAAGAGTGGAACAGGCGAGCAAGTGTGCAGGTGTGCGTCATATGAGAGGCCCCGCCTTACATTTTCCACCACAGATTTGGGGAAATTGGTCCGTGCGCAAAGCATTGTGGGGATTTTAAGACCGAGGAGTCTACACATGTGCAGCCTCAAAATGTCTCCAAACGAAGTACGCCGGGCTCGGTAGATTTCCAAGTATGCTGGACATTGGAACAGTCCTTCGGCGGCACTCGATGACGTAGTATGCTTGAAATAGTGGCTCTGGAGCAGCTTTACTCGACATTGAGAAACACCCAGCCTGTCAGAGAATGTATTAACAATATTGTGCTGCATTATTGCTTCTAAGTAAAAAACTGTAACTCCAATCAGCTAAATATCCTACCAGAGTATTTAGGATACCAGATGAACACCTGAGGACTCTCGTGTTTGCTATATGTGGAAGTCTGTTGGATTAAATGAGCATATCGGTGCGGCCGTGACAAATGTCCCTACATTAGGATCACCTAATGATGTATGAAGAGTGGAAATTGTGGCCAGCCGAGCGATCGTTGAAAAAAAACGGAAGAAGGAGAATAAGATGAAATACGTAAGTATGTCGAATACTATACTGTGTGCGGCTTCGCCAGTCACACAGAATAAATCAAAAAGTGACAGTACCCGTGTCCCTGGAAGCTCTCTGAGCATCTGTTGTCGAACACCAGCGACACGTTGCTGGCGTCGTGCTTCCTGATGAAGGAGCAGATCTTCCCGCTGAAGTCGGGCGCGGTGCGGGCCGTCAGAGCCTTCATGTCCCCGGCTGCCGTCTGCCGGCTCAGAGCCTCGTGGAAGTAGAAGCTGAACTTAGCGAGCAGCAACACCTGGAAGCGCTGCAGCCACAGGTACAGGTGAGGCGGCTGCACGGCCTTCTGGGACTGACCTCCGAACATGTGCTTCCGGGTCTCTTTCTGCCGCTGGAACAACTGACCCCAGGCCAGCAGCTTGGAGTTGGCGCCGTGGAGACTGAGCAGAGCGGGAAGGAAACTCCACTCGGAAATCTGAGCCTGGCAGCGAAGAAGCTGAAAAACAACGTCCAATTCAGTCTGGAAACATTCCTCCACTCGAGTCAGGATGGGGTGGTGGAACCTGAGGAAGAGGAGGAGGAGGAAGAGTAAGAGATGAGTAAGAACAAATGTAGTGACTGAAGCCTTGTTTGTAGGTGAGTCACTCTGTAAAGACCTCGGAGACAAATGTGTAATTTATGTGAATTATGTTATTCATACATTTTGATTCAGTACCTTTAATTCTCTCCAATTGAAAAAAAAAAAAAGATTATAAAATAGTTAAAGTAAGCAAATCTAAAAAATGTATTAAAAATTATAAAAATAATATAATTAAAATACACATTATTTAATGTTATTCATCGTAGCATATTTCAAGTGTATTTGTATTCACTCTCAGACACAAGTTGATGCTGCTATCTGTTATTAAATGCTATTTGATGCCTTATAAAACTATTTCACAAATACTCCCTTACACTTATTCTAATCTTTGTTTTCCTCAACATTCATTTAGATTTGGACACACACACACACACACACACACACACACACACACACACACACACACACACACACACACACACACACACACACACACACACACACACACACACACACACACACACACACACACACACACACACACACACACACACACACACACACACACACACACACACACACACACACACACACACACACACACACACACACACACACACACACACACACACACACACACACACACACACACACACACACACACACACACACACACACAGAGAGAGACACACAGAGAGAGAGACAGTACACGCTGCTACATCACACACACACAATATTTAGGCTCCCCATATATCTTGAGGTCTGCTGACATGAAGATTCACCTTCACCCTCCACAGTGTGTGTGTGTGTTCTCTCTCTCTATAGTGTGTGTTATCCCTCCACAGTGTGTGTGATCCCTCCACAGTGTGTGTGTGTGTGTGTGTGTGTGTGTGTGTGTGTGTGTGTGTGTGTGTGTGTGTGTGTGTGTGTGTGTGTGTGTGTGTGTGTGTGTGTGTGTGTGTGTTCCCTCCACAGTGTGTGTTTCTGCTGCATTTCTGCTGACACGTCTCCAGGGAGAAGTTGGTTTGTGTGTTTGCGATTCAAGCAGATTGTCTTCCTCCTCCAACCCCGATGTCACTCTCTCCCTAACAAGATTAATGTATATGATATAATAAATGATAATCCAGGACACAGCAGGTAAAGGAGGTGGAAGACGTTTGTTTTTAGAGCTGCTAATTGTGTTCTTTGGTGGAGTTTAATACAAGCTTGAGTCCTAAAGACACAACTGTCCTTTCGGATTAGTTTTTTGTAGAAATCCTTAAAGGTGGGGTAGGTAATTCACTTCAGAAACACTTTGTTATACTCCATGGAATGCTCTCAACATCCCGATAGCAATGAATATCTGAAGTGCTTTGACAAAAAATCCATAAAGAAATGTCATCTGTGGAAGCCGTGGTACTGTAAAAAGCACGACCAATCATCTGAGCCGGCTAAAGTAACTGGATGGCCTACCTGCCTGTCAGCCTTCCATCTGGGCACAAACTGATCTCGTGCCCTCATTGGTCATGTGCGCGTTCGTGTGTGTTGGAGGAGGGGCTCTGTGAGGAAGTCTGAAGGAAGGGGCAGATTGTTTTCGGCTGCGTACTTTCAAATTCTAGCACACTCGAGCTGGTTTCTCCATTCTTACCTAACCTACCTTTAACTTATGATCTGAAATGCTTCATTTTGTCACTTAAATAAGACGTAAAAGGACTAAAATGACTCAAAAGCAGGATTTCTGCAATGAAAGAATGATATAGTATAAATTGATCATAATGTAAAACCTTATTTATTTGCAAATGACCAGTAATTCAGGGTGTCAAATAAGTATAGTTTGTAAAAGGGACAATATTTCTCTCTGAAATATAGTGCAGTCGAAATAAACTCAACTAAAGTACCTCAGTATTGCACACAACCAGTGGCGACTGGTCATTAGGGGCAGGTGGGGCACAGCCCCACCTAGTGTCAGCAGAAAGTATTAAAAATAATGATTACAAAAAAATGCAAAAAATAAATAAAAAAATATATTAAAGATAAGATCATGTTTAATCATCTGATTCGTCTCATTGCTGTTTTAGTCTGTGTTCTTCTAATTAGTGTCTACAGTGTGTGCCTATTGAGCTGTTTAGAGCCATGTGGGACAAAACCCGATCATGCCCCTCCCTCTCACTGTCTAAGTGAACGGTGACTGTAAAAACTACACTGCGCATGCTCAGAATATTTTCCTATTTAATGTGTGTGGCAAAAAAATAATGACCATAGGGGCACTGAGCTGCCATCCCCGCCATACGTCATCTCACATCATTCAGAGCTGATTGGCTGTAAGTACGTGTGCCGCGAAAAGTGTGGTGTGTGAAGAGGAGACGAGAGAGCTGCAGTGACGCGTCCTAAAACCAGGAAGTAAGCTGCGCATGGCTTCCCTCGACAAAAAAGCAATGAGATTTCTCCATAGGATTTTAGAAAATAGCTCCAAATAAGATCTGTGGGAAACGTAGCTGTTAGATAAATGCACGTTTTGTTCAGCCGAATAATATCCACATGTCTACCCTACTTTTATAATTTTCTAATCATAAATCTATTGATTGATTAGATTTATGATAGACTTTTGAAACTACAAGAAGATAAGGAGGACTTTTACAAAAAAGTAATAGAGATTTTTGTCCAGAAGGATAGGCCAATGGACTTCATCTTCAAGTCAAGGTAAGACCGCAATGTTATTGAAAATGGGATCTTACTAAGAGAGAACAATTCAATATTTAAATGATAAAATTACATTTGTTGGGTATCCTTCTGTTGAACTGTCTGTTTAAAATTAATTGAAGCATCAGACAAAAAAAGCTTTTGAAAATAATATAATATTTTGATTTAGGTCAAAATATAATATTTGTAAACCTGAAGAGTCAGAGCCTCAGCAGCCATGAACCTCACTGCAGAAGCTTATAGACATCTACGTTTGTTGTGCCCACCACTTTTGTACATGTAAAAACGCCACTGCACACAACGACAGTACAGTAGTAGTTGTGTGTATTAGTACCCACTTGGAGCAGTACTTGCAAAATAACCATTACTTTAAGGTGTAAAATAGATATAGTGTGTAAAGGGTAAACTCAACTAAAGTACCTCAGTAAAGCACATCAGCACAGTACTGGAGTATTGTGTGTATTAGTAGCCACTAGTGTGTATTTTCCTATTTGTATGTGTATTAGTAGCCACTAGTGTGTATTAGTAGCCACTAGTGTGTGTATTAGTAGCCACGTGTGTGTATTAGTAGCCACTAGTGTGTATTAGTAGCCACTTGTGTGTATTAGTAGCCACTAGTGTGTATTAGTAGCCACTTGTGTGTATTAGTAGCCACTAGTGTGTATTAGTAGCCACTTGTGTGTATTAGTAGCCACTTGTGTGTATTAGTAGCCACTTGTGTGTATTAGTAGCCACTTGTGTGTATTAGTAGCCACTTGTGTGTATTAGTAGCCACTAGTGTGTATTAGTAGCCACTTGTGTGTATTAGTAGCCACTAGTGTGTATTAGTAGCCACTAGTGTGTATTAGTAGCCACTAGTGTGTATTAGTAGCCACGTGTGTGTATTAGTAGCCACTAGTGTGTATTAGTAGCCACTTGTGTGTATTAGTAGCCACTAGTGTGTATTAGTAGCCACTAGTGTGTATTAGTAGCCACTTGTGTGTATTAGTAGCCACTAGTGTGTATTAGTAGCCACTTGTGTGTATTAGTAGCCACTTGTGTGTATTAGTAGCCACTAGTGTGTATTAGTAGCCACTAGTGTGTATTAGTAGCCACTTGTGTGTATTAGTAGCCACTAGTGTGTATTAGTAGCCACTTGTGTGTATTAGTAGCCACTAGTGTGTATTAGTAGCCACTTGTGTGTATTAGTAGCCACTAGTGTGTATTAGTAGCCACTTGTGTGTATTAGTAGCCACTAGTGTGTATTAGTAGCCACTAGTGTGTATTAGTAGCCACTTGTGTGTATTAGTAGCCACTTGTGTGTATTAGTACCCACTTGGAGCAGTACTTGGAGCTGACGGCCTGCATGGAGCTCAGCAGCTCCTCTGAGTTGACGCTCTTCTGTCCGCTCAGCGCGTGCAGCTTCTCGTAGAGCTCGGACAGGTCCATGCGAGCCTGAGTGAAGTGGCACAGCTGCTCCGACAGGTGAGACAGCAGGTCCTCCAGGTAGGAGGCGGAGCCTGGAGCGCCGTGACGCCCCCCCGACACCACCTTCCTCAGCTCGTTGTACAGCGAGGTGTAGAGGCTGCGGATCGAGTCCTTCCTGCTGAAGAAGGACTGGCCGCCTGCAGAGAGAGAGAGGAGCAGCACAAGCTTAAAGGTCCACTTCTTCATGTCTCTTCTACATCAACATGTGTCCCCTCTTCTTCATGTCTCTTCTACATCAACATGTGTCCCCTCTTCTTCATGTCTCTTCTACATCAACATGTGTCCCCTCTTCTTCATGTCTCTTCTACATCAACATGTGTCCCCTCTTCTTCATGTCTCTTCTACATCAACATGTGTCCCCTCTTATTCATGTCTCTCCTACATCAACATGTGTCCCCTCTTCTTCATGTCTCTTCTACATCAACATGTGTCCCCTCTTCTTCATGTCTCTTCTACATCAACATGTGTCCCCTCTTCTCCATGTCTCTTCTACATCAACATGTGTCCCCTCTTCTTCATGTCTCTTCTACATCAACATGTGTCCCCTCTTCTTCATGTCTCTTCTACATCAACATGTGTCCCCTCTTCTTCATGTTTCTTCTACATCAACATGTGTCCCCTCTTCTTCATGTGTCTTCTACATCAACATGTGTCCCCTCTTCTTCATGTCTCTTCTACATCAACATGTGTCCCCTCTTCTTCATGTCTCTTCTACATCAACATGTGTCCCCTCTTCTTCATGTCTCTTCTACATCAACATGTGTCCCCTCTTCTTCATGTCTCTTCTACATCAACATGTGTCTCCTCTTCTTCATGTCTCTTCTACATCAACATGTGTCCCCTCTTCTTCATGTCTCTTCTACATCAACATGTGTCCCCTCTTCTTCATGTCTCTTCTACATCAACATGTGTCCCCTCTTCTTCATGTCTCTTCTACATCAACATGTGTCCCCTCTTCTTCATGTCTCTTCTACATCAACATGTGTCCCCTCTTCTTCATGTCTCTTCTACATCAACATGTGTCCCCTCTTCTTCATGTCTCTTCTACATCAACATGTGTCCCCTCTTCTTCATGTCTCTTCTACATCAACATGTGTCCCCTCTTCTTCATGTCTCTTCTACATCAACATGTGTCCCCTCTTCTTCATGTCTCTTCTACATCAACATGTGTCCCCTCTTCTTCATGTCTCTTCTACATCAACATGTGTCCCCTCTTCTTCATGTCTCCTCTCCATCAACATGTGTCCCCTCTTCTTCATGTCTCCTCTCCATCAACATGTGTCCCCTCTTCTCCATGTGTCTTCTACATCAACATGTGTCCCCTCGTCTTCATGTGTCTTCTACATCAACATGTGTCCCCTCTTCTTCATGTCTCCTCTCCATCAACATGTGTCCCCTCTTCTCCATGTGTCTTCTACATCAACATGTGTCCCCTCGTCTTCATGTGTCTTCTACATCAACATGTGTCCCCTCTTCTTCATGTCTCTTCTACATCAACATGTGTCCCCTCTTCTTCATGTCTCTTCTACATCAACATGTGTCCCCTCTTCTTCATGTCTCTTCTACATCAACATGTGTCCCCTCTTCTTCATGTCTCTTCTACATCAACATGTGTCCCCTCTTCTTCATGTCTCTTCTACATCAACATGTGTCCCCTCTTCTTCATGTCTCCTCTCCATCAACATGTGTCCCCTCTTCTCCATGTGTCTTCTACATCAACATGTGTCCCCTCGTCTTCATGTGTCTTCTACATCAACATGTGTCCCCTCTTCTTCATGTCTCCTCTCCATCAACATGTGTCCCCTCTTCTCCATGTGTCTTCTACATCAACATGTGTCCCCTCGTCTTCATGTGTCTTCTACATCAACATGTGTCCCCTCTTCTTCATGTCTCTTCTACATCAACATGTGTCCCCTCTTCTTCATGTCTCTTCTACATCAACATGTGTCCCCTCTTCTTCATGTCTCTTCTACATCAACATGTGTCCCCTCTTCTTCATGTCTCTTCTACGTCAACATGTGTCCCCTCTTCTTCATGTCTCTTCTACGTCAACATGGGTCCCCTCTTCTTCATGTCTCTTCTACATCAACATGTGTCCCCTCTTCTTCATGTCTCTTCTACATCAACATGTGTCCCCTCTTCTTCATGTCTCTTCTACATCAACATGTGTCCCCTCTTCTTCATGTCTCCTCTCCATCAACATGTGTCCCCTCTTCTCCATGTGTCTTCTACATCAACATGTGTCCCCTCGTCTTCATGTGTCTTCTACATCAACATGTGTCCCCTCTTCTTCATGTCTCTTCTACATCAACATGTGTCCCCTCTTCTTCATGTCTCTTCTACATCAACATGTGTCCCCTCTTCTTCATGTCTCTTCTACATCAACATGTGTCCCCTCTTCTTCATGTCTCTTCTACGTCAACATGTGTCCCCCTCTTCTTCATGTCTCTTCTACGTCAACATGGGTCCCCTCTTCTTCATGTCTCTTCTACATCAACATGTGTCCCCTCTTCTTCATGTCTCTTCTACATCAACATGTGTCCCCTCTTCTTCATGTCTCTTCTACATCAACATGTGTCCCCTCTTCTTCATGTCTCTTCTACATCAACATGTGTCCCCTCTTCTTCATGTCTCTTCTACATCAACAAGTGTCCCCTCTTCTTCATGTCTCTTCTACATCAACATGTGTCCCCTCTTCTTCATGTCTCTTCTACATCAACATGTGTCCCCTCTGTGGAAAGAGACTCTGAAAGTTTCAGGAACAAAGATTCTCTCTCTTTTTGATCCATTTCTATAAAAACCTGTCTGAAAATGAGCTGATCAGATTTTAGCCACTTGATGTCATCACGATGTTTTGTCTTGAGTAACCATTAGCCAATCAGCGACCAAGGTAACCCCCCCCCACCTTATCACCTGAATCTCCTCTAGAGCACCATTGAGTTCTTTGTAACCAAATGTCTCTCAGAGGGGCGTGGGGAGGGGCTCCTTATTTTCATCTAAAGTAACAGACAGAGAATCAGCACTTTGGAAACAGGGCTGAAACAGAGGGGATTATGGGTAATGCTGCAATGATCTGTTTGGTGTTTCAGCCAATCA
The DNA here is from genome assembly GCA_028583405.1 of Pogonophryne albipinna. Taxonomy (NCBI): domain Eukaryota; kingdom Metazoa; phylum Chordata; class Actinopteri; order Perciformes; family Artedidraconidae; genus Pogonophryne; species Pogonophryne albipinna. Next base: position 109,562 of record JAPTMU010000330.1, on the reverse strand, counting down.
GAGACAGGCTCTGTATATATCTGAGACCTGTGATATATTGATGAGAAACAGTATAATAGAAACCCCTAGACCTTTACTTTATTTACTACTTCCATGTCTACATGTATATTTTTTAAATGCTATTTTATTTCTATTTGAGATGTTTACATTTTGGATTGTTTATTTCTAGTCTTTTAATTTGTCCTTGTCTTTTTATGCTGCTGAAACACAACAAAGTACTTCTTTCTTGTCTTTGTGCACCCGTCCCTAAAGACTCTGAATGCCGTTTTCCAGTAAGGATCTATACAAATATATATATATAAAAAGTGAGGAAGAGGAGGAGGAAGAGGAAGAAATCAGTGTTTGCTGCAGGAGAGGAAATGGATTTCTTCCAGGATTCATGAGCTACAGCGCCACCTGGTGGTAAGGTAAGGAAATAAGACTTTACAGGGATTCAACTTCATTTCACCTAAAAAGAATACCATAAATGATATCTTATGTATCCGGTTAGTATTTTAACCAAGTATATTACACACAATCTGTCAAATACTGGGATGATTTGACGTAAAGTGCAGCATCATATCATATCAGCATACCATGTGTTTTATGTGTAAAAGGTTACTATGAATGTTAAATGAATGTAGTGTAGAAAAATGTTGAGAAATGTCATTATATATTATCAGCTAAATGTACTCAAGGAAGTGCTCAAGGCTATTTTTACTGTTTCATATTAAATAACTTGATTTGGTCGATTGATTTTTAATTACTAACAAATATATATATGAGTATTTTTAATGTTCTGATTAGGCAATGTGGAGCACATCGTGTATACTTTATGTACTACTGCAGGAGAAAATACAATATTTACCTTTGAATTGTTATTAAAGTAAATACAAGTAACTCAAAATAGTATTTAAGTATAGTACTTGAGTATGTATGTAATCGTATTTCTTTTAGATGATACCATTGTTACTATTGCCAACCTTTGCTCTGGGTCGTTTCCACCCCTTCCTGTGATTATATTTGACATTATTCCCCATGTTTTACCCATTTTCTGACCCAGGAATGTCATGTTGTGGTAGGCCTTCTCAGCTGCTGCCAGGTGTCCCAGAGCTCCCAGCAGCGAGGCCCAGACGGCCCCCCCACTGCGGCTGCTGCTGTCCTTCTCCTTCTCCACGTAGTCCTTAGCCCGGTCGAAGGAGAACATGCCGAGCTGCGTGAAGAAACTCTCCAAGATGGCCCTCTCCCGGGGGACGGGACGCAGCTCCTCCACCTCCGACATCTGGGCGGAAACTCCCCAAAACACACGGAGAGAAGAGGGGAGATAACCTGCAGACAGAGGAGGGAAGAGGTCAATAAGTACATGTTGGGAAAATCCTGAATGTCCTCTTCCAACATGAGAGTAACATGATAACAAAGGTATCCCAACTGGAGCTGTGAACATGACAGGATGTGTGATTACCTAGAAGAGCATCAGGACTGTTTGAGGCAGATGATAGCTATGTGATTAACATGATGATTCAGCCTCTATGGAGAGAGACATATGACAAGCATGCTCATTTCTGACGTGGAGCTAATCTGAAGTAAACATTGAATACTGCTTTCTATTCCTCCATCTTGTGACTGTGTAACTCCCTCTCTTGGATATCAGCATGTGAAGGACACTGCTCAGGAACTAGTCTCTGTATGTGATGACTCCTTCCATTCTGGAGAGGATCACAGATACATGGATCCTGAGACTGAAGCTCAAGACAGTGACGAGTGAGATTTTTCTAACAGTACATTTACTCATATTTCCATTTTATGATACGTTATACTTCTCCTCTCCTACAGTTCAGAGGTAAATGGTGTACCTTTACTCCACTACATGTATTTAATACCTTTAGTTACTTTACAGATGTGGATGTTCTCACAAAACACAACATCCCCTTCCATTGTCAGATCTATCTGCCTCTCAATCAAAATGCCAACTCACTACAGCAGTTGAATGACTGCTTAACAGAGATTAAATCCTGGCTGAGACTAAACTTCCTCACCCTCAACGAGAGCAAGACCGAGGTCATCTTTTTTGGACCCCGACCTCCAGTCTCCCCGGTTGATATTCTGGGCTCCCTCAATAAAAACATCCTCCCCTCTGTTATGAACCTTGGAGTGACCTTCAATAGCGCTTTTAAATTTGATAAGCAGGTCAGCAGCGTAGTCAAGACCTGCTTTTTCAAAATACGACTATTGGCTAAGACCAAGTCGTTTTTATCTTTTAAAGACCTAGAAAGAGTTATTAACGCCTTTGTGACCTCGAGACTGGATTACTGCAATGCTCTGTATGTGGGTATGTACCAGGCCTCAATTAGACGCCTCCAGCTAGTTCAGAATGCAGCTGCACGTCTTCTCACTGGCCATAAAAAGCGTGACCACATCACCCCAATTCTGGCCTCACTACACTGGCTTCCAGTTCGGTTCAGAATAGATTTTAAAATCCTTTTATTTGTTTTTAAAGCCCTAAATGGGCTGGCTCCTGCCTATATAGCCAAACTCCTCCATCGCTACACCCCAGGCAGAGCCTTAAGGTCGGCTGATCAGCTGTTGCTGCTAGTGCCCAAGACCAGGCTTAAAACCAGAGGGCACCGAGCATTCGCAGCAGCGGGCCCTAGGCTCTGGAACACTTTGCCCCTCCATGTGAGGTCGGCCCAGACCCTGGGGTTTTTAAATCAACACTTAAAACTCACTTTTTCTCTCTGGCCTTCTAGGCTTCTCTTATCAAGAATAACTTTTATCCAGGACCTTTTCCCTCTCTAACCTATTGAGTTTTATTAGAGGGAAACGGTTTGTAGAGTGGCTTAGACAGGCCGGGGAGTGTTACGATTCGTAGACACAGCGTCCCTCCCTATCTCTCATCAATTTCCAACTAAGGCTCCAGTGGGGACCTTGTTCCCTGAGTGTGCCTCTCCACCTATGTTTCTTACTCTCTTACTTGCTACCCTTTGCCCTCAACCTATTCTAAGGGAGTGCTTGTTCTTCCGTCTGTCTGTGTCTGTGTATTCTCTTGTTCCGATTAACCCAGCCACATTTTTTCTTGTTTTGTATCTATATCTACGCCGGGATCCGGAGTCGAGGCTGATCCTCTTGCTGTAGTCCTGTGTCTTGGATCCTCTATCCTGAGTTCTGGATTAAGTCGTGGACTTCGGGTCGTGGCTGAACCTGTCTCTGCGGTCCTGCCTTGGGTCTCGTCATGCTGCTTCCCTGATGGCTTCCACAGGATTGTAGCTGACATCCTCGTGGATTCATCTTCTTATTACAGACACATGCATTTCCTAACATTCGGTCTATATGCTGTAAAATGTATTATCTCTTCGATTTACACACGGCATCTATTGCACGTCTGTCCGTCCTGGGAGAGGGATCCCTCCTCTGTTGCTCTCCCTGAGGTTTCTCCCATGTTCCATTTAAACTGTGGGGTTTCTCTGGAAGTGTTTCCTTGTACGATGTGAGGGTCTAAGGACAGAGGGTCTAAGGACAGAGGACAGAGGGTCTAAGGACAGAGGGTGTCGTTTTTTCTCATACTGATATTCTGAACAATCTGTGCTGTTGTATTTGCTGTGAAGTGTCTCTACTGTAGGCTATTTTTATTATATGTACAGCACTTTGACTCGACCAAAAATCGTTTATAAATGTGCGATATAAATAAAAATTGATCTGGATGAATGATGTGAAATATAATCAAGTGTTGAATCAGACTTTAGTTCCACCTGGAGTAAATCCACAAGCTACCCTGCAGTCTACAAAGTCATTCAAACTAGCTGCACCTTCACCAGCTTTGAGAACACTTTCATGATCAATCATTATAAAACATATCATATATATTATTCTGAAATGGACTAATCTGCACAATGACTACTTTTACTGTCTTTCACTATATTTTGATGAGAATACTTTTCTACTTCCACCTCTGCCAAACTAACGGCTATCTAACCGTTATTGACAGTTACGTCTAGGTACGAAATAAACGTTCTTCAAACCACAATACACTAATTGTAATGACTTTTAAACAGCTGAATATCATTTCAAAACAAATCCCTTTATAACCACATCTCTAATGTCCCTCAATATGTACTTAGAACGAGAATAATAGTGTGAATGTGAGCTAACGGCTAACTGACCGTTTTTGACAGTGACGTAAAATACGTTCTTATAACCACAATACACACATTTTACCGACTTTTTAACTTCTTGATATCATTTCAAAACAATTCCTTCCATTACAAACCCGCTAATTTTCCACAATATGTACTTAAAACGACAATAATTGTAAATACTTGCCTTAATCAAGCGAACAGGCTAACTGGCGGACGCCATATTGGCTAGATTGGATAAACACTACGGCAAGCCAAGAGTAACAATTGAAAAAGCGTTTGGTCGAGTTGGCATCAGTTTGGGTTTTTAATTATACAAAAATTATTTACAAATCTGTGTGGAGATTAGTGTCTGTACGGGTATACCAATTGCGATTGTTTCTATTATTGTTACACTATTTGTATTAACTTTTGTATGTAAATACACATTTTAACATGAAAACCGAATTATTTGCACTCCAAAAACGTAACGTAAATGTATTAACGTATCCAAACATCAGTTTTCTTCAACAGATGGTACACATTTACAAATATCCCGCAAATGTGTCCATTTACAGCTTGTGGTGCAAACATATTCACATACTATATTATTTTAGCTTTGTGTTTTAGACAGTGCACATTAATCAACATTTAAGTTTTCACCTTAATGTAGACGTGCCCGAGTAAGCTTATTATCATCTGTAGTCCATGCCTGGTCATTGTATTCCTTTGCACCATGCTTTGCACGCAATTTCAAACATCGGAACACAAGGAGCTATTATTTTACACATGCACAAACCTATTGATATACAGTTGCACGACATTTCTCTTAAAAAACATCCCCTATAAAACTTCAGAGCAAGTCAAAGGATTCGTGTCTGCTTCAATCACAGCTCTGTCTCTGGGCTTTTTCTTTTGAACACAGTCTCTGAACATTCCTGATGTTCTGGCTTTGCCCACTGCATGCAAAGCGAATTATTTCTGAGAAAACGGTTCCAACCCAAATTGATAACCAGATAAACACATGCAGAGAGGAGTCTGATGGCGTAGCTGGGAATGTTCTCAATCACATGAGGGTTCTTCCAATGGGTCTTTGTGAGAGCGTGATGATGTATTATAAGCAGGGCTGCACATAACTGGTGCGCAGGTGTTAAAAGAGATGAAAAATGAAGTGCAGGCAAATAAAACACGGGTCATAGTGAGTACCGCGGAAAAAGGACATTTGAATTCTTAGCAGTTTGTTTGTATGTATGTATTTGTGTTTAGATGTTGCAACTATACAGAGCTTTAGCAATTGCCTGTAACTATGGTCATGCTAATAAAGCTATTGAATTGAATTGAGAGAGAAAGAAGTGACAAAATGTGAAGAGGGACAAAGTAATGACAGGATAGTGTGCATTAGACATGCTCAAGAACAAATATACAGAGAGAGAGACTAAACACAGATTCAACGGTAAACATGATGTATCTTTCTATTTATTTAGCTATCCACTATTTAGACTAAGTGTTTTTGATTGACTTGATTAAATGGATTCACTACATCAATGTATGTCTTTTCAGGCTGCCATGTTGTGTCCTTTCTGTGGCCAACATCTGGGGAACGTTAAGCGTGTATCTGCAGCAGCGATGTTTGCAGTGAAGGACAGGTTGTTATCGAGGGTCACATCCAGATTCCTTGCAGTCTGAGTCGGGGAAACCTTATAAATGTATATAAATACAATACCATTTTAAATGATACTTGTGTTTTAATGTTTGATTCCATTAATTTAATTAAATATGTTTCAATGAATTATACTGAAATGATTGTTACATTGTCATCATGTAACTATTTTGTTCTTTTATTTCCTCACCAGAAAACAGTCACACCTCCTCTTGAAGACATTTCGCCTCCTGCTATGGACTTCAGGTTCACATCAGGTAAGCCCTTGAGTGTGTCAGACTAGTTGTTGCTTCACAGGTTAATTCAAGACGTGTTATGTTTACATACTAATGTAATGAGCATCAGGTAAACGTACCCATTTCTATTGTTTGAATCACAGATGGGATGGAGATGTAAACTATGCAGCATGTCACCACTCAAAGTGATATTTTAAAACATTATCGACTCCATCATGGAACCGTTGGACAGAGACGTGCCTCGCCCTGCATTCATGTAGACTGGCCTGCGCTCTCACTTATCAAGATAAAAGTTGAAATAATCGTCTGTTCTTTATATTCTAGGACCCATGTGCCACTTTATATAAATCTCTGAGCATGAGGTGGGGTTACAAAGAAGTAGTTGGACATTTTATGAGCTATATCAATCTCATGACTAGTTGGTTCATTTTCTTGCAAACCAGCCTTTTCTGATGACTTAAACCCTTGTAATGCATGTGAATAGCACCTCTGTTACCAGCTAATGTAAACTGGCTCGTTATGTTTTCAAGACGGGTTTGATTTTTGTTTTGAGGAAAACACATGCTGTCCTGATTTGTACTCAATTCTTTCTTTTTTGTATATACAGGGAACAGCAGAGCTTGTGATGCACAGCATGAAGTTATACGCTGCCCAAGAGCCAGATGCAGTTATAACCATCAAGTAATACAACATCAGGAGGATACGTCCCCAGCTGACCCAGAAAGCGACGCAGGTTCTGGTCCAGGCTCTCGTCATCTCACGCCTAGACTACTGCAACTCCCTCCTGGCTGGTCTACCTGCATGTGCCATCCGACCTCTGCAGCTCATCCAGAATGCAGCGGCTCGTCTGGTCTTCAACCTTCCTAAATGTTCCCACACCACGCCGCTCCTCCGCTCCCTTCACTGGCTTCCGGTAACTGCTAGAATCCACTTCAAGACAATGGTACTTGCGTACCATGCTGCGAATGGATCTGGCCCTTCCTACATCCAGGACATGGTTAAACCGTACACCCCAGCACGTGCACTCCGCTCTGCATCAGCCAAACAGCTCGCTGCACCCGCACTGCGAAGGGGACCCAAGTTCCCATCAGCAGAAACACGTGGGTTTGCTATCCTGGCTCCAAGATGGTGGAATGAGCTCCCCATTGACATCAGGACAGCAGATAGCTTACACACCTTCCAGACTGAAAACTCATCTCTTTCGACTCCACTTCGAGCGATAGAATTACTAACAAAGCACTTATATACTAATAAAGGACTGGCTTACCTATAGACAGTTGAGTAGCACTTGAAATGTTTTTGCTCTATGAAATCTGATGTACTTTATGATTCTGTTTTCTTCAAGTTTGTATTTTATTGGTCGAACGCACTTATTGTAAGTCGCTTTGGATAAAAGCGTCAGCTAAATGCAATGTAATGTAATAACCACGTGTCTCCATGTATGTTAAGGTGTTGTGCTTTTAAACAAACTTGTTACTCTTTTATGACAGCTGTTTTGAAATAATCACATTTTAATAAAATGTATTAACATGTCCATAACGTTCCCTTTTTTATTTATTTGTTTAATCTGCAATGTTTCAATGCTATCAAATATTTAAAGGGTTGGATTGAAATCAGGAAGAGTTTGTCGTCGAGGTTCCAGCAACTCAATTGTGTTTTATAATTTACTTTATTCTCGTGTGGTTCTTAGCAGATTGTTATTTGCATTGGTTACACTTAATATCTGGGCTTTTAATTGTAGGCTCATATGCAGAAAAAATCACATTAGTGAGTTTACCCAACTCCTAGAATTGCTTGGAACCACTCGACACATATTTTTTAAGTTTTACCAAAGCAACAGTTTTTACAGTGTAAAAATATGTACACTGTAAAAACTGTTGCTTTGGTAAAACTTAACAAATGTGATTTTTTTCTGCATGTGAAAAGATGAGCCTAAAATGTGACCAGCCTTTTTGAAGTGAGCACTGAAAGCATTAGACATACCGTCTGAATCTCTGACCTTCAGTTTCTGTGGGAAACTAGAAACCTTCTTGTTCTCAAGTGATTTAATTGTTTTCCAGAATTTAGAATGGTCATTAGAACTATCGTGGTTAAGCAAAATAAACTTGTAAACCCTGTAAACAAATGATTGCGTTTATATAAGAAAGACTTGTAAACTGATTTTCAGGAATTTCAGGAAAGAGACTTACGTTTTGTTCCGGTTGAAATGAAACTCCACAGAGTGCAGCATTCGTGTTAAAGCACCCAAAGCACTTCATTGTCCTCACTAGGGCCTCCAGCCGATTTATGGGTTTGCTATCTATGTTTTGGATGTAATGATGATTTGATGCATTTCCATGAATCCTTCGGATGTTAGGAAATCGCTCTTGAGCTGTAAACCACTCCGTCACCGGATCCTGTGTTCAGGGAGATCTCTCAAAGGGCAGCATTTCTTGAAGTCAACATTTCAAGTTTCTCTGAATCAAAATGTTAAAATCTCCAACGTACAGCCGGATTTGGGAAAATTCAAAATGCATTTTACACGTCCAACCCAAGCCCCTTTGTTATTTAGCGGTTGGAACAATAGAAGTTAAGTTGAGGGGAATTGGGTTTTGTGAAAGTGGCCCAATTTAAGAATAACATTTAAATACAAATATTTATACAAACATAAGAAGTTGTCATTATTTAAAAACTACATTTCCCATGAGTCTTTGAATGTTCTTTAAAATTCTCTGACCATCTCTCACTCTCTCTCTCTCTCTCTCTTTCTCTCTCTTCTCTATCTCTCTCTCTCACCATCTCTCTCTCTCTCTCTCTCCTCTCTCTCTCTCACCATCTCTCTCTCTCTCCCCTCTCTCTCTCTCACCATCTCTCTCTCTCTCACCATCTCTCTCTCTCTCTCTCTCTCTCACCATCTCTCTCTTCTCTCTCTCTCGCCATCTCTCACTCTCTCTCTCTCTCTCTCTCTCTCTCTCTCTCTCTCTTCTCTCTCTCTCTCTCTCTCACCATCTCTCTCTATCTCTCTCTCTCTCTCTCACCACCTCTCTCTCTCTCTTCTCTCTCTCTCACCACCTCTCTCTCTCTCTCTCTCTCACCACCTCTCTCTCTCTCTCACCAACTCTCTCTCTCTCTCTCACCACCTCTCTCTCTCTCTCTCTCTCTCTCACTCTCTCTCTCTTCTCTCTCTCTTCTCTCTCTCTCTCTCTCTCTCACCACCTCTCTCTCTCTCTCTCTCTCACCATCTCTCTCTTCTCTCTCTCTCGCCATCTCTCACTCTCTCTCTCTCTCTCTCTCTCTTCTCTCTCTCTCTCTCTCTCACCATCTCTCTCTATCTCTCTCTCTCTCTCTCTCACCATCTCTCTCTCTCACCACCTCTCTCTCTCTCTTCTCTCTCTCTCACCACCTCTCTCTCTCTCTCTCTCTCTCTCACCACCTCTCTCTCTCTCTCACCAACTCTCTCTCTCTCTCTCACCACCTCTCTCTCTCTCTCTCTCTCTCTCACTCTCTCTCTCTTCTCTCTCTCTTCTCTCTCTCTCTCTCTCTCTCACCACCTCTCTCTCTCTCTCTCACCACCTCTCTCTCTTCTCTCTCTCCCCTCTCTCTCTTCTCTCACCCTCTCTCTCTCACCACCTCTCTCTCACCACCTCTCTCTCTTCTCTCTCTCTCTCTCACCACCTCTCTCTCTCTCACCATCTCTCTCTCTCTCTCTCCCCTCTCTCTCTCTCACCATCTCTCTCTCTCTCCCCTCTCTCTCTCTCACCATCTCTCTCTCTCTCTCTCACCATCTCTCTCTCTCTCTCTCTCTCTCTCACCCACCATCTCTCTCTCTCTTCTCTCACCCTCTCTCTCTCTTCTCTCTCTCTCTCACCATCTCTCTCTCTCTCACCATCTCTCTCTCTCTCCCCTCTCTCTCTCTCACCATCTCTCTCTCTCTCCCCTCTCTCTCTCTCACCATCTCTCTCTCTCTCACCATCTCTCTCTCTCTTCTCTCACCCTCTCTCTCTCTTTAGGGGTGGATCTCTGCTTCTCTTAAAAAGTGTAGGCAGCATCCTAATGAGCACAAATCCCATTCATCTCCCGTCTGCTCACTGCTCGGTAAGTTACATCATCTTTCATGTATGACAGTATTTTCCAAACATTTAACAGATTGTATTTGGTCAAAAGTGATATACTTATTTAAATCATCAATTTGGCAGCTGGTTTTGGACTTTTACTATATGTCAATTTCCATATCATTTATTTGTATTTATACTATTTGAAGTTATGTATTACTTACTTACCTATACTTATTTACCTATATGTACAAACATTTCCCAAATTGTTATCAATAAAGTACTTCTTATCTTATTTACCTCAGAATCAGGATCTGAATCAGAATCCCTTTATTAGTCCCACTGAGGGGAAATGTACAATGTTACAGCAGAAAAGAGCCAAAGACACGCAGCTTAATATTAACTAAGAAGCATGCATAAAAAACATTACAAATAAAAAACGAAATTATAATTAAAAAGTTACACATTTTACAAAAAACACATCCTGTAACAGTTCTGAGGATTTAGAGCCATCAATCTGGTGCACTTATAAAGAGAGATCTATGGAAACACCTATATGAAACAGAACATTTCAATAATCATTAAATCATGGCCATAACCAATAACATCCCATATCCAAAAAACACTGAAACTTGTTTATTTATTTATTTTTGGTTCATTTATAGTTGTGAGTGTGTCTGTTTGAAGCAGCAGCAAAGACTAGTTTTAGCTCTCAACAAGTTTTGAAAGTGTATCTTACCTTTTTTCAGTTAACTTTTTTTTTAAATTCATGCATATTTTACTAATCACCTCTCAAATGGAAATATGTGTTTACATAAATGACCAAACCGTTTGAGACCCACTGAGAAGAACTTAGACTAAGTTAACTATCTAAACACTCAGAGTCCTTTGCCTCACCTGAGCTGAGGTTATCCCGAGCTTGAATGACACACAGAGACCAATCAAGGGCTTTGATTTATGATCTGTATGACAGTGGCCATGTCGGCAGACCACGTCATGTAGACAGCCAGTCCCCCTGTGTGAGGCAGGCCACATCATGTAGACAGCCAGTCCCCCTGTGTGAGGCAGACCACATCATGTAGACAGCCAGTCCCCCTGTGTGAGGCAGACCACATCATGTAGACAGCCAGTCCCCCTGTGTGAGGCAGACCACATCATGTAGACAGCCAGTCCCCCTGTGTGAGGCAGACCACATCATGTAGACAGCCAGTCCCCCTGTGTGAGGCAGACCACATCATGTAGACAGCCAGTCCCCCTGTGTGAGGCAGACCACATCATGTAGACAGCCAGTCCCCCTGTGTGAGGCAGGCCACATCATGTAGACAGCCAGTCCCCCTGTGTGAGGCAGGCCACATCATGTAAACAGCCAGTCCCCCTGTGTGAGGCATGCCACTTAACAGGCCTGGCCATCGGGAAACCCCCAGGTCCTCCCGATGGCCAGTCCGGGACTGGGTACAGGAGCGAGGGATCATTGTCCACAAGTTAATCGATCGCAGATGGCGTCGTGGTCACGGACGAATAAAAAAGAAAACAATTATTTTAAAAAACAAAACCTAAATGGGTCGCGAAATATACCTGGGTGGCCGTTAATATACCTGGGCGGCCCGCCCAAGTATAGTCCATGTGTGGGAAACCCTGTTAATATATATATATATATATATATATATATAATTACCTATCTACCTATTTACCTATTACCTATTTACCTATCTACCTATTTACCTATCTACCTATTACCTATTTACCTATCTACCTATTTACCTATCTACCTATTTACCTATTACCTATTTACCTATCTACCTATTTACCTATCTACCTATTTACCTATCTACCTATTACCTATTTACCTATCTACCTATTTACCTATCTACCTATCTACCTATTTACCTATCTACCTATTTACCTATCTACCTATTACCTATTTACCTATCTACCTATTTACCTATCTACCTATTTACCTATTTACCTATCTACCTATTTACCTATCTACCTATTTACCTATCTACCTATTTACCTATTTACCTATGTATCTATTTATTTACTGTAAGAGAATCAGTATTAATGTATAGAGAGGCGAAGTCCCTCCCTTTCCTCCATGGGACCTTATTTCTGAAAAGGTATGCATTGAAGTCAATGGCAAGAGAAAGATTATCTTTCGATCCCGTTTGAATTGTGCCACGAATTACACATATGATGTTTGTCAATTCAAAAGATAATTTTGCAAGTCAAAAAAATAAAAATGTGTCGTAAAACTGTGAAGTAACACTTTGTTTTGTGTGAAACCGCTCAATGAACTACATCTCCCGTCTCGCACCACACACCAAGACGGCCGTCACGTTGAAACATTTCACTTCTTTCTTTCAGAATGAGGCGGAAAGTATTAAAAGAGGTGAAAATCACTCCAAGTCTGGGCATCTTGAGAGCTGTACATACACACAAGGGGAGTTAGTCGGTTCCGTAAGAGCCAGCATGCGGGACCGGGACTCTGGGATTTGTAGTCTTTCTAGTTGCATATTTTTCATAGTCTTATATTTCAACAGTTTTACGACAAACTGTGACTTTTTTGACACGGAAATTATTTTTTTAAGATTGACAAACATCATGTGTGTAATTCGTGGCACAATTCAAACGGGATCGAAAGATAAGTTTTCTCTCCCCATTGACTTCAATACATACTTTTTCCGAAATAAGGTCCCATGGGTCGGAAGTAGATGGATGTAATACCGGATCCGTCCTCCGAACAGCAGGTGGCGCTAAAGGCCGCGCGCCCTTCTCTCTTCAGCTTTACTCGGCTCCTCTCGGCTTCCCTCGGCTACTTCCGGTACAAACCGCGGTCCTACCTTCGCCTCCGGTGACTGTTTACACTCGGGTTGAAGTCTCGGTCAGTCCGTGTTCTCAGCTTTCTACTCACTCATGTTGTCGAGGTATTAAGTAGGGAAAGATACGCCTGCTTTTCACAGGGAAAGATACTGTATTAACTGGACTTTAAGTGTAAACTCACGATGGCTCCGAGGATATTTGGTGAGTTCACTTTCAAACAATTATTGAATTCATTATTAGCCGTGTTACTCCTCCACACAGATCCAGGTACTTTTCAGATTACCAATCCAAGTTATCTTGAATATTTGCAGGTGTTTTTTATGCATACAGATAGTAGTAGAGGGACACACAGACAGACACAAATCTACAAACAGTATGTATAGATTATGATGCATTGCTGTAGATTAAACTACATAACAGTCTATTAAGGGATTTAAAGCAGCAGTAAGGAGATTGAAGATTTGTGAAAAACATCAGAAACATTTCTATATAAAGTCGGGAAATTATTTTAAAAAAAATCGGAATAATTACAGAAAAAATGTTCTTAGAAATGTCTGAAAAATTGCCAGAAAATATTTTCAAATATATATAAAAAATAGAAACACACACACACACAGAAAGAGAGAGACACACAGAGAGAGAGAATTTTAAAAAGGCCTGCAAAGACTCATGGGAAATGTAGTTTTTGGCTAAAATAATCCCTACATGATAAATGAGGGAATGCAGTACTTTTACTTCAAACCCTCTTCCTGTTCATAACCACTGTTTGAAAAGTCCCTTTCCAGTGCATTTTAATTTAGGAGATGGGAGACCAAACACACAGAGCTTATTTTGTGCAGAAAACAGAAGATGATATCAGTTTCCCCTGAGGAAAATCAGAAGGTTTCTCCCACAGTCTGCTCTCTGTTTCCTGTTGATCTGCAGAGAGAACATGGAGTCCTTAAGAGGGAATTTGGTACTAACAAAGCCACTTTATTAACACAGATTACACGCTACATCAGCCACGGTCACACACACACACACACACAACGAGGTCACTAAGAAGAGATCTTTCAAACAGACATTAAACATTTCATACCATTTTGTTTAAATACAGCAACAAACCCATCTCCCCCAGGATAAATCAATATATAATGAATATATACATGTGTTGTTTGTTGCAGCCCTGCCTGTGTCTCAGCATGACGCCTGATCGGGATCTGCTGCTGAAGGAAAGCCTGAAGATGATGACGGACATGATCATCCTGTGTGCCACTCTGGCTCTCTCTCTCTTCTTCTGGGTCCTCTCGCTCACCATCAGCACCTACTCAGGTCGGTCCGAAAATAATAACATCTATTTTTCATTTGATATTTTACTGTTAGAAAACATCTCAGTGGCGGCTTTCTGCAAAGTCCTTGGGCTCTTCCGACTTAGATGTTTTTTTATTCCTTTAGAAATGAACTCAAGCTCAGAGAACAATATCAACAACAACACAATATCACTCTGCAGGACTTCCCCATGATTCTTTACTTCAAGGGAATTTCATTAGGACCACTTTCGATGTTTTATCTTGTTCTGTATTTATTGTAGGCCTGTCGCGATAATCGATAAATTGACTTATTAATAACGAGAGAGAGAGAGAGAGAGAGAGAGAGAGAGAGAGAGAGAGAGAGAGAGAGAGAGAGAGAGAGAGAGAGAGAGAGAGAGAGAGAGAGAGAGAGAGAGAGAGAGAGAGAGAGAGAGAGAGAGAGAGAGAGAGAGAGAGAGAGAGAGCCGGAAAAAATCTGCCACTTCCTTCAGACTTCCTCACAGAGCCCCTCCTCCAACACACACAGGAACGCGCACATGACCAATGAGGGCACGAGATAAATTTGTGCACAGATGGAAGGCTGACAGGCAGGTAGGCCATCCAGTTACTTTAGCCGGCTCAGATGATTGGTCGAGCTTTTTACAGCGCTACGGCTTCCACTGATGAAATGTTTTTTAATGGATTTTTTGTCAAAGCACTTCAGATATTCATTGCTATCGGGATGTTAAGAGCATTCCATGGAATATAACAAAAAGTGTATCTCGAGCCGGTTTCTCAAACTTACCTTTAAATGTATTATTATTATTATTTCCTTGTGTGTTTAGGAAGCCTGCAACCTGTGTCTCCATGGCGATGGTTGTTCTCCATCCTGGTTCCTCTGATGCTGACGGGCCGAGCGCTGAAGAGGAAAAGCCTGAACTACTCAGGAGCTCTGGGAGGTGTGTGTGTGTGTGTGTGTGTGTGTGTGTGTGTGTGTGTGTGTGTGTGTGTGTGTGTGTGTGTGTGTGTGTGTGTGTGTGTGTGTGTGTGTGTGTGTGTGTGTGTGTGTGTGTGTGTGTGTGTGTGTGTGTGTGTGTGTGTGTGTGTGTGTGTGTGTGTGTGCGCCAATGAATAAATAATAGGGCCCCTTTAAGGAAAGTGTTCTGATTGGTCCCCTCACACCCCAAAAAAGCAGAATAGGGCCTCTTTAACCTCTTAAGCCCTGAGCCTGTTTTTCAGGTTTCAGGCTCGAAAATGCCACTAACACAACAAAGACTATATCTTCACTTCTAAAAGGGGTAAATTAATAATCTTTTCTCTCAGAGCAAGGTTACATCTGTGAGTTGGATGTAGAAGTGTCAGAATCAATATAGATGTTTTTATTTTAAAGTAAATTCAGATGGAACATAGTAAAAACATGTAAATTCTAATGTCCGCCTAAAAAATACCCATTACTTATAGTAAAAACCACCCTTGAATGATGGGTTAGTAGACTAAAAGCTTTAGGAATCCAAACTATAACATATAATAAGTACCCTGTATCAAGATTGATGCAAAACAAGTTAAATTTGACATTTTTAGAGAGGTTTAGAAAAATAAAGTCCAGGCGGACTCACCTCTGGGTAATTTGGGAACCATCGGTTCCATTTGAACTTTTTCACTGTAAAAATCATTTTATTACTTTGAATTTTCACTATAGGTATTCATTCCATCCAAATACAACTGTTGTGAAAAAAAAAAAAATATAAGAACATACTCTGTTATCCTCTTAGGCAAGGCAAGGCAAGTTTATTTATATAGCACTTATAGGCCCCACGGACCGAAATCGCGTCATTTGCAGGAAACAACGTCTAAGGAACCTTACTATTTAATAAACTATGAATATTTTATATCCATATAACGGGAAAAAACTAATTTAACTGATCTTTTTCATTTATTTTTTCCAAAAAAACACAATGCTAACAGTGAGCATCTGAATTAGCCCCGAGCGAAAAATGCTAACCTATTACTGCACCGAAAATCACTCCTAGCTCCCTTATTACTTATCCTAGCTGCCTTACTACTTATCCTAGCTGCACATCCAACACATTGTTTTTGATCGTAAAGACACAGAATCTAACGGTGCCCACCTCAACACTGAAAGATACAAACTTGCGACGTTATCAACAAAAACGTACATCAAAACAAGTGGAGTTAGGTACTAGCATGCGCTAGGCTAACGGCTTACCTTCGTCTTTGCCTGGTCTAAACTGGTCTTCAATGGCATTAAAACGATAAAGACGATGATGTAGTTAATCCATAGGTTAATATCCAATGTGGCTGTGTCCCCTTTGAAATGTTCTGATAATCTATAAGCAATAAAACTGCAATTCCGTTATCTGCTGTCCGCTCTGTCCTCCGTGCGATCTGGGTCCTGCTCATAGCTGTAATGCCTGTTGTTAGGTAGTAAACAATAAATGAAGTCACCTGCGTAATGTACGTAAACTGGCTGGCATTCTTTATACTTTACGCAGGACCATATCTCTGGAACCCATTGGTCGATTCGTGTGATTTACACCTTTTTCTTAACCATCAGAACCAATAGAATCGATGGGCAGTTCCCAAATCAACGTAAACATTACCATAGCGGACGTAATAGAGAAACGGACAAAGCATATCTAAAAGTGCACGCCTGGACGGCGAAACGTTATACCCAGTATATTGCCATAAATATGATGAAGGATTATCAGTCAAAATTTCTACGTGACACAAAGACATTGGATTAACCTTGAGCGGCGTTTTTATTCCGGTGAACACAACTTTTGATCACAAATCAAAAAAGGTAAGACGAAATTATTGTAATATTTTTGAAACCGGATGTTGTTTACTTTCTCTTTTCTGGCTGATAGCTCCGCAATTCGGGGTCCTACAGTGATGATATTTACATGTGTGGAATCTGTGGAGTCTTAGCTTTAAATCGTATATCTTGTTTGTGCAGTTACGATAAGTAATAAGGGCATTTCTACCGTGAGTGCTGTGCAAATTCCGTTAGCATTACTTAGCATTTTTTCGCTCCATGCTAATTCAAAGGCTTGGTATTACTCTTGTGTTTCTTTTATCTAAAAATGGTTCATATTGTCAGTTAGCGGAGTTTCTTAGCGTTAAAAGGGTATGGAACATTAATAGTTTCATAAATGTTAAGAAGCCCTGAGACATAGTCTCATAAAAAAACGGTGGGAGGGGTCCCCTGGGGGGACCCTCGGGCTTAAAGAGCCTGTGACAGCATCCCAACAACTGTTGTGCAATGAAATATTGGGCTACTAGTCATCTCGAACCGTCAGTTTAAAAAAGAAGATGCGATACCGTTCCGATAAATATCAATAATTTCGAACATCGCGGGGAAATTCCTTCGAGTCATTTTGAAGTTTTGGGGGAAGCCGGAAGTGACGTCAATGCGGGAACGCTTCACTGTGCGGTGAGAGAGCGAAACACGGACAAAGTGTGTTGTCATGCGTAGAAATGGTGAATTACTGAGTTTAGGCACGTTAATAACGTTGTAATGAAGTTGACTACAGTATATTCATATTTGTCAGTGCTTTCATGTCAATTCGGCGAACATAAACATAAATGATCGTGGTGAAGATGATGATTAAATTAGGATTACAAATCGGTAGTGAGAGCTGCTGAATTTCCTCCCGTAGGATGTGATATAAAAACAAATCGATTATTTTTGTAGTTGTAAACTCAAGTGGATTAAACTACATTTATTAGTGCTTTCATGTCAATTCGGCGAACATATGATACATTAAATGATCATGAGAATGATGATTAAAAATCGTTTGTTTGAGCCGGTCTGCATTTCCTGATGAGAAAACAAACCGATGCTTTTTGTAGTTGTAGTACACTAACATGGATTAAACGTGTGGTTTTTTTACCACAATGTTGGGGAAATTAATGGATAAAATGCACGGATTATTATTATGATTATTATTCCCACTCCGATCGGGACACTAGGTCCACCGTTTCCCCGCAGCGAGGCTCCCCCCGTTGACAGTTTACGTGGGCTGGGTGCAGTGGCGGACTGGCCATCGGGACGAATCCCGATGGGCCGGTACCGAAGTGGGCCGGTCGGATAAGTCACTAGCACGTCCCCCATAGGCGGCGCGTGAGGCTCAGGTTTGGGAAGGCTAAATAACTTTTTTTACCTGACGCTGCCCGCCTCCGGCGTCTATAGAAAAGAGATCAACTCAGTGTGCGGAGTTTAAATCTCTCAAGTTATATTACAGGATAAAGGAAATGCAGTTTAAACTGCCGTATGCAGAGAAGACGCCGACGTGTCGCACTTATCATTCATATTAAATCATCAATCAGATCATCGATCATATAATATCATAATATATCATATATTTCCTTATCCGAGTCAGCTTCTCCAGCCGTATCTGGCCGTGCAACACTTACAGTGTCACATACTGTATGCAGAAGTATTATTTTAAGCAACACATTATGTTGAGGAAACACTCAAGTCAAATGTAATTAAAGTCAGATCCACTCGTGTCTTAGACGTGAACGCGCTCTCAGCTGGTGAGAGAAACCCTGGCTTGATTTACCGAGTTAATAACCAGCGTCGTAGGACCGCTTAGCGAGATCTCGTTTGTTAGTTTGTTGTTAGTTTGTTTGTTACTCAAACATATCCAGGGTATGTTGAACTGGCTTCGTAGTACAGGGCACAGGTGGCTAGCAGCGCTAATGTCAAAGACACAGACATTATACATTATATTTGTATTTTACCAGGATGCAGTGACACAAATATTTGGGAAGGCTTAGCCTTCCCCAGCCTACAGCACCCGCCGCCCCCGACATCCCCCACTCCCCCCGTTGACAATTTATTAGCGGTACCGAAGTGGGCCGGTCGAGAGTCCCGGGATGATTTTTAGTCTCATTCCACCACTGGCTATGACCGTATGATCGCCCATATTGACGCACCTAATTCCTAAACTTCTAACAAATACAACATAAACCGATCCTTCAGCCTCATATGAGCTCTCAGACACGTTCAAAATTAAACTGTCATCGCTGTCTGAGTTTGCTGCTGTGTGCGCCATCGTGTTTACATCAGGTTTACATGCAGATGCTGGGATCCTGAACGGTGCAGCTGGAGCGCTGTGCCCGCAATGACGTCACCCATAATTTGGCGGGACTTGAAGAATCCCCGAGAAGATCCAGAAAATGGTCAACATTGAAGGGCAGATTAATGGTTATCAAAGTACAAATATCCAAAATCAGTTCAGTAACGGTTTTCAAGGGGACAATATTTACTCAAATTGATGGGTTTGGATGATGGGGGAAACTCGTGTCACAGGCTCTTTAAGAGGTTAAGGAAAGTGTTCTGATTGGTCCCCTCACACCCCAAAAAACAGAATAGGGCCTCTTTAAGGAAAGTGTTCTGATTGGTCCCCTCACACCCCAAAAAACAGAATGGGGCCCCTTTAAGGAGAGTGTTCTGATTGGTCCCCTCACATCCCACAAAACAGAATAGGGCCTCTTTAAGGAAAGTGTTCTGATTGGTCCCCTCACACCCCAAAAAGCAGAATAGGGCCCCTTTAAGGAAAGTGTTCTGATTGGTCCCCTCACACCCCAAAAAACAGAATGGGGCCTCTTTAAGGAAAGTGTTCTGATTGGTCCCCTCACACCCCACAAAACAGAATAGGGCCTCTTTAAGGAAAGTGTTCTGATTGGTCCCCTCACACCCCAAAAAACAGAATGGGGCCTCTTTAAGGAAAGTGTTCTGATTGGTCCCCTCACATCCCACAAAACAGAATGGGGCCCCTTTAAGGAAAGTGTTCTGATTGGTCCCCTCACACCCCAAAAAACAGAATGGGGCCCCTTTAAGGAGAGTGTTCTGATTGGTCCCCTCACACCCCACAAAACAGAATGGGGCCTCTTTAAGGAAAGTGTTCTGATTGGTCCCCTCACACCCCACAAAACAGAATGGGGCCTCTTTAAGGAGAGTGTTCTGATTGGTCCCCTCACACCCCACAAAACAGAATGGGGCCTCTTTAAGGAAAGTGTTCTGATTGGTCCCCTCACACCCCACAAAACAGAATGGGGCCTCTTTAAGGAAAGTGTTCTGATTAGTCCCCTCACACCCCAAAAAACAGAATGGGGCCTCTTTAAGGAAAGTGTTCTGATTGGTCCCCTCACACCCCAAAAAACAGAATGGGGCCTCTTTAAGGAAAGTGTTCTGATTGGTCCCCTCACACCCCAAAAAGCAGATAAGGGCCTCTGTAATTTAAGTGAAGTGTTCTGATTGGTACAACTTTGCGATTTTAGCCTCTGCAGACCATTTACATGCACTAAAACCTATATAACACACTACAGGAGAGGGAAATAGAATATTAAAGTGGAATAACTAATATAATTGAATGTCAAAGTCACCGATGATATTCCCCGTTAATTATCAAGGCTGTCGGGTCTCAGTAACTTTCTCAAACAACCAAACTGTTTATTTAAAATGTCACAATCTGGGGTTTATTCTATAACCCTAACCATTTCCTCTGAGCTGTGGGAATGCATCTCATAACTGCTAAATAAATCCATTCGACCTCCGTAACCATTGAAATATGTTCAAAAGGAGGATGACGTCAATGTGGGAGAGTTTGAGATCATAGATGCTACTGTGGTTTTATGGTTTTAAAGATATGAGAACATCTTTCTAGTGACAGTAGAAGTTCAGATAGTTTGAAGTACTTAGTGTGTATTTCCTACGGTAGATATCATTTGTAAAAAAAGACAGGACTACCATCAGAAAGTATACCAATATACGTACTTTGGACACCTAAATAGATCAATATTAGTTTAAGTGAAAACTTTGTTTAGGATATGTTCCTCCGTTAACTTGCTTTCAGACCTATCTTATGTATTTTTAATATTCCTGCAACGTACTTGCACCATTATGTCTATTGCACTATTTTAGGTATTTGTCTTTTCTATTATATTAAGACTCTGAAAGTTTCAGGAACAAAGATTCTCTCTCTTTTTGATCCATTTCTATAAAAACCTGTCTGAAAATGAGCTGATCAGATTTCGGCCACTTTATGATGTCATAACGATGTGTTGTCTTGTGCAACCATTAGCCAATCAGCAACCAAGGTAACCCCCCCCCCCCCCCCACCTTATCACCTGAATGTCCTCCTAGAGCTCCATTGAGTTCTTTGTAACCAAATGTCTCTCAGAGGGGCGTGGG
Organism: Pogonophryne albipinna; assembly: GCA_028583405.1. Classification (NCBI taxonomy): domain Eukaryota; kingdom Metazoa; phylum Chordata; class Actinopteri; order Perciformes; family Artedidraconidae; genus Pogonophryne; species Pogonophryne albipinna. The sequence continues at coordinate 88,237 of JAPTMU010000330.1, read as the reverse complement.
GAGGGGCTCCTTATTTTCATCTAAAGTAACAGACAGAGAATCAGCACTTTGGAAACAGGGCTGAAACAGAGGGGATTATGGGTAATGCTGCAATGATCTGTTTGGTGTTTCAGCCAATCAGAGACAGGCTCTGTATATATCTGAGACCTGTGATATATGATGAAAAACACTAGCCTCATCCCAATACCCCTCCTCGACTCCTCCTTTCCCTCACTCGCTTCCCTTCCTTGCATCTTAGCTCCGCCTCCGTAAGATGCGAGCGAGAGACACGAGGAGGAGACGCGAGGACAGAGGAGTCCTCAGGTATTAATTGGGATGGCCTCGTTCACTCAAACGTCACTTTTAAACGACGTCTGTTAATGATGACATGTGCACAGCTGTATCCCCTCTCATCGGGCTCAACTGAAGAACCCCTTAGAACCGGCCCATTTGTTGTTAAATATTTAAATGAATGAATCTTTCTCTTGTTAGTCAAGGAACTCAATGTATGATGGTTGGTCCTGCTTTGGTGTTCCGTTTTGGTGTAAAATGTACATTTAAATACACATATAATTATAGTAATGTGAAAGCCTTTTAGAAATGAATTGCACATGATAATTCCCACGGAGCTGTGAGCACTTATACATTTATGTGACGCTTTTCCACTCATCTTCCAGTTGTGGGTTTTCCTCTGTTGAAATGGACCAGCTGTGAAGGTGGGGGCGGGGCTTATATACGCGAGTAGTGAAAACACTTCCGCGTAGTCTGCTCGCGTGTATCCTCCCTTTCGTCTCCTCCCTCACCCCCTCCTCGACTCCTCCGTGTGCATCTCAGCGATTGGGACGTCCTTCAACATGGCGTGTCTTGATCGATTTCCGGGTCAAGTCCCGGAGGAGGGGAAGAGAGGAGTCGAGGAGGGGTATTGGGATGAGGCTAGTATAATAGGGCAGGGGTTCCCAAACTTTGCCATGCCAAGGACCCCATATGGCATTATCCTCTGGCGGGGACCCCCCTGTTGCAATTTTCTTTTTAAATGATGAGAACATTATGAGAAATTAATCATACAGCTTAATACATTTTCTAAATATATATTTGTATTAATAATTAATAATCAGTTATTCTTCTAAAAAAAAAAATTATTTATCTTTTGTTTGCCATTCATTACATTGATTGTGTCTTCTGTTATAAACATTCTTAACACAATATTAAACACTAATATCAACAGTAAACATATTTTTAAAGCATTTTAAAAGTGATTTCTGTCTTTATAATATTATATAATTTTGAACAGTAATATGAACAATTAACATATATTTTTAGCATTTTTGAAAGCTACTTATGCCTTAATAATATTATATATAATATTCAACAGTAATATTAACAATAAACATATTTATATTCATATAAACAACAATATTTGCTACATCCGTGCTCTCATCCAGCTGCAGAGCCAAATATCCACTAGCTCTCACTTGCTCCAAAAGCTGAGCAGATACTCAGTTTCACTCTCAGTAGCGGCAGCTCGATTCTGATTGGCTTGAAGGGCGGTCATGTGATTCAAAAACAAAAAATTTAAATATTAAAAAATATTGAAAGATTGGCATCACATAGATTGATAGATATGCAGTTATTAATAACATCTAAAAAATAATTCCCCTTTCCCTCAAACTTTGCGTGACCCCCCCTGGCGCCCCCCCGGGGGGGTCGGGGCCCCCACTTTGAAAAACACTGTAATAGGGGAGCTTTAAAACTGTGAATTTAAATATGTTCTTTAATGTCCAACGTGTGTTTCCTCAGCTCTCCTCGTGGGCTTCGTGTTGACGATGGCCAACTACAGCTTCTTCTCCTCCCTGCTGGCCTTCTTCCTCACCTCCTCCAAACTCACGCGCTGGGGCGGAGCGCAGAAGAAGAAGATCGACGCCGACTACAAAGAAGGTGAGATTACCAGAAGGTTTGTTTTCATTCTTCCCTTTTCTTGAATTGTTTTTATAAACCTTTGTGTGTGTTTCAGGGGGTCAGAGGAACTGGATCCAGGTGTTTTGTAACGGAGGAGTTCCCACAGAGCTGGCACTGCTATACATGATCGAGGTAAACACACACTTTGTGATTTAACTATTAGATCCTTTAAAAGTTATAATACCACACCGTTAAGACCTTCCTCCACAAGAAGACCTAACTTGGTAAAGGTACTATCAGGAGGTAGGGCTGTCGCTGTTGTTGTTTTATAGTTATTTGTTATTGTAACCCAATTTGTGTTCTTTGAAATTGAAAAGGATATCGCGTTGTGTTTGTTACTTTCGTTGCAGTTGTGTCTTAAGTGTCATTTGGATTGGCTTCCTATTTATGGACATGCTTTTATTTTGAAGGAGAGTTAGCGCAGTTGACAGGAAGTTGTTGTTGCTATGGGAACAACGTGACGGAGATTAACGGAGAAAAGTAATATCTACATATAAAGACGGTGAAAGTAAACGATAACGTTTATGGTTAAGTGTTAGCACCCCCCGAAGAGGCACAAGCTCTTACGTTGATATTGGAGATTTCAATAAATTCAATTTGGAAAAAAACGATTATCCGAATAAGGAAATTGAAATATTCGGATATAGCCCTATCGGTCTGTCTGAAGTATTTAATGTGTATATCTTTTGACATAAAAAAACATATTGCATGCACATATTTATTGTAATTTCTCAATACGTATTCACATGTCTTGACATTTGTCAGAACAAATCTTTTGTGTCATTTCTTGGACATTTTTTTCATATTTTCTGGAAGTTTTTCACATAATAATGCTGTAGGTGTTTTTGTATATTGGTTGTTAGCTAATTCTGCAGCATTGCATTCTGTAGGATCAGAATATGTTTGTTTCATCGAATATGTACAATAACAAAGTAAAGATACTTGGCTAGTATTCCACCACTTTCTGAGAGTATAAGTCGAAAAAGTACAAGTCGAAGAAGTCTTAGTATAGTTTGTCGAATCATACTACACTATTATTTTCTGACATTTTCTGAGAGTGTATCATTTCATTTAATGTGTGATTGTGTGACTTTGTTACTACCTCTGTAAAGCGACTTTGAGCACCTGTAAAAGCGCTTACAAAATAAAGTATTATTTTTATAATATACACCTGTGTGTGTCAGGTGGGTCCCGGTGAGATCGCCATTGACTTCGGGAAGCAGTACACGGCCTCCTGGATGTGTCTCTCTCTGCTCGGAGCGCTCGCCAGCAGCACCGGGGACACCTGGAGCTCTGAGGTGGGGCCCGTGCTCAGCCAATCACAGCCCAGACTCATCACCACCTGGAAGAAGGTCCCCGCAGGTGGGAGGCTTTTACAACATACTTTAATATGATGTAAAAAGTGAGAAAAGTCATAGTTTGTAGATACAAGTGAAAAATGTGATTTTTTTTCCCACTTTTTCCACAGACTATGTCTTTTTTGATATTCTGTCAGAGGGCGTTATTCAATGAGATAACAATTATATTTCTGGTGCATTTTTTCTATTCTACTTTCTCTCTTAAATGTTCCTCTCTCTTCCCCCCAGGGACCAACGGAGGAGTGACTGCAGTGGGACTGTTGGCCAGTTTCCTCGGGGGTCTCACGGTGGGCGTGGCCTATTACGTGACTCAGCTGCTGTTTGTGGGGGATCTGAACATGGCCGACCCTCAGTGGCCCATCATGGTGTACGCAGGCATGGCCGGGCTGCTGGGGTCCATGCTGGACTCTTTCCTGGGGGCTCACATGCAGTACTCAGGTGGGAACAATACAGTTTCAGCATACAATACTGGGGCTGTACCTCACTTTTTCCAACTTACTATACTATGACTTTTTTCAATTTTTCGACATACTATAAACAACACAGACAGAGGCCGTTTCTCAATCGCGAGGATGCTGGCTTGGTAGTCGCGTACTTCCAAGTCACTTCCTTCAGAAACGAAGCCAGTATGCTTCCAAGCCACGGCTTCGGAAAACGAAGAAGAATAGAACAGGCTAACAAGTGTGCCACTCTCTCTAACGGTTTCAACATAAACTGTACCGAAAATAAATACCTCACGATGTCTATCTAATTATGAACTTGCTTTACTTTCAGGAACACATTTTGGGTGATAACAAACAAAGTAACATATTTACCAACACATGTTCTACGCCACTATACTTACATTTCAATGTGTGCTGCGTCGGTTCAGCAATTCTCCGCAAGGGCTTTTGAAATTGGTCCGTGCGCAAAGCATTTTGGGGATTTTAAGGACGCGAAGTCTACCCATGTGCAGCCTCGAAATTTCCCCCCAAACCAAGGACGCGGCCTCGGTGGAATTCCAAGTATGCTGGAGATTGGAACAGTCCTTCGGCAGCACTCGATGACGTAGCATCCTTGAAATATTGGCTTGGAAGCCAATATCCTCGAGATTGAGAAACAGCCACAGTCACCAATCTTTATTATAAGGTAGTGGTGCTTAAATCAGAATCAGAATAATAAATCTAACGGACCCTTCAACCAGTCTCGGAAACAATCTAGCTTGTTTACATTCAGGGATGCCCCTCTTCTTCTGTTAGTGTAGTATGTTGCAAAAGTGACAATAGGCGCTTTCACACCAAGTACTTTTCCAGGAAGAGTTCCCGGACCTGAGTTCCCCGGAACTCTTTAATTCCTGAACTACAGAGCAGATCGCGTTCACACCGGAATAAGTCCCTGGGGGAGGATTAGGCAAATGAAGCCGCTGATGTCACTTCTTCTTCTTCTGCTTTGGGTTTACTGGCAGGCCGCAAACCACTTCATGGCGTATACTGCCACCCAAAGTCCCCGGCCGGAAGTCCCCGGAGTTGGGGACTGGCTTCAGTAGAAGCTGCTGGCCTTCCGAGTAAATCGCCAGAACGCCGACACCTCCTCATCTCCACCGCTCCCATGTTTTCTGTTGTGTTGCCATAAGTTAGTCTCTCTGCGTTAGTGCGCGGGGCTAATGCTAATAATGCTAATGCGAGCAAATAAAATGGCGGCTTCACAAAACCTTTCTGAGTTTTACGGGGCGTGGTTTGCAATCCGCCCAGCCAATCAGACATTGGAACCTTTTCCTCCCCAGGAAAGTCCCACCTCTCTAGCAGGGACTGAAAATGGGTGAAAAGGTTCCCGAAAACTAAGTTCTAGTTCCAGATCTTTTTGGTGTGAACGCAAAATCCCAGGAACTATCAGAACTATTCCTGGGAAAAGAACTCTGGTGTGAAAGTGCCTAATGTATAGTATGTCGAAAAAGTTTAAAAAAATCATAGTATGTGTTATGACCTGGCTCAGAAGGCCACAACAAAGAGGAGACACACCATATCCACGTTTAACAAAATGTTTATTTTAGCAAAACCAAATTAATTAAGTTCAAAACCAGACAGACAGGACAGCCACCTCCTCTCTACTGATGAACCCACAGGGGCATCACAATGTCGAAAAAAAGTCATAGTATAGTTATGTCGAAAACATTTTAAAAAGTCATATTATTGTATGTCGAAAAGGTGAAAAAGGTCATAGTATAGTAAAAGTCAATACTTCACAATTGACAGAAGTGGCTCGATGTTTCCAGGCCATATGTTGTCCTGAGATATTTCATTCACAAAAACGAAAGTCAGTAACCAGCGTCTCCTCCGTCCGTCTGTAGGTCCGAAAAAGGGAAAAGGTCATAGTCAAAGTAAATACTTCACAGTGCACAGAAGTCGCTAAATGTTCCCAGGCCGTGTTTCTTTCTGCGATATTGCGTTTGCAAAAAGTCACTAACCAGCGTCTCCTCCGTCTGTCTGTAGGTTTTGACGCCAGCATTGGGAAGGTGGTCAGTCACGAGTCGGCCACAACGACCCGGATCTGTGGGAAACCCATCCTGGACAACAACGCCGTGAACCTCTTCACCTCCGTCATCGTCGCTCTCGTCCTGCCGGGGTTAGCGTGGGGGATGTGGCCGCGATAAATCCACTGATGGCTGATAAACTACGCTTCACTCAGAGACATTTGAGAAATCTGTTGATCTGATTGGTCACAGAAGCACTTTGATACCATCATGGAGAAGAAAATACTGACTGATGTGATGTTCTGCCAATGACTGCACATGTATTGAGTGTAAGTGATTGAATAGATGGATTTTACATGTTTTGGGAGATTTTCCAAAAAATAGAGAAAGAGAAACTGCAATATTTTCAGGATGTTGGGGATTTTCTATCTTTCTAAGAACCATAATTGACAGCAAACTATTTTGTGAGTCTCCAGAAGTATCAGTGGTTTCCATACACATCAAACCTACAGAGTGAAACGTCTGAAGAGAATAGAGATGCTAAACGATGCGATCGGTCATGTGGACGTTTACAAAAGTATAATTTGACCTTAAATAATTGTGTCTTTGTTCTGTATTTCTGATTTGAACTTGCTTGTTTAATGTCATGTTTCTACACTTTAAACAGTTGTCTTGTATTGTCACAACACTGATTTATACAGCATTGTGTTTAACATAATATATATTTCCTGCCTTTAATTTATGTGTTAATAAACCTGTCCTACTTTGAAATTAAAGGTGTTTCCGTTTGTCACTTTTTCGACATACAAAGCGTATTGATTTTTTAACCTTGAACATTACCCTTTCCCCAATTCTGGCTGTTGTTATCGTTTGTTTTTAAATCTCTTAATGGGCTGGCCCCTCAGTACATCTCCGACCTCCTACAGGTGTACCCCCTCAAGGGCTTTGAGGTCGGCTGGTAGTCCCTAAAACCAAGAGAAAGACCAGGGGAGACCGAGGCTTCTCAGCGGTAGCCCCCAGGCTCTGGAACGACCTGCCCCCCCCCCCATGTCAAATTGTCGCCCACCCTTCAAACTTTTAAGTCCCGCCTGAAGACCCACCTCTTTTCCCTCGCTCTCGAGTCAGTTTGAGCTATGATTTATCGATTTGGAAAACAAATCTGTGGCGGTGGTGGCGAAGTCGATAGGGACTTGGCTTGGCAACTGGAAGGTCACCAGTTCAAGTCCCGGCAAGACCAAGTGCTACCGAGGTGTCCCTGAGCAAGGCACCGTTCCCTACACTGCTCCCCGGGCGCCGTTCAAAATGGCAGCACACTGCTCCTAACACTAGGATGGGTCAAATGCAGAGAAACAATTTCCCCACGAGGGATTAATAAAAGTCCATCTATTATCTAAATACCAATTCAGCCGCAGAGTGAACCACAAGTGCTTCTGAACAGACGTGACCTTTGACCTCTTCTCCTAACAGCGTGAACAGACTCCAGGCATTTGCGTGTTTCCAGAGGTATTACTGTTTTTATTTCAGAGTGTCTGAGAGAAAAGGCACTAAACCAAACCGGGAGAGTGACACTGACTTTGAATGAGAGAAGAAGATGCAGAGCCAGGTTTAAATTAACATATTTATAAAGTTTACACAACAGCAGGCGTACAAACACACACACACACACACATCCCCTAACACACACAGCTTAATATCTACACATGTCATCCTGATTGATTAAATACAGCAGGCTCAAAACACCAGGAGCCGTAAAAGGAGAATCCCCCCCACACATTTGTAATTATGTCAGCATATGTATGTAGTGTTTAACAGCAGGAAATGGAGTGTTTCTTTAGCTTCATAAACGTCTGGAAATCAAAACAACTGTATACATAAAGTCTTAAATAAATAGAATCTTTCGGACTGTAAAATGTTGAGAAGACGCGTTTGCTCTGTGCTCTTGTAGTGAAACTAACTCAGGACATCGAGAGGGAAAAACCAGAGAAATAATAACAATCAAGCTGCAACTTCGAAATGTATCCATGAACTGGATTGACTGCTTTTAAAATGTCCAAAATAGAGGAAAGGTCACGCAGTTTCTCAAAGTCCACGGCATTGTTGTTACATGTCTGGATTTATCCGTCTGCAGATATTCAGTTTGATCTGATGTTAAACAATAGGAACTCTTCACATCTGAGAGGCTGCTTTTAAAACCTTAATGAATATTCAAAATAGTTTGAGTTTAGTGGACGAAGCATTAAAGCTTGTTGCTGTAAATACTTGAAAAATAAGGTAAAGTCAAATAAGCCACTTCCCTGGAGAAATGAATTGAATCAGATTTCTGATTATCTTTGCATCAAACTACCCGGACTGCGTTCATCATATGCTACAAACGTCAATTAAAAGCTTATACACATTGTTGGGGGGCGTCTTGATATATTTTTAAGATTCAGCGAAGCCTACTTTAAGATCTGAAACATAAAACAATAAATAATATTTGACTGAAGAGTTTTGGATCATCGTGGAACCGGAATGACTATTGTTAAACTCTGATTGAATGATTGAAGGTATTTATAAATGAGGGGGAGAAAACAAAGCATAGTCAAAGCTCCTCAGACATTTTGACTTCTCTCTTCATGTCTTCATATTTTGGAGTGTTTACAATAAAGCAAATTTCACATGTTGGATCCAAACTCACCTCCAACAACAGACAGTCTCTCTCTCTCTCACACGAAAACACACTCACACAAAGGAAGGAGGGTCAGGGGGCGGGGCTTCTTGAGGGAGCGGACTGCTGTGATTGGATGCTGGAGCTGTCTGTCAGTCACAGCTGGTCTTTGTAGTAGCCGAGCTTTGCTAAAGACATCTCCCTGCGGAGCTGCATCACCTCCCAGAAGATCTGCTCCGCTGGAAACACAACGAGGGTTAGTGCGTTCACTCAGGAACATCTTGTGTGTGTGTGAGAGAGAGAGAGAGAGAGAGAGAGAGAGAGAGAGAGAGAGAGAGAGAGAGAGAGAGAGAGAGAGAGAGAGAGAGAGAGAGAGAGAGAGAGAGAGAGAGAGAGAGAGAGTGAGAGAGAGAGAGAGAGTGTGTGTGTGTCTTACCATCCTGCTGTTTGACCAGCCCTTGGTGGATGTAGCGAATGTAGGTGAAGAAGTTACACACTGCTGTGATCTGAGAGGAAGAGACAGACAATTAAAATGTATTTCTTATTGTGTGTGTGTGTGTGTGTGTGTGTGTGTACTCACTCTGTATCTACAGTACGGAGAGACGTAGTAATAGTTGGATGAATCTCCAAACTTGATTCTGTGCTTACAGGTTTTGGTCTGACCGCTCAGCGCACATTTTCTATCAGAGACACAGAGAAATAAAAGAGAGACAGGAAGTCATTCGGCTGTTTTTCATTTCAATGTGAGGAAAAACAACTCTAAACACCACAAAGACTGTTACAAAGACTGGAGGAAGCAAGGAAAGGAAGTAAGGAGAGAGGGCTGTTAGCATTTATCAAGGTTGCTCTCATCAGGATCGCTTTGATAAACCTGGAGAGGAGGAAGGATTAAAGGAAGGATGGAAGGAAGGTTTGAGTTAGAAGGAGTGAGGAGGGGATCGAGGAGCAAAAATGCTGATGGGAGAGAGAGAGAGAAATATTCTACATTTCAAATTGATAATTTGTTGTCACATAAAGGGGTTAAAGGAACCTTATTCTGCTCATTTCCAGGTTCATATCTGCCCAGTCTGCTCTGATTGGTTAGCTGGCCGGCTCTGTTGTGATTGGTCAACCTGCTTACAGATGTCCCGCCCCCCTTTAGCCTATCACGTACAATGTGTTGGAGCGATAGCCAATAGAGGCGCGAGTGTTCCGTAGTGATGTCACCGTGTTCCGGAACTTTCAATTCGTAGCCTCTGCAGACCATTTACATGCACAGAAACCTTCAGAACAAACTACAGGAAAGGGACAAACCCAAAAAGCAGAACAGGGCTTCTTTAAGACATTGTTTTCCTTGTAAGGAAAACATGTTCATTCTGCTTTTGTGGATGTTGTAATTTTCATTATTTCAACAAAGCTTTGGCATTATTGTTATCCTCAATATGGTGATGTCAATAAAGCTTTTAGAATTTGAATTGAATGAGAAACAGAGAGAAAGAGAGAGAGAGAGTCAGACTTACGTGACGAGTTCAGCTCTTCGCCCACTAGAGGGAAAGTGAAGGAAGATTTCATGACGATGAGAGTGAAAGCTCGATGGAGAGGAAAAAGTGTGTGTGTGTGTGTGAGCATGTGTGTGTGTGTGAGTGTGCGTGTGTGAGTGTGTGTGTGTGTGTGAGTGTGTGTGAGTGTGTGTGTGAGTGAGTGTGTGAGTGTGTGTGTGTGTGTGTGTGAGTGTGAGTGTGTGTGTGTGTGAGTGTGTGTGTGTGTGTTCTCACTTTGGTCCCCCGCACTCTACAGCTGAGGCCTTGACGACGGGCAGCGTCTGGAACCCGACCGGCTCGACGCTGAGGGTGTTCAGCTCCACCGCCTCCAAGATGGCCGACCCCAGCTGAGGGAGGAAGATGCAGAAAAACAATCTGAACTTTTCGATCTGTTACGATTCTAAACTGAAGCATTAGAAAAACGAGCCCCGTTAACTGAGTCATCATCAGCATATCGGTCATAGTCCGGTAATTACCTGCTGACGGAAACTCTGCGACACAATTATTATTATTATTGAAACATGGCCGGTAAGTTTCAAATTTGTCCGGTAAAATTAATTCTTTCCGGACATTTGACCGGCGAGAAAAAAATCCTAGCAGAAACCCTGATAGACACGTGTTCATAAGAAATGAGTCTCCAAACATGGCCACCATTCATCAAAATGTCTTTGCTGAAAGGCGGGGCTTAGAAATCAATGCTCAGTGTCACTACCCGATCTGCAGCTCTGCCCGATCTGCAGTGCGCATGAACGAGATGGTCCGCCATATTGGACAACTCCATACGGCAACCCAAGAAGGACACTTTTTGGCAAAGCTCAAAAATAAAACTGGAGAGGGATGAGTTATTGTTATTACAAAGTGACTTCATTATTTAACAACTCCTTTTATTGGGTTCTTTTATTTGGGGTTCAGTACATTGTCAGAATAAGTGAGGAATGAATTTAACTTCTGTTAGACAGCCATCATACTGAATAAATATTTACTGTGAATGTGTGCAAAAATGTATGGCATATGGCTGTCAAGTGTCCTTCTTGGGTTGCCGTACGGAGACCATCTCGCACATGCGCACTGCAGATCGGGCAGGGGGAGAGATCGGGTAGTGACACTCATAACTCATCAACAATTATTCTGATCATCATAAATGTTGGAGGATAGGTTGAGATCATGTTGACGTCGGTCTCTGTACCTCACACTTGCTGAAGGTGAGGCAGGGGTAGATGTCCTCTCGGTAAACTCTCTCCAGGAAGCAGCAGCTGCGCTCCAGCGTCGGCTCCTCCCTCCACGCCTTGAAGTCGCTGAACAGCTGACTGTCCACCTGCACAACAACAACAACAACAACAACAACACAGATTATCATCAGAATCAGAAACAGGTTTATCACCAGGTCGGTTGACACGTACGAGGAATTTGACTTGGTGTCGTGGTGCGTACATAAAGGTAAAACAACAATGTAAAACGCAGATAGAGAACTATTTTAAGAAAACTATAATAACATAAAAAAATATTCAAAATAATAACAAATAGTCAAATATAGCAGTATTTACAAAGAAGTAGAATTGAATAAAATATGGGATAAAATTCGGCAGTAATAAAAAAGAATGTTGTGTGCATTAATATAAACCGTATTTAATTTTGACTTAATTTACATTATTTTATATTCTGTTCTTGATCATGTTCTATTGACATGTATAGAGACTGTTGCGTTGTGGGAGGAGCTCAGGTCAGGAGAATGTCATAGAGAACGCAGTGACGTGTCCTAAAACCCGGAAGTAAGTTAGCATTTTTACCACTTCCGGTTCCTTCGACAAAACGCAATTCAACTTCTCCATAGGGGTTAGGATAATATCTGGAACTAAGGTCTGTGGTTGAGACTCATTGAAGAGACGGATCACGTTTTGTTCTACGACATTAAATCCATCAGCAGTGACCCCACTGGTGATTTCTGAAGAGTTGTCTGAAAAACGATGGTTGTTACCAAGTGGCTGAATAGGACTACAGAAGTCGTGGAGGTCGTTGTACGTCATTACGCCGAACACGTAAACACTAAAAAAGTTTGTTTCTGTTCTGCTTGAAAGCAAGTCCCTGCCTCCTGCAGACTGTTCAAACAAACGCTTCAACTCGTACCATTTAGAATCTGTGTGTTTGAATATGGATCTTAAAGGAGACCTGTCAGCTATATTTGAATAATATATTGTAGGGCCATACCTATATAAGGTATATTTATACGTTTTCTTTTTCAAAATACCAAACAGATCATGCATTTTAGCCATGCCTCATTTCGCTCTCCTCCACTCGTCTTTGCATGCGCTGCAGCTGACCACGCCCCCCTGCAATGGAGGGGGGCGAGTTACGAGTGTCATGTTACCATGCTGTTACCATGCTGTTACCATGCTGTTACCATGCTGTTACTATGCTGTTACCATGCCACAGCAACCTCTCATTCCCCTGATAGGTGGAGAGTTGGCCATATAGGCGGAGCTCCTCGTCACTGACGTCAGAGTATTTTCAAATCTGTATCAGATCCGTTGCAGCCCCGTTTTTAGAGATTTGGGTATGGAGGAAAAGAGAGAGGGTTGTGTTTTCTGACACACCGGGGACACATATTCATGTATGAAAGACGTACAAAGGTGCATTTTGCACGATAGGTCCCCTTTAAGTTGGCGTGACGTTGAAGCAGCGACCCTGCTGTAGTTCCTTTATAGCATAACGTTAGCATTTTGTTTCTGGCGATTAGATTTATGATTAGAAAATGATAAAAGTAGGGCAGATATGTGGAGATTATTCGCTGAACAAAACGTGATCCGTCTCTTCAATGTGTCTCAACCACAGACCTTATTTCCAGCTATTTTCCAAAACCCTATGGAGAAATTGGATTGCGTTTTGACGAAGGAACCGGAAGGAGTTTACTTCCGGGTTTTAGGACGCGTCACTGTGGCACTCAAATAGCCATGTCTCGACTGTAGCTTATGTTCATATGACGATAAAACCTTTGAATCTTGGAATCCTAATGTAATCATGACATCATTAGAGAACATAAACTCTCTCTGGTGTTAGCTAAGCTCCGCCCACCTCTCTGCACTCGCGTACGATTGGCTGCGTGGCCGAGGGGTCGGGCTGCGTCCCCATGATGGCGGAGGAGGTGCTCTTGTTCCTGCTGTGGCCCTTCCTGAAGGGGGTCTTGGATCCCCCCCCCACAGAGGGCAGCTCCCCCAGGGGGGAGGTGGGGGAGGAGAGCACCAGAGTCTTCAGCGCCTGCACCTCCGCCTGCAGGACGTCGATCTGAGGAGGAAGGGGGGGGGGGGGGAATGATCGTGATAATCTAGTTAAAGTAGTCATTTATTTCTGTTATTATGAACTCATTTCACGAAGAATGCACGTGAAACAACATTAAATAGGCAACAAACTAACGAGTAATAATACTGACTCATTTTTAACCAACTTTTCGTTTACATTTAAGTTTCTCGTTTGAACTTGTGCACCAACTTATATTTAAAATAATTGTGAAGGTGTGTGAAAGTGTGGTCACCTTCCCCAGAGCTTCCTTCAGTTGCTTCTCAGCGTTTGCCTGCTTGACGTTTGCCTCTCGGACCATTTTGTGGGCTTCCTGTTAAACACAAACAATTTCATTTATCTTGATATTTTCTTTGCTCACAATAAACATAATAGTAACAGAAAGTGAAGCTTCAATCGTGTTGACAGGGGACAGAAAACACACACAGAGAGAGAGACAAGAGTCCCAGCTCCTTCAATGAGGGAAAGTCCAAAGAACGAGGAAGAGGAGGAGGAAGGAGAGAGTGGTGAAGAACAGGAGAGAAAAGAATAATCATCTTTAAAAGGTCAGTTGGAGCTGGAGGAAAATCTGATCCTCTATGGCAGTGCTTCTCAAAGTGTAGTCCGTGAGCGCCCCCTGGTGGTCCGTGAGTATATTGGTAACATTTCCCATTTGAAATAAATAAATACATTTAAGTTTTCCGCACTCTCGCTGGAATATCTCCGCCATGGAGCGAGCTTAAGTTTCACTTTCGATTGCATGATACAGCCCAGCGCAACACCTTCGTCACACATGTTGCCACCTGTTTGTACCATTTTCAGGCGATTTATAATCTGTTCTAGAAAAACCATGTGTTTTTGGATATTTGTGGAGTTAGGTGGTCCGCGAGTGTTTTTTTATTGGTTAAGTGGTCCTTGGTATGAAAAGGTTTGAGAAACACTGATCTATGGGCTCGCTATTTTCTTTAAATGAAATAGATTTGCTGATTTTTAACATAATTAAAGTCAAGCTTAGAGAAATGACCAGTAAAACTCCAAGGTAATATCTTTTAAACTATTTAATTTCTAGTCATGGGATAGTCAGGTTAGACCTAAAAAAAAACATCTTCCCAACGCCTCCGTTTCTCATCTCTGCTGCCAAGGAGTAGTTTCTGTCTGCATCAGGAGGAAGGGAACAGGAAGCAGAGGAGACGAAGAGGAGGAGGAGGAGGAAGGGGAGGAGATGAGGAGACAGACCTGGAAGAGGCTGGCGGTGAGCTCCTCCAGCTCCTGGCCCAGCTGATCTCTGACTTTAGACAACCTCTCACACTTCTCATCCTTCAACAGCAGATCCTTCCCCACGCACACACACAAACACACACACACACACACACACACGCATACACACACACACACACACACACACACACACACACACACACACACACACACACACACACACACACACACACACACACACACACACACACACACACACACACACACACACACACACACACACACACACACACACACACACACACACACACACACACACACACACACACAGAGAGACATACACACAGAGACATACACACACACACGCAGAGACATACACACACACTCACGCACACACACACACTCACGCACACACACACACACACACACGCATAGACACACACACAGAAAACAACAGAACAGAAAACAAACAACGCAAAATGAAAACACATGGGAGTGAAATCATAGCATGGCAACAACAAACAAAGATTATGGCTCGACTAAAAGTTGTTTTTACTTTTTTAGTTCTTATTCAGGTTTCAAAATAAAGCTTTGAATGTCTGCGAACAGTTTTAACATTTTTTATGATTTATTGGATTAAGTGTAACTTTATATAAAATCCACTTCATTCAATTAATGTAACTTCTCAGTGCGTTCCACTTACAGACTAAATACAATCAATATGGATTTAAGCTGAATAATATAATTACAATAGTTATACTTATTTTAGCCTTCTCTTTCCGACACAACGCAAAAAATAGACACGCAAATGAAAACGTTGACATTTAAATTTGGATTTACAATTTAAATGTCAACGTTGAGAAAAAAGCTTCAAACTCTTTGGTACAGCCCTGCTAACAGAAATACAAATAAATGCATTTAAATGAAAGACTAGGAATAACAAATGTGACATGATGTTTATTTAAGTAATGAAAATGTGTAGCAGTATTATTATGATCTGAAAAACACACAAACACACACTCTCCAACTGCACACACACATTCAATATCACATTCAAATTATATCAGTTCATGACCAGAGGCCGTGTGTGTGTGTGTGTGTGAGTGTGTGTGTGTGTGAGTGTGTGTGTGTGTGTGTGTGTATGTTCGTGTTTGTGTGTTCGTGGTTTGTGTGTGTGTCTGTGTGTGTGTGTGTATGTTTGTGTTTGTGTGTCTGTGTGTGTCTGTGTGTATGTGTGTGTGTCTGTGTGTCTATGTGTGTGTCTGTGTGTATGTGTGTGTGTCTATGTATGTGTACTGTATGTGTGTGTGTGTGTGTGTGTGTATGTTCGTGTTTGTGTGTTCGTGGTTTGTGTGTGTGTCTGTGTCTGTGTATGTTTGTGTTTGTGTGTCTGTGTGTATGTTTGTGTTCGTGTGTCTGTGGGTGTGTATGTGTGTGTGTGTGTGTGTGTGTGTGTGTGTGTGTGTGTGTGTGTGTGTGTGTCCTACCCTCTGGGCCTTCACCAGCTCCTCCTTCAGCCTCTCGTATCCTTTCTCTCGGACCTCCATCACTGACGGGCTCCTCAGCCTCGACAGACTCTCGCTCAGAGCGCTGCACTCCTCTCCGTCCTCTGCAGACAGGAAGTGGCCTTCCAGAGACTCCGCCTCCTGGCCCGGTGCACTGTGGGTAACCATGCCAACAACAACGGTCAGTTAGGGTTAAGAGCTTATGTGGAAGGAAAGTCTTTGGACATATTGTCTACAAACGTATTTGGAAAAGATGTATTTTGTTTGCAGGTTCAGATCAATATTGTGTAGTTATTTCCATTGCGGACAGTGCCCCCTAGGGGCGAGGCTGCAGATTGCAATCAACTAAATATCCTTTTACTCACCCCATGCCTTTATTTTGAAGTTCTTAACTGTACAAAATAAATATATTACCTTAAGCTAGGGAATGTTGAGTTTTATTTGATTCAAGAGTAGATTTTTGTATAAATGTCTGGTAATAAAATTATCAAATCTTATCTAAGTTGCTTTTTGTGAGTTCATCTAAATGTAATTAATTGAGTTTAGGCATATATGTTATCGTCTCATATCCATGGCAGGACGCTGAAATGAATCAAATGGTATGGTGGCAGAATATTTTAATACCTGAAATGAAGCCCAAGGAATCAATATAATATTATTTTGCGATGAAGCTGAGGATTTACTTTCCTGCAATCGTTTTACTTAAGTCCTACAACCCTTGTGAAAAAGTCCCAAAGCCAAAGGTGATAAAAGTTATATGAAGTTAAATATAGATAAGAAATAAATCCTGACATTTGACAAGCTGCTACTACACAATATTCACATATCTGCACATTTCTTAAACTAATGACATTTAATCTAAGTCTATCTCCATATATATCCAAAGTCTCTTTTTCAAGAGCGACCTGGCCAAGAGGGCAGCATGAACAAAGTTACAACAAAAGAACACCAAACAATACAGGCAGACGAATACAGCGGTCATTAAACACAAGTGACCGTCTCAGAGTATTGAGTGTTTCCTCACCTTCCATTGTGGCTGTGGGGTGTGGAGTAGACGGGCTGCGTGGGGAGCTGGTCGGCCCGCAGGGAGGTGGGGCGGCCAGCAGGGGGCGCTCCCAGGGAGTGTGTGCGGTACAGAATGGTGGGGGGGGCACTGTGACGGCTGGGGGGGCGCTGCTCTGCTTGGTTCTGCAGGACGACACACAGGGAAACAACAAAGACGATGAGAATTGTCAAAAGAGACAAAAAAGTCCAAACTGAAAACAATATATATTTGATTGATTTTATTAATGTTAAGCATCCAGGAACAACTGTTCACATTAAAGACAAATGCTGGATCTTCAGTCGAAAATGTTAACCCGATCCGTGACAATAAGTCTGTAAACGTCCTGAAAATCAGCAGGAAGCCGCAGCCTGCATCATGTGATGGAGGTCATTTACCTGGAGGTCAGGTGTGGTGGGGGAGGCGAGGTTCACCTCGTGGAAACCCTCCAGAGTCTCAGCTTTGCCTGGACCGCTGCAGGCCATAGCAGCTGCTGTCAGACATCATACACTCTGCACACACACACACACACACACACAGAGATTTTAGTGAGGCAGCGAACTGTTTAGTGTGTGTGTGTGTGTGTGTGTGTGTGTGTGTGTGTGTGTGTGTGTGTGTGTGTGTGTGTGTGTGTGTGTGTGTGTGTGTGTGTGTGTGTGTGTGTGTGTGGTACCATAGTGCAGCAGCAGTGGTGGATTGAAGGATGGGTGGAGGCTCTCAGTCAGTCACACTAACATCAGGGTTCAGGTGAAGCAGTGACTCAGCAAAAAGAAACACCGACAGGTAACGTCTGTCCTCAACCTGAGAGAGAGAGAGAGAGAGAGAGAGAGAGAGAGAGAGAGAGAGAGAGAGAGAGAAGATATTTTTACAAACATTCGGACAAAAACTAAATCATTTGTTCATATTTAGTTGTTAAAAATGTTGTTAAATGAAATAGAGCTTTATCAATACTACACACAATCAGAAGGTGGTGTCAAGAGAGTGAAAACGATTGGAGATAGGAACTTTTCTAAATAAAAGACACTAAATATTGACTTTTATTAACTAGTATTTACATGAGTACAAATTATTCTTCAGGACAAATTGCAAACCAATAAAGTGAAAAACAAGCACTGGTGAAGCTTAGAATATGCAAACGTCGTCATAACTTCAAAGGTATTCGGAGTAGAGCTATAGGATTCGTTTTCAAGAGAACACACAACATGAAGATTTTGGTGAGCTTGTTTTGAAACGACCCGATGTCTTCCTCTTCCTCCAATAAAGTGCTTTACTGTAAGGCAGACTGGACTTTACTCTCTGGGTCAAACTCCAGCAGGAAGAGACAGAGAGGGAGCGACGGAACATTCCTCCACAAAGCGTCAAGAATATTCTTCATTCCAGAGATTCTTCACTATTGTTATTAAACTCACATTCTTAAAATAATCTCTTTTGTCTCTCCTGTCCTACCTTCTGTTTCGGTTGTTTTTAAAGAACACCGGTCCCACCAGCTCATCCTGGTGTGTGTGTGTGTGTGTGTGTGTGTGTGTGTGTGTGTGTGTGTTCAGTGGGTGTGTCCTCCACTGAGCACACACACACACACACACACACACACACACACACACACACACACACACACACACACACACACACACACACACACACACACACACACACACACACACACACACACACACACACACACACACACACACACACACACACACACACACACACACACACACACACACACACACACACACACACACACACACACACACACACACACACACTGAAATGAGGAAACTTGCTCGAGGAGACAAATTAAGCTGACGTCACTTGTTCCCGGAGGTTATTTAAAGATCCAGCTGAAGAACACGTCTTGTGTTTTGTTTTAGTATCATGTCAGAGTCACGCCTTCCACTCTGACCTGTCTGCAAACAATCCTAAGACTTCAAATTAGTAATACATCACAATTTACATTTAGTCGTGTTATTGTTTTAGTCCGAGTTTCATTCTTGTTGTTTGTTTGGAAAATGCAGGTGACAGCACTGGACTGCTGGTGCATTCAAGGACAATCGGACATCTGAGACTTTGTGAGTTTAGAGCTGAACAGCAACCTTTGTGATGTAAGTCAAGGATTTAAAAAATGTTGGTTTCAATCTGCCTTTTTTTATTATCTAGCAGGGACAAAAAACAAAACAAAAATACTAAATTAATATACAACGCATCGAGCAATAAACCTGAAGAAAACTAAAATAAAAAGATACGCCCAACCATATTGATACTCGATTATTCGTAGTAATAGGTAAGTAATTAAAAGATATTATATTTTAGAAAATAATCTGCAGGTTAACTGATGAGGAAAATGATCTTAAATTGCAGCCCTTAGATTAAAAACATAATTAACAAGACATGCAGGAGATACTTGGTGAGGTACATAAATATTGTCAAGTCAATGCATTTTTGCACGATAACTCGTAATGATGTATTAAAACAGGTTGATTTGAATTCTTTAAGAGAGTCCAGGATGTGTGCAGCACATGATGACGGACAGGTAAGTCGGTTGGACAGGTGAAAGCATCACACCTGTCCGTCAAACTCAGGTGAAACCCCGCCCACCTAAACGACCAATCTCCCCCATCTCCCCTTCTTGTCTCCATGGATACGAGTCCTGAAGAGCCCTGGTAACCGGACACTGAGGGATGCTGGGTAAAGATCCTGTTACTCCAGTAAGGACTTTAAAACGCAGCCTCACGTCCTCCAAAACACTGACAACATTTACCCAAAAATCTGAACTGACATGTGGACATTACAATGAAATGACAACAATATTTGATCGTAAATTTGTCAAATTAAGGCATTTACTTGTAAGTCTGTGTTGTCAACATTAACGCATACTCAGCTGCTACACTGCAGCTCTTTAGTTATCATATTCAGCATGCTTGTTTTAAATTGAGCGAACATTATATGGGAAATGAATAGGGAAAAAAAGGGGTTTTCAATCTGGGTGCTGCTCTTGCACAAGTACCAAAACACATGCATCATGTTGGAAGCTTGGCCTGTATGGAGTGTTATTAAAAGTGTAATCATTGATAGTTGAACTGCAACATTAAGTTAATTAATACATGAGTCTATTGAAATGAAAATGATGCTTTGCTTAATCCATCCATCTTCTCCCGCTTATCCGTGGTCGGGTCTCGGAGGTAGCAGTTCCAGCAGAGAGCCCCAAACTTTCCTTTCCCCTCATCAATCAGCTCTGACTGGGGGGTCCCAAGGCGCTCCCAGGCCAGCGAAGAGATATAATCCCTCCACCTGGTCCTAGGTCTACCCCTCGGTCTCCTCCCAGCTTAATCTAAGCGAAAATTTATAATTATTCTGGTTTGTAAGGGTTTGATGCAGGACTTGGATTTGTTACAGTCATTTTTTTAAATTGTAGTTGCTTCTTTAAAGGTGGGGTAGGTAAGTTTGAGAAACCGGCTCGAGATACACTTTTTGTTATCTTCCATGGAATGCTCTTAACATCCCGATAGCAATGAATATCTGAAGTGCTTTGACAACAAATCCATAAAAAAATATCATCAGTGGAAGCCGTGGTGCTCTAAAAAGCTCGACCAATCATCTAAGCCGGCCCGGCTAAAGTAACTGGATGGCCTACCTGCCTGTCAGCCTTCCATCTGTGCACAAACTTATCTCATGCCCTCATTGGTCATGTGCGCGTTCGTGTGTGTTGGGGGAGGGGCTCTGTGAGGAAGTGGCAGATTTCTTCCGGCTGAATTTTTTCAAATTCTAGCGCACTCGAGCTGGTTTCTCCAAAATTACCTAGCCCACCTTTAACTGAAGAAAAACATCAGAGCACTTCCTGTATGTGAACATCAGAAGGATTTTTATGGTTTTACGATCAAGGATTCACAGATCATTTATTGTCATTGTGCAACACAGAGTTGAACAACGCTGCACTCAGAAAACCTGACAAAACAAAGACCGTTGTAGTAGTGTAGTAGTTTTAAAAAAAGCAAAAGAATAAATGTTAAGCAAGGAATTTCTGAACCCACCATATTGTGATATGACAGTATTTGAAATGACCTAGCTCTATGAGTATATGTTCCATGAGTGTTAAAGATACTGGTATTATTTATTTATTTTCTGTTGAAACCTGACACAAACATTTGCATAATTGCTGCAGCGTCTGCAACAAACAATAACTCAGGTTAAACTGACAACAGCCTCTCTGTTCACTGACTCCATTCACATGGGTTCCAGTTCCATTTCTAGCAGGAAAATGCTGGTTCCTACGATACAATGATCCTGGTGTACATGACATGACCTATTAAACAAAACTATAGCAGTGGCTCAGTCAGTAGGGGCTTGGACTGTGAGCCGTAGGGTCGCCGGTTCAAGTCCCCGAACAGACCTAAATATGGAGAGTGGACTGTTACCTGGAGAGGTCCCAGTTCACCTCCTGCCCTGCCGTGGTGCCCTTGAGCAAGGCACCAGACATCCCCCTTCCCGGGCGCTGTACAATAGCTGCCCACTTCTCCTAGTACTAGACTCCTGGTATTAGGATGGGTTAAAAGCAGAGGACACTGTGTGCTGTGTGCTCTGCATGTGAGACTATTAGAGAGGGTTTCATCCCCCCAATTCTATTCTATATAAATACGCACCAAAACTTAGGAAATTCTCTCTGACAGCAAAGTATTTTTATTTTTATATATGTGTCTATTTCGGTTTTTCACTTGACTGTAATATACTTGATACACCCTGTACAACTAATGTTGTATTACTAATATAATAATAGTGTTATCTGTGTGCCAACAAGCTGAAATGTAACCTTGAATTGTATTGCGGATACAAATTCACGTTCAAACAGTCTACGTTCAAAGCACCTGTTTCAGGGTGCAGTGACAGCTAGCATTAGGTTAGCTCACAATGGTTAGCTTGTGTGAACCGTTAGCAGTTGAGCTAACATGCTAACACCAACTGAACAGGGGGGCTAACGTTTAA
Organism: Pogonophryne albipinna; assembly: GCA_028583405.1. Taxonomy (NCBI): domain Eukaryota; kingdom Metazoa; phylum Chordata; class Actinopteri; order Perciformes; family Artedidraconidae; genus Pogonophryne; species Pogonophryne albipinna. Next base: position 66,313 of record JAPTMU010000330.1, on the reverse strand, counting down.
AAACTCACGGCTGTTATCTGACTCTGCACACATTAAAGATGCATGAAGACAACATCTTAGCTGTGTGTCGACAAGCTTGTGTTTCAGTGCTAATAACAAGCTAATGCTAACGGAGCAATTGCATTAGGTAACTGATGTTAACAGGCTTATTTAAAGGCGAGATTTTAGCATTGATATTAAGTGCAAGGTGCATGTTGGAAAGAGAGGAATAAACCAACTTAAAATAGATAAAAACGGCTACAAAACAACGCATTTCTTCAATTTCAATATGTTGAAATATAACCGTTATTTGCTGTGGATTAATGATGAATGGATGTTCGATACTCCGTTCATTCATACGAGAGCCGCTCATTGGCGCATGAAGAGCAAAAGTACCCGTATGTGGGCCCACGGAGCATGCGCAGTTGAGTTTCAAATGAATAGTGAGAGAAAATAACTCTTTAAATGTCAATGTAGAGAATTAAATAAAGCTAAAAAATATGATATGACAATAAAACAGTGTATTAATTTACAAATGCATTAATTATTACAAGTTTATTTAGCTTCAAAATAATTATTTTTACAGAAGTCTCTTTCCCCGATGTAAGTCAATGGGGAAACGTATTTTTGGGCCAAAATTACGTCACTTGAGTTGTAGTACCACTGTTTGGCCACTACGGGCATTCCAAATATGGGCTTCAACAGCAGGCTCACTTCCGGGGGATTCCATTATCGGTCACTGCACAAACCTACACCACGGCTAGCTAAATCATCTGATATTACTCGATCACAGGGCTGTATCATTCATGCTTTTAAAATAAAAAACATAAATTATGATAAATCACTTGTAATCAGTGTGTGTGCTACCTTGGTTGTGAGAAAAAGGGATGAACAGTGCGACAAACGGCTCAGTGTCCGATAGTAGGCGCATATGGTGCATTTAGATGTAGCTAAGCTAGCTAGCAGGCTACGTAAGTTGCCCTAACTTAGCTTATAATAATAACAACATGTACGTTAATAACACGTTAGCTGCGGACTCACCGGACCTCTGTATGTGTGGACAGCTGCCGGCTCTGGGGGTCTTTCTCCCGGTTAACGTGCAGAAACAAACAAACGGACAGAAACACCGGAGGAGCTGTTAGTGACGCAGACCTGAGACGGGAGGGGCGTTCAGGGACAACTGGGAAACCAGAGCAGCAGCATCACCTGATTGTTATGCTTGACGGTTGGTTGCGTGTCGAAATACTGCCATACCCAGTGTGAAAAATATAATAAATACAAATTAAAACCTAATAGTGCAGAAACACAAGTGAAAAATATATAATGGATGCAAAATAATAATGTATGCTTCACGATTGCGTGTACAAAATAATGCAGAAACCCAGTGAAAATATATAATAAGTGAAAAAACATAAAAATGAATTCACTCACTCAGTATAACAATAAGCAAAACATTAAAATAGATAATAAAAAGATAACATTTCAACATTAAAAAAGCCTGTATTATTCACAAAAGCCAGTGCACGGTGAAGGACTGAGCTACCAGGGTGCAGCCAGCAGGTGGCGCTCAAAACAAACTAATCACAAGTCTGCAGTCATCTATTTCCTTTGTCTTAATGTTATTTTAAGTCATTAAATACCTTTTTGTGGTGTTTTTTTCTCCTTAAATAGCTGCACTTTGTCCTGCACGTTTGCAAAATGTATGTACAAATGTATTTTATTGGATACTGACTGCACTATATCTCCCTAACGTCACATTTTATCAAATCCCTTGATAGAATCAGTTTTCTTGATTTAGGAATAAGTGTATTAAGAATTCTGATCCTTTACTAAAGTAGAAAATAAAAGGATAATGCCTGACTAAATGTATTTATCTTATATAAAAGTACCAATACGAGATTGTTAAATTGTTACCACATTTCAAAATAATTAGCATAAAAAAACCACTTCAAGTACCAAAAGTAAAAGCACTTATAATGCAAAATGGCCTGTTTCGAGCTTACTTAACCCATTAGACATCAGAATACATGCTACATGTATTGATAATGTGAATATTTAAAGCAACTTATAAATGTACTGAAGTAAAAAAAAGACTTCCACTTAAATGTAGTAGAGTAAAGGTAAAAATGACCTTGCTTAAACTTCCCACTATCCCTGAACACATCATAGTGAAACTCTGAGGTGTGTATGAGTTGGATAACTTTCCAGTGTGTCAGTCACCACCACACCTGAATGAAAACACACACACACACGCACACACACACACACGCCCTCCTGACGGCGGTGGGCGGGGCTTCGTGGTGCTTTAAAGTGCTGCGTAATGTGCCAAAGTGGAGTCATTACGCACGGAGCTCTCCAACCGCGAACTGGACCTTAAAAGACGATTCATTTTACAGTAAAGTTTGAAGCAGCTCTGAAGGAAAAACGACTTCTCTGTGTGTTGGTTTTATGATGACCGAGCTGTGGAGTTGTTGGGTAAGCCATTATGCAAAAATACTTCTAATTTTACTCGCATTTTCTCCACGTGCAAACCGGCTTATGGGGATTTTATTTACTTAAATAACTCATGGAAAGTCACCATTCTTACATATATGATATTCCTGCAGATTCTTCAAATGACGCTGTACTGAAATGTTATTTTAAAATGTTAAATCATTCTTAAAACCATTATTATACAAAGGCATTTTCCTAACTTTATTTATTTGAATTTTAATATACATAGATTATTATGTTATAATTAGTATATGTGTGTTATATATATCCTTATGAACACTGCAACTACAATCAATATCAATATATGTCTATATATATTGGACCTATGTCTAAAAAAACAAATAGAATTGGGTCAAAATAATTATATATTGTGAATGAAATCACTTACATTTGACCCAACCAAAACAATAAGATGATATTATTATCTGATATTAGTTTTGGTAAATAAATACATAATAATAAAAGTTCCTCATTGCTAATTTTAAATATTAACATTATTTCTACTATGTTATATAAACACGACAACATAAAAACTGGATGGAAAATCCCTTTAATTTAATGTAACATATAATTCAATACATTTTGGGGTAAAATAATGGCCCCAGCAGACATACATAGAAATCATAAGAACAAATGAATCAAAAGTACCATGAGCATGTGTTTTAAATATTTTTTTAATTGTTTAACTAAACTCACATCCCGAGGAGCGAACACCCACACCTTCCCATCCTTGTTTGACCACGAGAAGGAGTTCTTGTTTATCTAGTCAAATGTTTCCCCTCAAACCTCAACAAGGAAGCTTTTTGTATTATACTTCTTCTGAGGTTTATCAGAGGAATGTGTTGGCTAAAAAAGCTCCGTAGGTTTCGGCTTGAGGAGCCAGTCTGTCAGCTTCCTGTTCCAGGAGAACTGGTCCGTCAGGTGGAGCTCACCTGGCACTAAAGCTTACTCACGCTCAGGTATTTGAGCGTGAATATTTCCGTTGTATGCTGCTTTATAGATTCTACTCTACTCCACTAAAGGGACCTGACCCCTCTGTCTGGAACCACTGGACTCAAATATATATTAAGAAGTTAAAACTCACTTCACCTCAAGCAGCTGCCGAGGACATTACTTTTATACTTTACAATGTGTTCTTGATTAAAAAGAAGTATTATTATTCATTTTTTTATGCTTGTCTTTTCCTTTTAATGTTGACTTTTTAGTTTTATTGAAAGAGGCCCTATTCTGCTTTTATGCTAGTGTGTCCTTTAGGTTTTAGTGCATGTAAATGGTCTGCAAAGGCTAACATCCCAAAGTTCCAGAACATAGTGACATCACTATGGAACACTTGCACTTCTATTGGCTAGCGCTCCAACACAATGTACGTGATAGGGTAAGGGGCGGGACATCTCTAAGCCGGTTGACCAATCACAACAGAGCCGGCCAGTTAACCAATCAGAGCAGCTCTGGTTTCAGACAGAGGGTGAAAAGAGGTGCTGCAGGAGAGGACTCTTTAAAGTAGAGACACTACATACTGATATACACCTGAACATCAGCAGGAGAGGACTCTTTAAAGTAGAGACACTACATACTGATATACACCTGAACATCAGCAGGAGAGGACTCTTTAAAGTAGAGACACTACATACTGATATACACCTGAACATCAGCAGGAGAGGACTCTTTAAAGTAGAGACACTACATACTGATGTACACCTGAACATCAGCAGGAGAGGACTCTTTAAAGTAGAGACACTACATACTGATATACACCTGAACATCAGCAGGAGAGGACTCTTTAAAGTAGAGACACTACATACTGATATACACCTGAACATCAGCAGGAGAGGACTCTTTAAAGTAGAGACACTACATACTGATATACACCTGAACATCAGCAGGAGAGGACTCTTTAAAGTAGAGACACTACATACTGATATACACCTGAACATCAGCAGGAGAGGACTCTTTAAAGTACAGACACTACATACTGATATACACTGGAACATCAGCAGGAGAGGACTCTTTAAAGTAGAGACACTACATACTGATATACACCTGAACATCAGCAGGAGAGGACTCTTTAAAGTAGAGACACTACATACTGATATACACCTGAACATCAGCAGGAGAGAACTCTTTAAAGTAGAGGCACTACATACTGATATACACCTGAACATCAGCAGGAGAGGACTCTTTAAAGTAGAGACACTACATACTGATATACACCTGAACATCAGCAGGAGAGGACTCTTTAAAGTAGAGACACTACATACTGATATACACCTGAACATCAGCAGGAGAGGACTCTTTAAAGTAGAGACACTACATACTGATATACACTGGAACATCAGCAGGAGAGGACTCTTTAAAGTAGAGACACTACATACTGATATACACCTGAACATCAGCAGGAGAGGACTCTTTAAAGTAGAGACACTACATACTGATATACACCTGAACATCAGCAGGAGAGGACTCTTTAAAGTAGAGACTCTACATACTGATATACACCTGAACATCAGCAGGAGAGGACTCTTTAAAGTAGAGACACTACATACTGATATACACCTGAACATCAGCAGGAGAGGACTCTTTAAAGTAGAGACACTACATACTGATATACACCTGAACATCAGCAGGAGAGGACTCTTTAAAGTAGAGACTCTACATACTGATATACACCTGAACATCAGCAGGAGAGGACTCTTTAAAGTAGAGACACTACATACTGATATACACCTGAACATCAGCAGGAGAGGACTCTTTAAAGTAGAGACACTACATACTGATATACACCTGAACATCAGCAGGAGAGGACTCTTTAAAGTAGAGACACTACATACTGATATACACCTGAACATCAGCAGGAGAGGACTCTTTAAAGTACAGACACTACATACTGATATACACTGGAACATCAGCAGGAGAGGACTCTTTAAAGTAGAGACACTACATACTGATATACACCTGAACATCAGCAGGAGAGGACTCTTTAAAGTAGAGACACTACATACTGATATACACCTGAACATCAGCAGGAGAGGACTCTTTAAAGTAGAGACACTACATACTGATATACACCTGAACATCAGCAGGAGAGGACGCTTTAAAGTAGAGACACTACAGTAAAGGATCTAAATTCTTCTGCGGTCAGTTTTTTGACGTCTCTTCTCTCTCTGTGTCTCCAGACTCTCGTTGAAAAGAGGATTTGATTACTCTTCAGAGCGAGTCCAGATGTGCAACCTCTGACCCCCGAATCATGGACCTCCGTCTGCAGGCCAACCCTCAGCTCCACTACGGAGTCAACGGAGACGCCGGGCGAAACTCCAGGACACACGTACGTATTTATAAAGATAGAAAATACTTCACAAGATTTTAGATATTTTTGTACTTTTGCGTCATCTTACCAGATAAATATATTTGTTATTCAAACGATAAAGGGACCTTAAGGAACAGCAATATTATTAAATTGTTTTTTTTGTATTCGTCAGAGATTCTTTTACAGGTTAAACCCTTAATGTTTACTTCAGAAAGAATGGTGCATAACACAAATTCCTGACCCGAAAAACAGCTCACCGTACCAAGAATAAACCTGACACACGGAAGAAAAACAATAATTAAAAATAAGAATAAAATACAATTTAAATAATATAACATTTAAATTAAATACAATAATATAATAAAATTCATACAAATAAAAGGACAAAAAACACAAAAATTAATTAAATCCTAAATATTATTAAAAATTAAAATGACATGGTTCTAATCATCTTAACAATGAAGTGTTAATAGCCATGTGCATATTCCAGGGCTCCAGACAAATCCAATTCATTATGCTTTCTTTAAAAACCTTTATATCAAAGACCCCACAACAATTGAATATACTTATTATTTGATGTGCAAAGAAGACATACAAACTAGTCATGTTAATGTGCAGTTCAGACCTCCAGGGCCATAAATGTACAAATATTCCCCTTCAAAATGTTATGGTTCCTTTCTTTAGATAATTCGACACCATTTTGCTAAGTTTCATGAACCGGATCGTGCAGGTATTTCACAACCCAACGGACATAACAGTAAAACATAGCCTCCTATACATATTTCCCTAAACTATTCCAATAAGTTGGTCGATATCTACCAATTGCAACAGATACAGCTGACTTATTGGTTATCACAGGGGACACAGGTGTGTGTATACGTACACCTGGACGCTCTGTAAACTGAAGGATAGAGTCGTCTTGTGCTATTGTCTCCTTACACACAGCAAACACTCAGCGTATCAGATGAACAGCTGATTATCCAAGCTGTACCTCTCTGTGTTTACAAAGCACCCAGTCTTCACCGTCGCTGTGAAATGACACCTGCTCAACAACTTAATCCCTCAACATGCCTTGGGGATGTCATTCATTATCACTGACAACACAAATGGAACCGGTCGAGCTGCAGTTTTTCATCTCCGGTCGCTGCGTCTCCACAATAGACGGCATTGACTGAAACCTGCAGATCTGTGTTTATCTCACGTTGGTTTCAGTTGGGTGTTGCTGCAGGTGCTTTTGTCTCCGTCGGTGTAAAGTAAAAACAAGACTCTGATGTCAGTTTGCATGTCAGCCGCACGCTGAAGGACATAACCTTGAAATAGCCCCAAATGAGCAGCTTCCTCAGGTTGTGGTCGCTGTGTAATTACAGTTTAACACGAGATCCATAACACCTCATTGTCAGACTGTTTGTTGTCCATTTGTGTGGGAACGGTTACTCAAGCAGGCCAGAGTTACACTTATTGTATTATTTCCTTTTTATATTTGTATTTATTTTTACTTGATCTTATATTGGACTTTAACTTCTTGTGTTTCTATAAATATTTGTATTTTATTTTGTCTTTTATTGGACATTTTTCTTAAACTCCTTATTATTTTCCTTCTTTTTTATTATTTATTTAATTCTAATGTGGAGCAACTATTACGAAACCCAATTTCCTCAGGGATGAATAAAGTATTCTGATTAAAATGTTCATATATCCTTAGAAACCGTATTTACATTTCTCTCTTCATCGTTGAACCCCGTTTTTTGTGAACCATCCACTCTGACTTCCTCCTGCAGGAGTCAATGTGTACAGACTGAACACAGGTCTGTTTGTTCCCACATCCCAACCCTCCTAACTTCTTTCCGACCCTAAATTTAGCTCAAACGTCCCTCTCTTCTCCCCATCTCAGCGGCTACCTGTCCAGCTCCTTACAGTAAACCCACTGAGGAGTCACACAATGAGCTATCCAGTGACAACCTGGTGACTTTTGGTTTCACTGCCCTCCTTTAAAGTCTCTTTCAGTCCGGATAAAGATCAAGTCAACCTATTTAAGCTCTACCACATGGCTGTAGGCGATAGTTAATCCTCTGTAACAATGAGCAGTGGGCCTGCAAATAAGTAGAAGGACTGAAGTTAAAGCAGTACCACAACGACAAAGAAAAAACAGTATCCCAAATACATCAAAAAGCGCCAATTCAAGTCTTTCATACCATGGCGGTTAAAGTGGTCATTTGTTGTCGAGATACTGTATTAGAAAACAAATCCACACCTAAATAATACTTGTATCGACCCTACGCCCAATTCAATTGCAGTAAGGACATAATCTGACCCAGATCCGACCATATTGAAGGAAACAATTATACGAGTCAAAGTGAGAACTTGGTCCAGCAATATTGAAAAGTACAAAATTGCCTGTATAGATTCAGCCTAAAGCAGTTTAAATCACTGTTGCTTTTGAAATAGCCCTAACTAGCCAAATATGTAACATAAGTGCATTTTTTAAGGAACTACAAACAACCTCAGAACCAAATACTGGCAGGAACACTAGAAATATCGCTTCTGAAAACCCACCTCTTCTCTTTAGCGTTTTGACACCTTGTAGATTGTTGCTTTTAAATTGTCTATTGTTTTCACTTGTGCTTGTTTTATGGTGTGTGAGCTGGGCTGTGAGTTTGTTTGTTTATCTGACTGTGCAGCACTTTGGTCTGGAGGTTTTAAAGTGCTGTATTGTATTGTATGTCAATTAACGTCCTCTGATCCCTTTGCCTTGACAGGACAATGATAAGGACAATACCCTGACGTTTCTGAGCCAGGAGGAGCAGGAGTGCATCCAGTTCTTTGAGAAAACCATCGACTCGTTGGATGAAAGTCTGGAGGAGAACGACCGGATGAAGCCCCCAGCGAACAGCATCCAGCAGACCTCGAGCCCTAGTGTTTCCTCGCGCATGTCGAGGCATCCTGTCGCCAAAGACCAGGACATTATTTACCTGGTCCGCCCAGAACCGGACCTACTGCAGAACAAAGAGCCGATCTACAATCCCACAAGTCCAGGTAGGGTACAGTTGTTCTTGTTTCTGGGTCTTAGCCAGAATTCTGTAAATACGTAGATGTAGGAATCCAAACGTTTGACCTATAGTCATTTAAATGTAGCAAGAACTAGTGAATTCACAGCATGGTATGTCTTCAATTGTATCGTAACTGTCCCCGAGTTGGTAAAACAACCAAAGAAAAGTACGTTTTTAAGCCAGCATCTGAAATGGCTGAATCTGGTTTGGCAAGTATAACTAGGCTGTGTTGTTAACCAACGTTTGATGGTATAAGCTACGATTTGTATACATTGCTATAATCCACAAGTAAACAAAGTAGTGAAAGTAGAGGTTTCAAACTGGAAACAAGTGGCCTTAAACGATCAATGAGGGAAATGTGAAGATACGTCTTGAGGAATTTGTTTGAATTGTTCTATCATATCAGCCAGAATTAGCCATGTTTAATGCTGTCTAGAGACAAAATGATACAAATGTGTATTCCGGAAATCACGTGAGTTTAATGTTTTGAATCATCTGAACTTATTCCACAAAGGGGCATCCATATCATTTAGCATTTCCAGAAACTTACCACTTCAACAGAGCAATAACACTTTTGTTAAATTGAGAAACTTCTATTGAATATGGCAAGTGTCCATACAACCTTTCTAATGCGATACTTCAAAATGCACATAGATATACAACAATGAAAACATCCCTAATGTCCTCAACAGTACAGTTCTTAAAGCTTGTAGTCTTTCCAAGATTTTAACTTTGTTCACCATTTGTTCCTCACAGACTTTATGAACATGATGCAGACCCCTGGAAGCCACTTCGAGATAAAGCCGAAGCGAGATGCGACGGACAGCTTACCCTCCGAGTACAACCCTCCTTTACCAAGTGGCAGCTATGGATCTACCGACGGCCACTACTCCTACCACCCTCCAGGCTGCATCCCCACCCCAGTTCTTATTGCCCAGCAGATAGCAGATAACCAGGCAGGAACTTCCTCTAACTTGCATCCCTCCTCGTTCCTCCGCCACCTGAGCATCGAGTCGGACAAGCAATCGAGTCCGAGTAGCGATCTTCCTAAACATGGCCCTCCAACTTATGCTAAACCGAACCGTTTTCCGGCCAACATCAGTGTGATCCACGGCCATAAGGACACTCCGAACCAGTCGCTGGGAAATGTCCACATCCACCAGAGAAAGGCGCAGATGTTAGCAAACCTTACAGGTACGGCTCACCCTTTGCTGCAAGACGACTCTCCCCTGACCGCGGAGTCTCGAAAGATTCCCACTCGCAGTATTTCCTTCAAGGACCCCTCACCAGACAAATCAAGGATGGAGGCCCTGTCTAAACTGGGTCTAAACAGGAATCGAGCGATGTCTGGAGGTACGTCGCTCATCCCGGTCCCTGACGCCTCTTTAGGTCCTCTCGCAGGTGCAGAAACCAAGTCAGTGGAGGTCAGCGCTCCCCCAACACCAAGAGAAACCACCACCAAATTGCCAGGAGTTACGACACCGATTCAGAGCCAGATCGTCAAGAAACCAGAGATTGAGCGGTCCGAATCCCTCAAGAGGTTTGACGAAAGAAGCCGCCAATCGAGCCCTTCACCTCCAGCCATGACACGAAGTAGCTACCTTCCTCCTCCTCCTCCTCTACTAGAAACCAGGACATCTCCATCTTTCCCCCCTCCGCCTGAAGTCACTTCACTCGAACCGAACAACTATGGGGGGAAATCCATCACGGTGAACCCTTCTCATTCCTTCAGAAGAGAGTCGTTACCTTCACCAAGTAGCCCTGATCCCAAAGTCCTGGCCCCTGCGCTGGCTAACCCCACCGAGTTCAACCCCTACGGAGGAAAGACCAAAGTCATGACTCCTTCTCACGTAGCCAGGAGCGACCTTCCAGATATCCTCAGCTCCCACATCGATAAGAGTCAAAGCTTACCCGCCAAACAAGAACCGCTACCCACTGCGTTGAACAGCTACGGAGGGAAAAGCCGAACTTTCAACCCTTCCTACGGGTTGAATCGCCCGACGGACAGTCCTTCCAAGAGTTTCAAAGCTCCAACTCCCGCTCCGGCACCAAGACCTCCTCGTCACTCCTATCATGGCGGCGTTTCTACACCGTTACCAGCACCTCGAGCATTATCTCCTGATCACAGGCGAAGATCCACCTTCCGTCCCCAAGGCATCACCGTGCAGTTTTCTGGACGAGGAGCGACGGACGAATCGCGCAGAGAAGCCTTGAGGAAACTTGGGTTGTGGAAGGAGTCTTGATAAACTTTCTGTACCTGTCGAGCCTGGATTTCTGCTTGAGGAATGCTAGAAGTTTCCCCCCATGTTTGTCTGAGCTTGAGGCGTGGTAGAAGAGAGACTTTTTCGAGATCTTACGATAGAACCTGCACAGCCAGTTCTCACTTCCTGGCCATAAAAAAAACTGACAATCAAGTGTGTCAGGTTCGACAAAGATAAACTACTTTATATTATATCTGATCCAAGACATTTTATACCTCTGCAGAAAGATATTTTGGAGCAAATTGTTGCTGTAAAGAGAAGCATCCTCTTCCTGCAGGAATCAAAGAACTTTTGGTTTGCCACAAACGAGGATGATTGTGAATATCTGGGTCTTTTTAAACTGGGTCCTATTTTCTTATGTGTATCAAACGGTACTAAACAGGAGGAAGTAGTGTATTTATCGGTGGCGGACTTATCCACTTCTGGTACTTTTGGGAATGTTTCTGGTGGTGTATTTGGGATTGAGTCGAGATAAACTAGAATAGGACCATATTTTGCAAAAGGGGCCCACTTTATAAAGGTTCTCAAGACTTTTATTGGGATGTTGTTTTAAAGCCAAAAGTAAGACTGGGTAATTCATTGGGAAATGGCCAAATTACCTGTGACACAAACCTTCTAGGGCTCCCAAAAAGAAACCAAATATGTTCATTTGCAGTAATTTTGAAACCTTATCCTGTAGCAGGGACTCCGAATCTAGTTTTTATTCAATCAATCAATCAATCAATCAATCAATGTTTATTTATATAGCCCAATATCACAAATGTTACATTTGTCTCAGTGGACTTCACAGTTTGTACAGAATATCAGTATGACAATACGACACCCTCTGTCCTTAGACCCTCTGTCCTCAGACCCTCTGTCCTCAGACCCTCTGTCCTTAGACCCTCTGTCCTTAGACCCTCACATAGTACAAGGAAAAACTTCCAGAGAAAACCCACAGTTTAAAGGGAAACATGGGAGAAACCTCAGGGAGAGCAACAGAGGAGGGATCCCTCTCCCAGGACGGACAGACGTGCAATAGATGCCGTGTGTAAATTGAAAAGATAATACATTTGCAACATAGGTAGTCCAAATGTTTGGAAATGCATGTGTCTATAATAAGAAGATGAATCTACGAGGATGTCAACAATCCTGTGGGAGCCGTATGATGAGAGTCAGGCAGGACCGCAGAGACAGGTTCAACCACGACTCGTAGTCCAGGACTCAGATCCAGGACTCAGATCAGCACTCAGGATCCCATCGTACATCATTAGTTAAATAAATGTGCTTTTAACTTTTAGAGTTCCACATACTATCTTCCACACTGCACACATTGGGCATGTTAGTCGTTCCGAATAGCATATGTCTGGGGTAATGTATGGCAATATATAAAGTCGGTACACATGGATTGAAAAGAGATATTTTGCGTCGTAGGTTAATCCGGCTCTGGTGAAATGTGTCTTTAGCTGCAGGAAGACACTTTTAACCGTTATTTAAGTAAATGTAATTATGCACAAGAGTAATTTAGTTATTTAAAGAAGACAATTAAAGGTTAAATTAGAGAGTATTTGCGTTGCAAATTGTACTTTAAATCTTAAAAAAATATAACTTTAAGTGATATATTTTGTTTTACAGTGTCACGTTCCTTTGTGCGGCTGTGAAATCTTTAGAGTGCAGAAACAAGGGCATTTATTTTGTGTTTAATGGTTTCTCTTCAGTCGACGGTGGGTGTTTTTCTGTCAGCACTTTGGGGTAAAAACAAAGTTGAAGGCACTTTTTCTTCGGTGCGATTGTACTACTTCTGAAATGAACAAACTATGTTGTAAAAAACAAGACGGTTTTATCCAATTCCAGAAACAAGAATGTCCCAATTGTTCTGGAAACCAACTGGAATAACAATACTGCAGACGGGGATAAGAGATTTTCAGAGAGATATTTTTACTCCACTCCCACACCAGACCACAGACTGTGGAATGGGTTTTGTGGCAAAGACTTTTTACTTTCTTACTGAGGGGAACGCTTAAAATCTGCTCTTTAGGGATGGGCGGCGCACATGGGATTGTAAGAAAACAGAAGCACTAAAAACCGCAGAGTCTAGAAATACATCCTGGATTACTTTGGTGTTTTCTACTCGTCTTGAGCTGTTGGCGATATCTTTTGGCAAGTGTGTTATTTAACTGTTGTGTGTGTGTGTGTGACGGATACAGTGTGTGTGTTTGTGTGTGTGTGATGGACAGACGGAGAGCAATCTGTCCCCGCTGTGTGTGTCTGTCCACCGTCTGTCTCACTTTTATATCAAATCTGTCAAGAAAAGTGTGTGTGTGTGTGTGTGTGAACCAGACTCCGGCCTCTGTAGCTCACCTACAGCAATATTGAAGTATGTTTTGTTTTTCACGTGAATATTTTCTGTGAATTTGTTTACGGACTCCGGTTCTCTGTAGTTCAGCTACAGTATATTTGAAGTATCTAATGGTGCATACACATAGTATATATATGAATACAATGTGTATAAAACAGCCTACTTTATAAGGAATTATTTGGACTTTAAATGGGATTATAAAAAGTATGCATGTGTTAAATGGGAAGATCAGCCTTTTTGACTTTTCAAATGTTCTTATTATAACCTGTATATACTCTTCTTAATATATCTAATGTTGGATTGATGTCACTCATTAAACAGAATTATAATAACTTGTTTTCTTGTTGTATTTGTCTTTAATTGACTCTGGAATCAAAGGAACGACCTGCTATTGTTTAATGATTTATAACGTAGGTAAATGTTTTACCTGAGAGGAAACTAACGGGATGTTTTAAAGGTGACGAGGTGAGAAATTTAAAGATTTTACATATGAAGACCAGCTTACTTCGAGTTAGCTAGTGTTTGTACTCACAACAACATGTAGGAAAACGGTTTTAACAATGTGTTTGGATTCATCTTTAATACATTTTAGAGCTGCAACAATTAGTGGACAAATTGATAATCAGTGTAATTAAATTAATGTTTAAGACATTTTTCTCATGCAAAAATGGCAAAAAATGAGTTTTCCTTCTGCCAAATGTGTAGATTTCATGCTTTTATGTTTAATGATATATTACATATAAGTACATATTTTTTGACAGTAGACCTTTAAAACAAGACATATTAAGATATGAGCTTAGACCTAAACAAGCAGCAGTTCTTTCATTTAAAGAAAAAAGGACAGAAGTTTTTATAAAGTTGGGTTTTTCTAACCTTTTCCAAACGTACACATTGGTCCACTTGTGTGTTGACCTCGAGGAAAACAGAAGCAAACTGTCTGAGCGGCCGGCGCTTACATAAGACTTCAACACAGAGCCTCTCTTTCCTGGATAGAGCGAGATTGTGTGTGTGTGTGTGTGTCTAAAGATGACGGACCTTTACTGTAGCTTTACAGATGTTTTTCAGGCCTGTCCTTCAGCGTTTAAAAATCTAGTTTTAACACATTTGTATATTTAGTTTCAGTGTGCTGATATTATAATAATAATAATAATAATAGATTTAATTTGTTAGCGCTTTTACAGGTGCTCAAAGACGCTTTACGGATATAGTGAAGGGAAAAGAAAAGGAAGGAACAACAAATAAATATATAGTTAAAGTTAAAGTCAAATAATACAAAAACAATCACACATTAAAAGCCAGATTGAAGAGGTGAGTGTTTTGAAGGTGGTGAGGTCAGTGCAGTCTCTGATGGGTTGGGGGAGTGAGTTCCAGAGGGAGGGGGCAGCGACGGAGAAGGCTCTGTCCCCCCAGGTCCGGTGATTGGTGCGGGTGGGCATGGATAGGAGGTTGGCTTCTGATGAGCGGCGGCAGCGGGAAGGGGTGTGGTGGTGCAGCAGGTCTGTGAGGTAGGGGGGGGGGGGGGTGTGGTGGTGCAGCAGGTCTGTGAGGTAGGGGGGGGCCTGATTGTTGAGGGCTTTGTGAGTAATGAGGAGGACTTTGAAGTTGATTCTTTGACGGACGGGGAGCCAGTGGAGGTTCTGGAGGACGGGAGTGATGTGGTCTCGGGAGCGGGTGTGGGTGAGGAGGCGGGCAGCAGAGTTCTGGATATGTTGGAGTTTATTGATTAGGTTGGATGGTATGCCGTAGAGCAGTGCTTCTCAAAGTGTGGTCCGCGGACCACTGGTGGTCCGTGACCGCCCCCTAGTGGTCCGTGAGTATATTGGTAAAATTTCACATTTGAAATAAATAAATAAATTTCAGTTTTCCGCACTCTCGCGGGAATATCTCCGCAATGGAGCGAGGTTAAGTTTCACATTCAATTGCATGATATAGCCCAGCACAACACCTTCATCACATATGTTGCCACTTGTTTGTACCATTTTCAGGCGATTTGTAATCTGTTCTAGAAAAACGATGTGTTTTTTGATATTTGTGGAGTTAGGTGGTCCGCGAGTGTTTTTTTATTGGTTAAGTGGTCCTTGGAATGAAAAAGTTTGAGAAACACTGCCGTAGAGAATGCTATTGCAGTAGTCGAGTCGTGAAGTGATGAATGCATGAATCAGGGTTTCAGCAGCAGAGGAGGAGAGTGATGGGCGGAGACGGGCAATGTTTTTGAGGTGGAAAAAGGCGGTCCTGGTGATGTGATTTATGTGGTGGTTGAATTTGAGCTGACTGTCGAAGATGACTCCAAGGTTGCGGATGTGAGGGGGGGGAGATAGAGTGTGGCTGTCAATGGTGAAGTTGAAATTCTGGATGTCTTTGATACGGGATGGGGGGCCGATGATGATGATGTCTGATTTGGCACTGTTCAGTTGGAGATAGTTTGTTTGCATCCATGCTTTTATTTCTGAGAGACAGTTGGTGAGAGTGGAGTGTGTTGTGGGGGTGATGGTTTTTGTTGAGATATAAAGTTGGATGTCATCGGCGTAGCAGTGAAATTGAAGGTTGTGGCGACAAATTATTTTGCCAAGGGGGAGCATGTAGAGGATGAAGAGGAGGGGGCCAAGCACCGAACCCTGGGGGACGCCTTGGGACAGAGGAGCAGTGGAGGAGGTGCAGTTGTTGATGTTAAGTTGATTATGCAAGTTAAGTTTAATTGACACGTAAAAAACACCTGATTGCAAACCTTGTATTAACATCGGATCTGGCTTTCTTTATGAGTAATGACATCTGATCACACACAGAAGGAAATGATATTATTTTAACTTTAAATTCTACTTAAACTCCTTTTATTGGACATTTTACTATAACTTCTTATGTAAATATAAATATCTTTCCTTATTTTTAATTAGTTTATATCATTATAATGAGGCAACTGTCCCAAAACCCAATATCCCACCAGATAAATAAAGTATTTTGGTACTAATTCTTAAATATGACGTTAAATAAAGGTAATGCATGCATGTTGTATATGTGTTGGTATTTGGGTGGTTAACAGCATTTATTACATGGTTTAGTTGAATACTCGATTCTGATTGGTCAATTCAGAACAGGTGACACGTTATTAATCCAGAACAGACAGACCGCTGTCAAGGATTTATTGACCGTTGTTAAGGACGCTCACATCTGCAGAAAGAAGTTCGGTTGATTTAACTGCATACAGTTTGGCTGAAAAGCAAACTACGCGTCGGGCTCTGATCCGCCTGTTGGGTGTTTCCCCATAATGACCGCGTCGCTGCACATTATCCCTTACTTATTTCCCCTTTACCTTCCTTATAATCTCTGTAATATAGCAAATGTTGAACATATGCAGTGTGTAGCGGAGCGAGCGCGCAGGAAATGAGGAAATACTTGAAGTTTGCAGGCTTGTAATTAGACCTGGACAAACAGGCGCACCCTCTAAAAACACTCAAATGCCACAAACACACGACGACCTCATTTACAGAACGAGACACACACACACACACACACACACACACACACACACACACACACACACACACACACACACACACACACACACACACACACACACACACACACACACACACACACACACACACACACACACACACACACACACACACACACACACACACACACACACACACACACACACACACACACACACACACACACACACACACACACACACACACACAGAGTGAAGATCTGTCAGTGAAGCCGAGACACAGAGACGTTCTGGTGTTTCTCTGAATGTGCTGGAAGTAGCTTTGCCTCCAGATACAAAGTAGAGCTGCTTCAGAAAAGATACATGCATGATGAGTATATTTATACATCTATCTCAACAAATATCTGAAATCATATAGTCCCTCAGGCACATGGTTATCCGTTTGTCCACAACAACAACAACAACAACAACAACAAAAAGACGGTTTTAACCACGATACACTTCACAAATCAAATCTCTGAGGTGCTCTCCATTCTGCGGGAAAAACAACGTATATCAGGAGAGAAGTTGGAGGAAACATGAGATGAGTTCAGACTGGTTTGTCACTGATATACAGCTGCCGTTCCTTAATATAAATGTCACTCGTGTTCTTTCTTTGTTCCCAGGAGAAGATTGACCCCTTTAAAGTCTGTATGTTAAATATGAAGCCTCACTCGTTAGCTTAGCACAAAGACTGGAAACAGATGGAAACGGCTAGCCTAGCTTTGTCCAATTAAACAAAAATCCACGTCTCGGTACTGGATTTTTTAATCTTTTGAAATGAAACCAGACTTAATCGGTTCACTGCTTTTGTCCTATTTTGTTGGTCGTAACACAAAATAAAAAAGCAGCTTCTAACCACAGATAAACAGCGTTGGAGGAAGGGCAAAGTGCTTTTCTATAAAACGGGATCAATGGCGCCAAAAAGTTGAGCTTATGAATACAAAATGACCCGAATCCTTCACCTGTATGGTCCCATAGCGTTAGCACGTTAGCGCTGCCTTTCACCAATTTGGCTAAAAGTGTATTTCACAACTTCTACGACTAGGATTTAAACAAGGCGAATTGAAGTAGTCTTACTATAGATACATTATATATATATATATATATATCTGCTCATTTACAGCCCTCTATTTCCCATTGTTCGTCTACCGTTAAAGTACTTTTGGGCCCAAATTGGGGACGCTGTAATGCCAAGATCAGATGCTCTTCCTGTGGTCTTTGTGGAGGCATAATGAAAAATGTGCCAAAAAACCGAACAAAATGTATCCCTGCTCAACACTTTAGAGCTCTTCGGTACAGTCCTAAAGTTGGTGACGTTAATCAGTAGAAAGAAATTAAGTGACCTCCCAACACTCTGAATCAACACGTGCCTCGAGAACAACAGCCTCAGACCCTCAGCTGCTTTTCAAACACACATTTTGTGCACAAAACAACCTCTCTTTACGACCGTTTACCAACTTGATGTTAAACCCCGGCCATTTTGCTGCCTCGCCAACTCTTCCCCTCCTTCTCGACATCGTGCGGTTTTTTCAAAAGTCCAAAAACAACGACAAAAGAAAGATTATTTTAAACCCACTCGCAGGTTTTTCACCTCCTCATCATGAGTCTTGTTTCCTCCCCTAGGTGTGAGGGCGGGAAACGATCCGTCATTTCTTCCACTCGCCCAACTTGTTTTTTGTAATCTTAGTCAGCAGACAATAAGAAAAGAGAGCCGTGTGTCCGACCTTCTGACCCCCCCCCCCCCCCCCCCTGCTCCGCGGTTTTTAGTCTCTCCTCCTCGGGTAAGAAGTCCCGTCTTCAGGGGGAAGGGGCGTTTCCTGTTCCGACCGGTTTTCCTTCTCCGATCTTCTTTCTTATCGCTCGATTGTTCGTTCGCTCTCGCTCGTTCAGCCCGAACCCAGACTCCCATCAGCGTCTCCTGGAGGAGAGAGCAGACATTTACTGCAGACGGATAACACGTCTCTCCACCATCAGGAAACATCTGCCTCTGTAGCTGCTAAGTCCTCCTCTATCGTCACCTGAGAGGCTAACTTTCTACTATTTAGAAAAAGACGCTACAGGAGGAAACAGAAGGGGAAGTCGTGGGCCGACGGATACATAATAATGAGCCGGAAAGTCACTATCAAACTCCGTCAAATGGGCAAAAAATACCTTATTATTGCAAAGAAATACACACTTTACAACAAGTAAAAGGATAGATGTATACACAGAAAGATATATACGATGTGGATTGATATATGTGGTTGAAATGAATCATTTTAATATTTATATATCATCAGTTTTTGAGTTATATTTTATGTAATGAAAAAAGACAATATGTACGAAGTGCTAAAATGTTTGGTAACTTTAATAGATGTCAAATACAATTACAAATAATAACAGAATGAAACTCAACAACTACATATAAATACTGTTAATGGATATCATTCCCACACATGAGTGTCTTTTTGGTTCTTTGGTACCTAGATTATAAAAAAACATTACTGTCTTCATGGGTTTGTGTTTGTTCCTGAAACGGTCGAAATACATGCTGAGATTTAAAGAGGGAGCTACCACAGTCTAACCACAAACATGCACAGTATTTTAAATCAGATTTTAAAATGCAACAGCATACTTTAGACTTTATATTCCTATTGGTTTGCACTGGTTTTGTGCCGTCACAAAACATTTAGGAAGTGAAGTTGAGCTCTAAATGACCACGTTACGACTTTACTACCCTGTTCTGATTCGGCAATCTAATTGTAAGCATTTTTTCACATCTGTATTGCAGTCACAATTCTGGTTTGAAAACCTACTTACAACAGATTTTCTGATGTATTATATAATCTATATTGTAGTTTTTCTTTAGTAGTATCATGTATTGACACAAATTGAATTAGCGGATTATTAAACATGCTGCTGTCATTTTAAACAACTCCAGTGAAAAGACAAAACAACAACAATGACGCAAGGAAACGCACATCTTGAAAACGACACCAAATATATAATTTCATTTGAAAAAAAGTGGAGAAATAGTGCATTTATGGGCGGCGGATTGATCCACATTTGATGCTCTGGTGAGTATTTGAGTGAGAGAGAGAAACAGAGGGAGATGGTGTGTGTGTGTGTGTGTGTGTGGTGATAATGAAGGAAGATGTCAGTGAAACTGTGGCTTTCTTTATTGAAGTGTTTTTAATAGTTTTTGGACAACAAAGGAGCTCGATGGCACATCAGGATTCGATACACACACAATACTTGTTATAAAAGTTTATTACCGTTACTGACATCACAAATGAAACCTCTTCGATCTGTCCCTAAACTTCCCTGCGTCTATACAAACTTTAGATTGATTTAAATTAAAAATGTTAAAACATCTCCCCAGGTTCACGCTGTGTTGCCGTTCCTTTTCACAGAAGCAGGAAAGACACACGCGGTGCCGTCGATGTTATTTCTCCAGATAAACAAGAACGTTAACTCCTCAGGACAGAATCAGTTCAAATAGAAACAGGAATAAACCTCTGTTTTATTTCTACTCCGTCTCACTGCTCTCGCTCCTGCTTCCTGTCTTGCCTCTCTTTCCTGTCTCGCTGCTCAAGCTTTTCATCTCTCGCTC